>OV049924.1:261637737-261932727 GCA_920104205.1 Eupeodes latifasciatus | reverse complement strand
AAAAAATAAATAAAAAATGAATAATACAAAATCTTGTGCGTTTTGCAAGAAAATGTTTTCGAGTGTCGGTGTGTTAAATCGTCACATTAAGACGAAGCATTTAAACTTGTCGGGATCTTGTCTTCTCTGTGGGGAGACGTTTGAAACTCAATCAGATCAAAAGTCGCATTTAATTCAATGCGCAAAGAAACAAAATGGACAGGAGCAACAACAACAACCACAACATCAATATCATCAACAACTACCAGAACACCACCAACAGCAAATACAAAAACAACAACAATTAATTGAAAAACTTCAATTACAAATACGCGAACTTCAGCAACAACATAAGGAACAGCAACAAGAACGTCCATCAATTTCATCAGCAGCTGTAAAAATAATTGACGACCAACCATCAACTTTTGCAGCGGGAATTTCAACTAAGAATACAAGCATGGTTAGTTGTACATTTTGCGAAGAACAAATACCCAAAAGCAAATGGGTACAACATCTTCGCAAAAATTCACACAAAACCAAAGTGCAAACAGTGTATAAGGGAAACGTGAACGAAATAAGGAATTCGTTTAAAAATCGCGTAATTTCCCTTTCTGTTCCAAATAAAAATGAACATGAACTGGATGCTATGCTTTTTCTTAATAAGAATAAAGCAATGATGCATGACATTCTTCACCAAAGAATAAATGAACACCGATGAATATTGTTTTAAATGGGCAATTATATCTGCTTTTCATCACATGTAGAGAGAACATCTTCCTACTATCAAATATCTGATATATCCAGAGATATAATTGCCCTGGACAATATCATTCTGGATTTCACAGGGCTCTTATTTCCCCTTGAACTATCAGAAATAAAAGCGTTTGAAACTAAGAACAACATGAGCATCAACGTTTTTGGAATTTCTGAGGGAGAAAAACCACAAATTGAGGGCCCATATTACATGACAATGCAAGAGAAACGCAATCATGTTAATCTCTTACTCCACATGAGCGGTGAAGTTACGCACTTTATGTGGATAAAGCATATCAGTCAGTTGATCACAAGTGAAGTATTGGAAAGTTCAAGAAGAAGATTACTGTTCTGTAATACTTGCTTGCAGCATTTTTACAATGACCGCTCATTTGATAAACACAAGGGCGAGTGTAAAAAAATTGTTACAAAAATGCCAGCAAATGATAACAAGAGGATCAAATTTTCAAGCTATGATAAACAAATGATGGTTCCATTTGTTACATACGCTGATTTTGAATGCATCTTGAAACCGATTGATGCATGTTTACCGGACCCGTCAACGTTGTCAACAACCAACCTGCAAGAACACGTTCCCTGTGCATTTTCATACTACATGAAATGCACCTTTGATGAAACCGAAGATATAATGCGGACTTTCATAGGTAATATTTAATAATAACTTTTTTTTTTTTATCAACCAAATTCTCATATTTTTTTATTTCTTTTTTTCATTATATCGGGTGATTTTTTAAGAGCTTGAGAACTTTTTTTAAAAAAAAACGCATAAAATTTGCAAAATCTCATCGATTCTTTATTTGAAACGTTAGATTGGTCCATGACATTTACTTTTTGAAGATAATTTCATTTAAATGTTGACCGCGGCTGCGTCTTAGGTGGTCCATTCGGAAAGTCCAATTTTGGGTAAATTTTTCGAGCATTTCGGCCGGAATAGCCCGAATTTCTTCGGAAATGTTGTCTTCCAAAGCTGGAATAGTTGCTGGCTTATTTGTGTAGACTTTAGACTTGACGTAGCCCCACAAAAAATAGTCTAAAGGCGTCAAATCGCATGATCTTGGTGGCCAACTTACCGGTCCATTCCTTGAGATGAATTGTTCTCCGAAGTTTTCCCTCAAAATGGCCATAGAATCGCGAGCTGTGTGGCATGTAGCGCCATCTTGTTGAAACCACATGTCAACCAAGTTCAGTTCTTCCATTTTTGGCAACAAAAAGTTTGTTAGCATTGAACGATAGCGATCGCCATTCACCGTAACGTTGCGTCCAACAGCATCTTTGAAAAAATACGGTCCAATGATTCCACCAGCGTACAAACCACACCAAACAGTGCATTTATCGGGATGCATGGGCAGTTCTTGAACGGCTTCTGGTTGCTCTTCACTCCAAATGCGGCAATTTTGCTTATTTACGTAGCCATTCAACCAGAAATGAGCCTCATCGCTGAACAAAATTTGTCGATAAAAAAGCGGATTTTCTGCCAACTTTTCTAGGGCCCATTCACTGAAAATTCGACGTTGTGGCAGATCGTTCGGCTTCAGTTCTTGCACGAGCTGTATTTTATACGGTTTTACACCAAGATCTTTGCGTAAAATCTTCCATGTGGTCGAATAACACAAACCCAATTGCTGCGAACGGCGACGAATCGACATTTCACGGTCTTCAGCAACACTCTCAGAAACAGACGCAATATTCTCTTCTGTACGCACTGTACGCATTCGTGTGGTTGGTTTAATGTCCAATAAAGTAAACTGAGTGCGAAACTTGGTCACAATCGCATTAATTGTTTGCTCACTTGGTCGATTATGTAGACCATAAATCGGACGTAAAGCGCGAAACACATTTCGAACCGAACACTGATTTTGGTAATAAAATTCAATGATTTGCAAGCGTTGCTCGTAAGTAAGTCTATTCATGATGAAATGTCAAAGCATACTGAGCATCTTTCTCTTTGACACCATGTCTGAAATCCCGCGTGATCTGTCAAATACTAATGCATGAAAATCCTAACCTCAAAAAAATCACCCATTAGGAGAAAAAGGAGCGGGTCGAAATGCTGTATTTTAAAATACTGTATGGTTAAAATTCTGTATCATACTGTATGATACTGTATATTCATAATACTGTATGGTTAATATACTGTATCTCAAAATGCTGTGTTGTCAAAATACTGTATCTGATAATACTGTATCTCAAAATTCTTCTTTTCAAAATGCTGTATGAGCAAAACATTATCTAAAAATACTGTATTTTTGAAAAATTCCGCTCTTAACCTTCCAGAACTCGATTTATGTATGTATGTATGTATGCACATTATATCATTTATTGAAACTCCAAACAAGTAAAAAAACAGAATACATTAATAAGTCATATCATAAATAATTTTGAGATATTGTGCACGTCTTCTATAACACTTGTCACTACCCGCGATTTGCATTTATATTTTATTCTCTGTGAATAAGCCCAATTGTATGTTCCTACTTTCGTTACCCTTTCCAAACAAAATGCATATCCATCAACTAATAATTTTTCTTTTCCTTTATTTGACTTCACAATTGATACATTCATTTTAAAACTAAATTTCACTTAATTCTTAAATTTCCATTAGCTTTTAAATATCAACGAAATAAACGAACACGTGTAAGTTTTGACAGATCAATAAGTTCGGCGTAATTGTTTATGCAATTGTTGATTGTGATAACAACAATTCATATACAACTGTGAGAGAAATAACAATTAATGAGAAGAAAATGGGAAGAGCAAATTAGAAGAAGATACCATTTATTTGGTTTCGTTTTTTAATAATTCAAAGACTTATGAATTATCATATGTTATTGTTCAAGGGAAGTAGGTATATTAGAACATTATGCCAATGAAAATATATTATGATGTATTCTTTATAAAAGTAATCTGTTTTTAAAATTCTGTATTTCAACATGCTGTAAATAGGCTGACAAATAAAAATCGTTTTGATAATATAAAAAAGTGCGCACAGTAGAGATACAGTATTATCAGATACAGTATTTTGACAACACAGCATTTTGAGATACAGTATATTAACCATACAGTATTATGAATATACAGTATCATACAGTATGATACAGAATTTTAACCATACAGTATTTTAAAATACAGCATTTCGACCCGCTCCTTTTTCTCCTATAATGAAAAAAAGAAATAAAAAAAATATGAGAATTTGGTTGATAAAAAAAAAAGTTATTATTAAATATTACCTATGAAAGTCCGCATTATATCTTCGGTTTCATCAAAGGTGCATTTCATGTAGTATGAAAATGCACAGGGAACGTGTTCTTGCAGGTTGGTTGTTGACAACGTTGACGGGTCCGGTAAACATGCATCAATCGGTTTCAAGATGCATTCAAAATCAGCGTATGTTACAAATAGAACCATCATTTGTTTATCATAGCTTGAAAATTTGATCATCTTGTTATCATTTGCTGGCATTTTTGTAACAATTTTTTTACACTCGCCCTTGTGTTTATCAAATGAGCGGTCATTGTAAAAATGCTGCAAGCAAGTATTACAGAACAGTAATCTTCTTCTTGAACTTTCCAATACTTCACTTGTGATCAACTGACTGATATGCTTTATCCACATAAAGTGCGTAACTTCACCGCTCATGTGGAGTAAGAGATTAACATGATTGCGTTTCTCTTGCATTGTTATGTAATATGGGCCCTCAATTTGTGGTTTTTCTCCCTCAGAAATTCCAAAAACGTTGATGCTCATGTTGTTCTTAGTTTCAAACGTTTTTATTTCTGATAGTTCAAGGGGAAATAAGAGCCCTGTGAAATCCAGAATGATATTGTCCAGGGCAATTATATCTCTGGATATATCAGATATTTGATAGTAGGAAGATGTTCTCTCTACATGTGATGAAAAGCAGATATAATTGCCCATTTAAAACAATATTCATCATTGTTCTGTACATTGATAATGGCTTTCTTGGCAGCAATATTTTTTGGCAAAGATAAATATCTTGAACCACTCAATGGCTGGTACTTGTTTATGTTGATTTCCAACGATTTTATTCTTATCAGCGCCCATCCACTATCCCTTTCTTGGAATTCATCCATTTTAATAAGTATAGTCTTGAACATTTCCTCAAGAATGGGATTTATTTCCACTTCCAGGAAAACTGCTTTCATTTCCGCAATCATTGATTTCAACTCTATCAACATTTCCTCACCACTTATTTTCACGTACTCCGCAAAAAGTTCCAAACTGAATTTTATGGATCGGTGTTCATTTATTCTTTGGTGAAGAATGTCATGCATCATTGCTTTATTCTTATTAAGAAATAGCATAGCATCCAGTTCATGTTCATTTTTATTTGGAACAGAAAGGGAAATTACGCGATTTTTAAACGAATTCCTTATTTCGTTCACGTTTCCCTTATACAATGTTTGCACTTTGGTTTTGTGTGAATTTTTGCGAAGATGTTGTACCCATTTGCTTTTGGGTATTTGTTCTTCGCAAAATGTACAACTAACCATGCTTGTATTCTTAGTTGAAATTCCCGCTGCAAAAGTTGATGGTTGGTCGTCAATTATTTTTACAGCTGCTGATGAAATTGATGGACGTTCTTGTTGCTGTTCCTTATGTTGTTGCTGAAGTTCGCGTATTTGTAATTGAAGTTTTTCAATTAATTGTTGTTGTTGTTGTATTTGCTGTTGGTGGTGTTCTGGTAGTTGTTGATGATATTGATGTTGTGGTTGTTGTTGTTGCTCCTGTCCATTTTGTTTCTTTGCGCATTGAATTAAATGCGACTTTTGATCTGATTGAGTTTCAAACGTCTCCGATTTAACGTGACGATTTAACACACCGACACTCGAAAACATTTTCTTGCAAAACGCACAAGATTTTGTATTATTCATTTTTTATTTATTTTTTTGTTTAAGCTGTGTACAAAACACAAAAAAAAAACAATAACTTGCAAACAGTTTTTTTAATAAGTTTTTGTTTGAAAATAAGATTTCAAATATTTTATTTTATTTTTATATTTTTTTTCCACACTTTTCACTTGTTTGATAAACAAAACTTTATGACAAATAACTTTAATAATTTAGAATTTAAAATTTAAATTTATAAAAAAACTTCAATTATCACAAGACCTTTTGAATTGAAAACTAATTTCAAACTGAATTTAAAAAACAAAGTCTTACGTATTTATGTAACTATGAACTTCGAATTTGGGGAACGTAACTTTATGTTCTTAACCTGGTTCACAACGTGGTTTGGGGTTTTATAAAAGGTTCTAAACCTCGTTGGTAACGTGTTTTGAGTTTGTATATTATGTTTTAAACCTCGCTCACGACATGTTTTGGGTTTGTATATGTAAATACATTATAGGATCCCACATTGAAGGTATTTAATTAAATCTCATTTGAAAGGATAAAGGTAATAAAAAAACAAACATCAAAGAAAATTCTTCATGGGATCAACAAGTTTCACATTTCGATACTTGGAAACCACTCAGACTAGTAAGAAAAGGCAACTCCTTATCATGATTATCTAATGGGTAAAGAAAATTGATCGTGGACCACGTACACTGAACAATGGAAAATACAAGATTCAACATGTTTCAGTTCTTTTTCTTTTTTTCAAATTAATCACCTTCATTCAATGGTAATAAAATTCTTCAAGGTAAAAAACAAAAAAAAAACAAACAACAAAGAAAATTCTATACCTGAAAACCACTCAGACTTATCACGATTATCTAATGGAAAAAGAAAATTGATCGTGGACCACGTACCCTAAACAATCACACTAATGGTAAATACAAATTATGTATGCACCTCATTAACATGTTTATTCGTATGAATAACAAATAAAACATTCAAAAAATTCGTTGTGAATTAATTTTATTTTCCTGAATGAACATGAAAATATTCAGAAAAAAAATGTTTATGCAGGTTTTATATTAAGATTGAGTGGGGGTCTGGGTTTTGTATGCGAGGAATTCTATAAAAGGAAATTTCGTTGTTACCGACGAGCACAGTTTATTACGAGAATTAAGAAGCTAAGATGTATTTTGAAGAAGAATATTCCATATTCACTCTGGATGATTTTGCTGTAAGAGAAGCAAACTCGCTTAACGAAATAAGCAATTTTAAACCATCCAAAAAAATATCTGAGCTGGATGCAAACGCGTTAAAACGCGTTGGGGAGATCGCATTGTCGCATATCTTGGAGAGTTCACAGTAAGTAAAAAAAAAATACTAAAAAATATATACATTTTTTCGTTGTACTTTATTTAAAGTGGTTTGTAATTATTTATTCCTACAGACTTTTCTACCTCAGAGATATTCCCAACTTTCAGTAAGCACCATGACAACAATTGGGGGAGGTGGCTATGTCTTACAGATTGTAAGACAAATCGATTCAACCCATGAACTAAAATTTATAAAAATGAAATAATAATCCATTTTCATTTCTTAAATAAAAAATTATAGTTGTAAATATACAAACAAAAAATATACGGTTTCAAAAAAAAAAAAAAAAACTTTCTTTTATTTCTTTACATTTTTTTTTCACTGACATACCCATCTTTTAATTTGTACAGGTATTGCTTTATATACCCACTTTTTTCTTTTTTTATGAGGGTAGAAAATTTAAAAAAACTGATTAGATTCGTGATGCATATACAATACAAGTTATTGTTTTTCTTTGTATGGTATATGCGTACAAGGAGTAGGTATATACATATGAACCAATATAAGGGTTCGATACTTAGAAATGCTTAGTTAGTTTACGTGCGACCACAGTAAAGTTTGCTACAAAAAAGAAAAAAAATGGAAAATAAGAACGATGACGAAAACCATACAAGATTCCAGGGCATTGAGGAGCCAGATTTGTTCTGTCCAAGTCTCAACCAGGAAAGATTGTATTACGGACCAAGTCAAAGATACCGAGATGCATTATTTGATCCATTCAATGGGGCTGCTACCATAAGGGAATTGGTTAGTAGTATAAATAGGTAACTCCTACTCCACGGTACGGCACCGCACGGCACATCCCAATTGGGAATGCATTCCCAAGTTTCTAATTGGGAATAAGTGTCAGTGGTTGTATTTCTAGCGCCATTTGTATTTTCATTTGAATATTGGTTGTGGGATTGGATGTTCAGTGATAAATTTGGTTGTGGGATATACTTTTGTAGTTGGATTTCTAATTCAAAAATTAAATTTTTGTTGGAATATTGATTTTTTGGTTGGGTAGCTCCTACTCCACCCAATTCAAAACCTATGTCACTCCTACTCCACCCAATTCAGAATCTATGTCACTCCTACTCCACCCAATTTGCATTCCCAATTCTAATTGGGAATAAGTGTCAGTGGTTGGATTTGTAGCACCATTTGTATTTTCATTTGAATATTGGTTGTGGGATATACTTTTGCAGTCGGATTTCTAGTTCAAAAATTAAATTTTTGTTGGAATATTTCAAGTTTGATTCAAATTGGGAATAATTATCAGTGGTTGGATTTCTAGCACCATCTGTATTTTTTTTCATTTCAACATTGGTTGTGGGATTGGATTTTCAGTGATAAATTTGGTTGTGGGATATACTTTTGTAGTTGGATTTTTTGGATAGCACAACATTAGCACCTGCACGGTATGCAATATAAAATTGATGTGTGCATTGGATAAACATATTCTTAATAGGATGTTCATATGATTAAGATCAAATAAGAACTAGCATTCCAAAATACTTACCTCTGTTGGTTGTGCTGGTTAGAATTATGTACAATGCAAGAGAATATCAGAAGAGTTTGATTAAAAGACACATTTGTTTTTTTTTACGATATTTATTTATATTTAATTTTAGATTTTGAAAAATTTATTACATTGTTCTAATAAAAACCTTAAACATAAATGACCACAAATAAACGTATCAAAATCTTGTTCTTGTATATAATCATAGTTTATTTTTTTACCAAGATAGCTTATTGCTTCTGAGGGTGGTCTTAAACTTCCAAAACTATCAAAATACTTAACAATATTGTTTTTTTATTTCTTATATATGCTACCCAATGGGTACCAAAGCCAATTTCATTATCCAAATTTATAACACCACACTCTTTTAATGTTGGTACTTTTGGTAAAGAGTTTCGCATAAAGACTCCTCTAAAATGCTTCAAGTATTTCTTTCCAAACTGCTGAATATCAAAATTGCTTAAAGGATTGTTAGGTAGCAATTCTATTAGTTTTTTGTATTTGTTGAGTTCAAAAAAAGTCCAAGACCATTTTTATATGGTTTTAAGAACAATCTATTTCCTTGAATAGCAACTGATTCCATAGTCTTATTATGACGCTTATTTTCTTCAAACTGTCTTTTAGCAGATCGTACATCATTGAGCGCTTTTACAACGCCAGCTGCTCCACCTGTTAGTGATCCCACAGCAGATAAACCAGCTAGAATAGGAGCTAGAAGTGGTAGAAAACCACCACTTTTTGGAAGTGGAATTACTCTCGGTGTTTGAATTTGTTTTTTCTTATTTTGAATAACATTTTTTGCAGCCTTCACAGCAATATTAGCAATAGATGTTGTTCCACAACAATTTATATTGTTTTTAATAGCCTTTCTTGCTTCGCTTATAGCCTTTTTAAACATGTTCTGTTTGCAAACCTTTTTTGAATTTGTCTTCTTAGTTCTTTTAATTGTGTTTTTTTTGGTCTTGCAGTTACCCATTCCAAATTTAGTTTTAGCTTTCATCATGTTGGTTACAAGGAGGCCACTTAACTTTTCAGAGGTTGATGAATCGTTTGCTTTAAATCTTTTCCACGCTTGCTCGGTTAGAATTTTATCAGCAAAGTGTCGGTCTGAGAGAGAACTACTTTTTGAGTATGCAATATCATGTAAACGACAAGCCTCATCCAGTTGATTAATTCCTTTATCCCCTCTACGTAGGCGTTCCTCTAATTTTGTCCCAGGTCCACAATAATTATATGAAGGAATATGTAGTTCAAATGGAAGTTTGTCTATAGCTTTATTCAAAAGCCCTTCTCCTTTAATGATTTTCTTTTTTTATTGCACTGATTCTGAGTGTTATGTTCAATCATAGTACGATTAACACACCTTCTTAGTTGAAGGTTGAAACATTTATGATTAAAGCATCATTCACATGAGCGCGACCAACGAACGACGAATGAATTACAAAATGTGAGTTTATATACGTTTAAAGACATATTTCCACACAAATTCTTAACAAAACGATAGCAATATAGTTTCTATTTGATTTATGACGCATACTTTTACTTTTCAATATCATTATATTAATAAATTTAAGAAAACAAATTTATTCGTCGCGAAAAAAATTATAGTTGATACGAACTGTCAAACTTTATTCGCGTTCCACATTATCCACACTCGCAACGAATAAAAAAATCGCGCGTACTTAACCTAAAAAAATCGTTCTTGTTTTGGTTTCGGTGGTGAATGTCAAACTTCATTCGCGACGAATTAAAAACTCTCATGTGAAAGAAATGTCAAAATCGACGAATATTCGTTCATTCGTTGGTCGTTGGTCGTGCTCATGTGAATATTGCTTAAAAGTGTATAAAAACAAAATGTTTTATTAAAAAAACATCTTAGTCGTCATTATGCGTTTTGTAAAGCAGTCAGATGTCATAAAAGTAAGGAATTTTGATTCCAATGTAAAAATTAAGAAAAAACATGGAAACTTATTTCCAAACAGTATTCGAGGAATTATCGTTGGACCATCAAACTGCGGAAAAACAAATGTTATGTTAAACATTCTTCTTGACCCCAATGGTTTAAAGTTTGAAAATATTTATATTTATTCCAAATCCTTGCACCAACCAAAATATCAATATCTTAAAAAACTTATTACATCTATCAAAGGAATGGAATACAATGAATTTTCAAACAATTGTGAAATAATGCCTCCTTCAGACGCTAAAAACAATTCAATATTTTTATTCGATGATCTCGCTTGCCATAAACAAAATAATATAAGATATTTTTGTATGGGTCGTCACAATGGAGTTGATAGGTTTTACTTATGCCAGTCCTATACTCATATACCAAAACATCTAATTAGAGACAACGCTAATTTCATTATTCTTTTCAAGCAAGACGAATTGAACTTAAAGCATGTTTACAAGGATCATATTAACTCTGATATGACATTTAATCAATTCAAAGAGTTATGCTCACATTGTTGGACTGACAATTTTGGATTCCTAGTAATAGACAAGGAGAACAGTATTGAAAAAGGTCGATACAAAAACAGTTTCAATAAAATTGCTATACTATAAATATACATATTTCATTTAAAATCAAAACATTGTGACAACAACACTGTTTGGGAAAACTAGTCCTTCATTTTAATTCTAAAAAAAAAAGAAAAAAAATATTTATATCCGAACCTTAGAAATGGATGAGAACGTGTTAAGAGATTTAATAAAAACAAAAAATGTTCTAAGAAATAAATGTTTTCAACTAAAAACTGGCAAAATGACTAGAGAAACTGATTTAGAAGAGACTTTCAAACCAATTGTGGAACCACTGAACAAATTGGTTGGAAATGTTACAAAAGAAACAACACTGCTGGATGATGGTATAAAAACAATCAAACCTCGTAAGCTACATTTCAAATCTTTTGATGAAAATGAAAAGGAAGAAGAATATAACAAAACAAGTTACAGTCCAGAAATGGATACTACAGATGATTCCTTTTTATTCAGTACACCAAAAAATAATACAACCCTAAACAAAAGATCTTCTCTCATTAAAAAAATATTGTCAGATTCGAACCGCGATACAACATATGGTCCATATTTTGATGCAAATACAAATTCTATTAAAATAGGAAAATGTAGTTTTATAATGAATGAACATGATATTGTTATTGAGGATGAAACTTTCACTCGAACTCCTGGTCTCATTGAATTAATTCTAAAGAAAAATCCACGTCCACAAATATATACTAGTGATGACTTAGAAGAATATGGAAAAATCTTATATAAAACTAATGCACATAAGACTAATCATGATAGTTCCAGTCGAATCAAGTCAAATAGGGGGGCAAAATATACAAAAATAATTAAACAACTTGCTGCAGGATTTAAAAGTGAAACAGAAAAAATTGGAAAATCTTATTCTGACATAACTGAAATGTATATTGTATACTCCAAATAAAAATATTGAATATATGTATTGGAACGATCCTACTGAACTTGTTAATAGGCTAAGACTTTTGATAGCATCCAAAAATGCTTATAGCCTTTTTAAACATGTTCTGTTTGCAAACCTTTTTTGAATTTGTCTTCTTAGTTCTTTTAATTGTGTTTTTTTTGGTCTTGCAGTTACCCATTCCAAATTTAGTTTTAGCTTTCATCATGTTGGTTACAAGGAGGCCACTTAACTTTTCAGAGGTTGATGAATCGTTTGCTTTAAATCTTTTCCACGCTTGCTCGGTTAGAATTTTATCAGCAAAGTGTCGGTCTGAGAGAGAACTACTTTTTGAGTATGCAATATCATGTAAACGACAAGCCTCATCCAGTTGATTAATTCCTTTATCCCCTCTACGTAGGCGTTCCTCTAATTTTGTCCCAGGTCCACAATAATTATATGAAGGAATATGTAGTTCAAATGGAAGTTTGTCTATAGCTTTATTCAAAAGCCCTTCTCCTTTAATGATTTTCTTTTTTTATTGCACTGATTCTGAGTGTTATGTTCAATCATAGTACGATTAACACACCTTCTTAGTTGAAGGTTGAAACATTTATGATTAAAGCATCATTCACATGAGCGCGACCAACGAACGACGAATGAATTACAAAATGTGAGTTTATATACGTTTAAAGACATATTTCCACACAAATTCTTAACAAAACGATAGCAATATAGTTTCTATTTGATTTATGACGCATACTTTTACTTTTCAATATCATTATATTAATAAATTTAAGAAAACAAATTTATTCGTCGCGAAAAAAATTATAGTTGATACGAACTGTCAAACTTTATTCGCGTTCCACATTATCCACACTCGCAACGAATAAAAAAATCGCGCGTACTTAACCTAAAAAAATCGTTCTTGTTTTGGTTTCGGTGGTGAATGTCAAACTTCATTCGCGACGAATTAAAAACTCTCATGTGAAAGAAATGTCAAAATCGACGAATATTCGTTCATTCGTTGGTCGTTGGTCGTGCTCATGTGAATATTGCTTAAAAGTGTATAAAAACAAAATGTTTTATTAAAAAAACATCTTAGTCGTCATTATGCGTTTTGTAAAGCAGTCAGATGTCATAAAAGTAAGGAATTTTGATTCCAATGTAAAAATTAAGAAAAAACATGGAAACTTATTTCCAAACAGTATTCGAGGAATTATCGTTGGACCATCAAACTGCGGAAAAACAAATGTTATGTTAAACATTCTTCTTGACCCCAATGGTTTAAAGTTTGAAAATATTTATATTTATTCCAAATCCTTGCACCAACCAAAATATCAATATCTTAAAAAACTTATTACATCTATCAAAGGAATGGAATACAATGAATTTTCAAACAATTGTGAAATAATGCCTCCTTCAGACGCTAAAAACAATTCAATATTTTTATTCGATGATCTCACTTGCCATAAACAAAATAATATAAGATATTTTTGTATGGGTCGTCACAATGGAGTTGATAGTTTTTACTTATGCCAGTCCTATACTCATATACCAAAACATCTAATTAGAGACAACGCTAATTTCATTATTCTTTTCAAGCAAGACGAATTGAACTTAAAGCATGTTTACAAGGATCACATTAACTCTGATATGACATTTAATCAATTCAAAGAGTTATGCTCACATTGTTGGACTGACAATTTTGGATTCCTAGTAATAGACAAGGAGAACAGTATTGAAAAAGGTCGATACAAAAACAGTTTCAATAAAATTGCTATACTATAAATATACATATTTCATTTAAAATCAAAACATTGTGACAACAACACTGTTTGGGAAAACTAGTCCTTCATTTTAATTCTAAAAAAAAAAGAAAAAAAATATTTATATCCGAACCTTAGAAATGGATGAGAACGTGTTAAGAGATTTAATAAAAACAAAAAATGTTCTAAGAAATAAATGTTTTCAACTAAAAACTGGCAAAATGACTAGAGAAACTGATTTAGAAGAGACTTTCAAACCAATTGTGGAACCACTGAACAAATTGGTTGGAAATGTTACAAAAGAAACAACACTGCTGGATGATGGTATAAAAACAATCAAACCTCGTAAGCTACATTTCAAATCTTTTGATGAAAATGAAAAGGAAGAAGAATATAACAAAACAAGTTACAGTCCAGAAATGGATACTACAGATGATTCCTTTTTATTCAGTACACCAAAAAATAATACAACCCTAAACAAAAGATCTTCTCTCATTAAAAAAATATTGTCAGATTCGAACCGCGATACAACATATGGTCCATATTTTGATGCAAATACAAATTCTATTAAAATAGGAAAATGTAGTTTTATAATGAATGAACATGATATTGTTATTGAGGATGAAACTTTCACTCGAACTCCTGCTCTCATTGAATTAATTCTAAAGAAAAATCCACGTCCACAAATATATACTAGTGATGACTTAGAAGAATATGGAAAAATCTTATATAAAACTAATGCACATAAGACTAATCATGATAGTTCCAGTCGAATCAAGTCAAATAGGGGGGGCAAAATATACAAAAATAATTAAACAACTTGCTGCAGGATTTAAAAGTGAAACAGAAAAAATTGGAAAATCTTATTCTGACATAACTGAAATGTATATTGTATACTCCAAATAAAAATATTGAATATATGTATTGGAACGATCCTAATGAACTTGTTAATAGGCTAAGACTTTTGATAGCACCCAAAAATGCTGGTAATAATAACCATCAGAATGAAATAAATTCTATAATCAAAGAGCTAAAAGAATCAAATATTATATATTAACTTCGTTTCAAACTATTAACATTGCATATTAACAATGAATGTCGACAAGTTCGGTAGGAACTTCAAGCCCCTTTCAAAAAACAAAGGTCTTGTAGGACCTCCAGGAATAGGTTTTAAACTGCTACCGTCTGGTGATTTTGATTTAGAAAGTAAATATTTAAACAATGTTGGAATTAATCCTGAATACTCCCACCAAGCCGTTTGCAAAGGATATGTTGATGATCAAATAGGTCTTAAAGAAACAAGCATTATAAACCACATAGATTCTTCTTTAATGGAAATTTTATCCACTTTTAATAAGGAAATTCATATGCTAGAAAACCATATAGACTCTTCTATAAAGGAAACAATTAAAAGTATGGAACAAGAAAACATGGCATCACAATTAATTTCCCAAAAACTTAAAGACTCTAGAGGAAAAGTATGTTGACGAGAAAATAAAAAATAAAGTTGAACATTTTATGAAAACGCTGTTCCCTAATGTACCCTTTACACCCATAGATTAAAATAAGTAAAAAAATATTGTTATATTTGTATTAATTTAATGTACCTGTATTTTATATATATGTACATATAAGTGAAAATGAAGAAAGAGTTTTCATTTTTCATAAAATAAAATGAAGTTTGTTAGTAAGCATTCAACACTTAAACAACAAAGAACTTCAAAAATGGACTCTGTCAAAATAATAAAAGATATTTTCGAATTTTTAAAAGCAAATGGGGAATCAATATTGGATGAACACTATGGAGAATTTACTAACTGTATTTCAATGGTTAGTAAATTTAAAAATACGACATATATGGAATCATTGCATGGACATCATTATTCAAACTGTTGTTGGTCATCCAACCAATGTGAAGAAGGGCCAGATACTTGTGGCTGTTACATTATGGAAAAAAGGTTAATTAAAATTAAGAAACTTATGTTATTGTATAATAGATTGCAATAAAAGAAAAAAAAATATATATAAAAGTCTTTTCTTTGATTTTGTTGGATTCACTCTTTGTAAATATGAGTAAGCGTGAGGTTGTTGAGGAGTTGCATAAAGCTGCACGTAAAAACTTCAAACGTCGTCGTCGTCATGTTATCATCAAAGGCTACGATGACTTATGGCAAGCTGACCTGGTTGAAATGATACCATATAGTGAACAAAACAGAGGATTTAATTATTTACTGACAGTTATCGATACATTTTCGAAATTTGCATGGGTCATCCCAATGAAAAACAAAAAGGGTATTACCATTACGAAAGGAATGGAACAAATATTTATATCTTCTTCTAGAATTCCAAAGAATATACAAACAGATGATGGAAAAGAATTTTTCAATAAAAACTTTAAACTCTTGATGGAAAATTATAAAATTAATCATTACTCAACATTCAGTTCATTAAAGGCTTCCATTGTCGAAAGATTTAATAGAACTTTTAAAGAAAAAATGTAGAAAGAATTTAGTTTCAATGGAAACTATAAGTGGATCAATATTTTAGAGAAATTACTTAATGATTACAATCACTCTTTCCATAGAACCATTAAATGTTTTCCTGCAGATGTAACGAAGAAAAATTCAAAGTTATTGTTACCATTTTTTAAAAGTGATAAAGAAGGAACAAGTAAACGAAAATTTAAGATCGGTGACAAAGTAAGAATCAGCAAGTATAAACATGCATTTGAAAAGGGCTATACACCTAACTGGACAACAGAGGTTTTTAAAATAAGAAAGATCAAAGTTACAAAACCATCGCTTTGCATCCAATAAAGGATCTGGTATTTTTTACCTTTTTGGACGAATCTTTGCCAGTAGTACTTTCTCCAGAAGCTTGCTTGTTTTGTATTCCTCGTCATCGGAGAGTTCCTCATCATCAAAACAGTTTGGTCCGTATTTGTCAACCAATTCCCTTATGGTAGCAGCCCCATTGACTGGATCAAATAATGCATCTAGGTATCTTTGAGTTGGTCCGTAATACAATCTTTCCTGGTTGTGACTTGGACAGAACAAAGCTGGCTCCTCAATGCCCTGGTATCTTGTATGGTTTTCGTCATCGTTCTTATTTTCCATTTTTTTTTCTTTTTTGTAGCAAACGTTACTGTTGTCGCACGTAAACTAACTAACCATTTCTAAGTATCGAACCCTTATATTGGTTCATATCTATATACCTACTTCTTGTACGCATATAACATACAAAGAAAAACAATAACTTGTATTGTATATGCATCACGAATCTAATCAGTTTTTTAAATTTTCTACCCTCATAAAAAAAGAAAAAAGTGGGTATATAAAGCAATACCTGTACAAATTAAAAGATGGGTATGTCAGTGAAAAAAAAATGTAAAGAAATAAAAGAAAGTTTTTTTTTTTTTTTTGAAACCGTATATTTTTTGTTTGTATATTTACAACTATAATTTGTTATTTAAGAAATGAAAATGGATTATTATTTCATTTTCATAAATTTTAGTTCATGGGTTGAACCGGTTTGTCTTACAATCTTTAAGACATAGCCACCTCCCCCAATTGTTGTCATGGTGCTTACTGAAAGTTGGGAATATCTCTGAAGTAGAAAAGTCTGTAGGAATAAATTATTACAAACTACTTTAAATAAAGTACAACGAAAAAATGTATATATTTTTTAGTATTTTTTTTTTACTTACTGTGAACTCTCCAAGATCTGCGACAGTGCGATCTCCCCAACGCGTTTTAACTTTTCGTAGAGCAAAAATATTATATTTGATGTTTGCATCCAGCTCAGATATTTTTTTGGATGGTTTAAAATTGCTTATTTCGTTAAGCGAGTTTGCTTCTCTTACAGCAAAATCATCCAGAGTGAATATGGAATATTCTTCTTCAAAATACATCTTAGCTTCATAATTCTCGTAATAAACTGTGGTCGTCGGTAACAACGAAATTTCCTTTTATAGAATTCCTCGCATACAAAAACTTTGTATAAGTATCCCCAGATCCCCACTCAATCTTAATATAAAACCTGCATAAACATTTTTTTTTCTGAATATTTTCATGTTCATTCAGGAAAATAAAATTAATTCACAACGAATTTTCTGAATGTTTTATTTGTTATTCATACGAATAATCATGTTAAGGAGGTGCATACATAATTTGTATTTACCATTAGTGTGATTGTTTAGGGTACGTGTTCTACGATCAATTTTATTTTCCCATTAGATAATCGTGATAAGTCTGAGTGGTTTTCAAGTATCGAATTTTCTTTGTTATTTGTTTTTTGTTTTTTACCTTGAAGAATTTTATTACCATTGAATGAAAGTGATCAATTTGAAAAAAAAATAACTGAAACATGTTGAATCTTGTATTTTCCATATGAATGTGAATGTGTGAATGTTCAGTGTACTTGGTCCACGATCAATTTTCTTAACCCATTAGATAATCGTGATAAGGAGTTGCCTTTTCTTACTAGTCTGAGTGGTTTCCAAGTATCCAATTTTCTTTGTTTTTTTATTACCATTGAAATGACTGTAATAAAGTTAATAAAATGTGAAACTTGTTGATCCCATGAATAATTTTCTTTGAGGTTTGTTTTTTTTTTTTATTACCCTTGAAATAAAGTTGATAATTTAAGAAAAATTGAAACATGTTTATCCTTTCAAATGAGATTTAATTAAATACCTTCAATGTGGGATCCTATAATATATTCATATATACAAACCCAAGACATGTTGTGAGCGAGGTTTAAAACATAATATACAAACCCAAAACACGTTACAAACGAGGTTTAGAACCTTATATAAAAACCCAAAACACGTTACCAACGAGGTTTAGAACCTTATATAAAACCCCAAACCACGTTGTGAACCAGGTTAAAAACATAAAGTTACGTTCCCCAAATTCGAAGCTCATAGTTACATAAATACGTAAGACTTTGTTTTTTAAATTCAGTTCAAAATTAGTTTTCAATTCAAAAGGTCTTGTGATAATTGAAGTTTTTTCATAAATTTAAATTTTAAATTCTAAATTATTAAAGTTATTTGTCATAAAGTTTTGTTTATCAAACAAGTGAAAAGTGTGGAAAAAAAAATATAAAAATAAAATGAAATATTTGAAATCTTATTTTCAAACAAAAACTTATTAAAAAAACTGTTTGCAAGTTATTGTTTTTTTTTTGTGTTTTGTACACAGCTTAGAAAAAAAAATATATAAAAATAAAATAAAATATTTGAAATCTTATTTTCAAACAAAAAAACTTATTAAAATAAACTGTTTGCAAGTTATTGTTTTTTTTTGTTTTATACACAGCTTAAACAAAAAAATAAATAAAAAATGAATAATACAAAATCTTGTGCGTTTTGCAAGAAAATGTTTTCGAGTGTCGGTGTGTTAAATCGTCACATTAAGACGAAGCATTTAAACTTGTCGGGATCTTGTCTTCTCTGTGGGGAGACGTTTGAAACTCAATCAGATCAAAAGTCGCATTTAATTCAATGCGCAAAGAAACAAAATGGACAGGAACAACAACAACAACCACAACATCAATATCATCAACAACTACCAGAACAATATCAACAGCAAATGCAACAACAACAAAAATTAGTTGAAAAACTTCAATTACAAATACGCGAACTTCAGCAACAACATAAGGAACAGCAACAAGAACGTCCATCAATTTCATCAGCAGCTGTAAAAATAATTGACGACCAACCATCAACTTCTGCAGCGGGAATTTCAACTAAGAATACAAGCATGGTTAGTTGTACATTTTGCGAAGAACAAATACCCAAAAGCAAATGGGTACAACATCTTCGCAAAAATTCACACAAAACCAAAGTGCAAACAGTGTATAAGGGAAACGTGAACGAAATAAGGAATTCGTTTAAAAATCGCGGAACTGGATGCTATGCTATTTCTTAATAAGAATAAGGCAATGATGCATGACATTCTTCACCAAAAAATTAGTGAACACCGATCCATAAAATTCAATTTGGAACTTTTTGCGGAGTACGTGAAAATAAGTGGTGAGGAAATGTTGATAGAGTTGAAATCAATGATTTCGGAAATGAAAGCAGTTTTCCTGGAAGTGGAAATAAATCCCATTCTTGAGGAAATGTTCAAGACTATCCTGATCAAAATGGATGAATTCCAAGAAAGGGATAGTGGATGGGCACTGATAAGAATAAAATCAGTGGAAATCAATATAAACAAGTACCAGCCATTGAGTGGTTCAAGATATTTATCTTTGCCAAGAAGTATTGCTGCCAAAAAAGCGATTGTCAATGTACAGAACAATGATGAATATTGTTTTAAATGGGCAATTATATCTGTTTTTCATCCAGAGCTTGAGTCACATGTAGAGAGAACATCTTCCTACTATCAAGTATCTGATATATCCAGAGATATAATTGCCCTGGACAATATCATTCTGGATTTCACAGGGCTCTCATTTCCCCTTGAACTATCAGAAATAAAAACGTTTGAAACTAAGAACAACATGAGCATCAACGTTTTTGGAATTTCTGAAGGAGAAAAACCACAAATTGAGGGCCCATATTACATGACAATGCAAGAGAAACGCAATCATATTAATCTCTTACTCCACATGAGCGGTGAAGTTACGCACTTTATGTGGATAAAGCATATCAGTCGGTTGATCACAAGTGAAGTATTGGAAAGTTCAAGAAGAAGATTACTGTTCTGTAATACTTGCTTGCAGCATTTTTACAATGACCGCTCATTTGATAAACACAAGGGCGAGTGTAAAAAAATTGTTACAAAAATGCCAGCAAATGATAACAAGATGATTAAATTTGCAAGCTATGATAAACAAATGATGGTTCCATTTGTAACATACGCTGATTTTGAATGCATCTTGAAACCGATTGATGCATGTTTACCGGACCCGTCAACGTCGTCAACAACCAACCTGCAAGAACACGTTCCCTGTGCATTTTCATACTACATGAAATGCTCATTTGATGAAACCAAAGATATAATGCGGACTTTCATAGGTAATATTTAATAATAACTTTTTTTTTATCAACCAAATTCTCATATTTTTTGTATTTCTTTTTTTCTTTATAGGAGAAAACTGTGCTAGTGAGTTCATTCACAGTTTAGTTCGAAATACTATGGAGAAATATAACAACCATATAAAAAGCGTGACACCGATGAAACCTCTCTCAGCGATGCAGGCATATTGCTTTGAGAAGGCAACAATGTGCACAATATGCCGCAACAAAATAAATATAGGAGTAGGAGAAATTAAGGTAAGGGATCATTGTCACTTAACAGGTGAATATAGGGGGGCAGCCCATAATCTTTGTAACCTTAAATATAAGGTGCCAACTTTTTTTCCGATTTTGTTTCATAATTTATCTGGTTATGATGCACATTTCTTTTTCAATTCGCTTCGAGAAATCGATGGTAAAATTAAAGTGATTCCACTAAATAAAGAAAAATATATTTCTTTTTCAAAGAAAATTTCTATTGATGACAAACATTCAATAGAACTTAGATATTTAGACTCTTTTCGCTTTTTGGGTGATAGCATAGATAGTTTAGCTAGAAATTTAGTTTCTTCGGATTTCATTATAACCCGAAAAAGCTTTGAAACAGAGCAAAGTCTGGAATTAGTGAAGAGAAAAGGTGTATTTCCATATGATTTTATGGATTCTTGGCAAAAAATGTCTGAGCCATGTCTTCCTGAAAGAGTGAAGTTTTTCAACAAACTCACGAATCAGGAATGTTCAATGGAGGATTATCAGTTGGCCATAAATATATGGAATCATTTCAACTGTAGTAATCTAAAAAAATATATGGAAATCTACTTAAAAAGTGATGTTGTGTTGTTAGCTGACATTTTTGAAAATACTCTCTAGATCCCTGTCCCTACTATACAGCTCCTGGTTTATCTTGGGATGCTATGTTAAAAGTGACAAAAGTGGAACTGGAACTCTTGACTGACATTGAAATGTACAATTTCTTTCAAAAAGGGATAAGAGGTGGTCTTACCCAATGCAGTCATAGATATTCCAGAGCCAATAATAAATTTATTGAGTCCTATGACTCTGAAAAACCATCTTCATACTTGGTTTATTTAGATGCCAATAATTTATATGAATGGGCAATGTCTCAGAATCTTCCTTGTGGAGGTTTTGAATTGCAGAACCCATAAGATTTTTCTTTGACATATATAGAAAGGTTAAATGATATAAATGTTGGATATGTTTTAGAAGTTGATTTAGAATATCCCGAACATCTTCATGATATTCATAATGATTTGCATTTTTGCCCAGAAAATATAGCAACACCAGGCTCTAAATTAAAAAAATTGGTAGCAAGTTTTTACCAAAACTGAACTATGTTATTCACCTAGAGAGTTTAAAGCAAGCTCTCAAACATGGTTTGATTTAAAAAAAAGTCCATCGTGTGATTAAATTTAAACAATCAAAATGGCTAGAACAATATATTTCCCTTAATACCGAACTTAGAAAGAAAGCTAAAACTGATTTTCAGAAAAGGTTTTTCAAGCTAATGGATCTTTCTATTTATGGAAAAACAATGGAAAATATTGAAAAGCGTACTGATGTTAAAATTGTTACACGATGGGAAAATAAAAGAAAATCACTGGGTGCTAGAGGTTGGATTGCGAGACCAAACTTCCATAGTTCTTTACAATTTGCCCATGAAGATGATCGAGTACCTAACCCATTGTTGGCAATACAAATGAGTAAATGTAATGTTACACTCAACAAACCGATTTATCTAGGTTTCATAGTACTTGAGCTCTCAAAGATTCTTATGTATGAATTCCACTATGACTATATCAAACCAAAATATCATGAAAATGCTCTTCTTAACTATATGGATACTGATTCCTTTATTTATAATATAAAATGTGAAGACTTCTATTCTGATATTTTGGATGATATACCATTGAGGTTTGATACATATGACTTTGATCCCAATACCCAAAATAACATTCCTAGGATGAATAACAAAGCTTTAGGTATGTTTAAAGATGAGACCTGTGGGAAAAAAATGTTGGAATTTGTTGGTTTGAGAGCTAAAATGTACTCTTTCACCGTACAAAATGCTAAATCAGTCCAGAAAGCGAAAGGAGTCAAAAGATCTGTCACCAAACGATTACGAATAGATGACTATAAAAGATGTTTATTTAACAAAATTGAAAAATATGAAAATATGTTAACTTTTAGGAGTAAATTACATACAATTTACACCCAAAATTTAAACAAATTGGCATTAAGTTTTAAGGACACAAAAAGATATATATGTGCAGATAACATCAGAACGCTTGCCTGGGGACATAAAAATATTCCCAATGACAATGATCCCTTACTATGAAAAAAAAACCCTGTAAATATATATGTACAGTTAAATTAAATGTTTTGTTATTTAATTTTTAAAAAAGTTTTATTAATTTTTACAGCTAACTAGATGTTAGCCGGAGTATCGGATCTTAAGAACTAACTTATACAAACTGAAAAATATTCTTTGAGACTTAAAATCTAGAGTAAAAATACTAAGTCATCACTTTGAAATGTAAACACTCAATCGTGAGAATGTATCCATCAGATAGCATTGATCACAGTCGGATGTTTATACTTCATATTGGACTTGGGTTTGATATTTGATATGCATTTAACTCTTCCCTTCTTTTAAATTTTTCGTCCCGAAAAATAATCTAATTTAATGTTATAAACATCCTTTCATCAAATTTTTTTACTGGGAGAGTTTTTAATACAATGTTTTCTGTTTTTGGTAGTTCATTAATTACATTAATTTCTTTTTGGTTTTTACCCTTTTTTGCAAAAATAATGATTACAACAATTATTATCAAAATGTACAAAACTATATTATTAATGAAAGTTTGGTTGCCAATTGTTTTTATTTCTTCTATTTGTTTAATGTTTTCAAGATGTATTTGATCGATATTTAGTTTTATATTTGATTCTGTTAATTGTCCTTGGAATATTGATGGCAATGGTACATAATTGGTTATTTCTTTTGTTATAAAATTTAAGTTTCCAATATTTATTGAACAATTAGAAATTTGTACAACATAGGTTCCATTTAATGTTCTTGTTTTGTTTTCACAATCATATAACTTTCCTTTGTAATTGTCTATAAAAATTAAATTTTCTGTTTCTTGTTCAATGCTTGGTTTAGTGTTAAATATATAAGTACAATTTGCATTCATACTGTTTAGTAGATTGGAAATACAGGAATTTTTAGATAATTTGATAATTTGGTTTTGTTTACAAATTAAAATTTTTTGAACTTTAAAACATTTTTCTTTTATACCATACATTTCTTCTTTAGTAGCTAATATATCTAGATAGGGAATTAAAATTTGTTTATATTATCTTTTGTTACTGTTCTAATTTTTAAATGGCTATAAGTTTCATTAGTAGTTATAGGCAATGAAATGATATAAAGAATCACTTCGTCTTTAATTGCAACGGAAGGGGTTGCATAATTCAATGCTTGTGCATCGTAACCGTAAGGTAAATTTTCTATGTCATTTAAAATTTGTGTTAGGTCTTTTTTACAGAAAAGTTTAGAATTTACTATTCCCTGTTTTGCCCAATTTATTGCATTTGAAATTTCTTCTAATTCTTCTTTTAACATTAGATTATAATTTATTAAAAATTGCCTGCATAAAGTTTTCATTAGGAATGTCGTTAAATCTCTTTAAAATAAATTTATAGTTTTTTATTATCTTGTTTGTGTTATCTAGTATGTCCCTATTGATTACATATTGTTTGTTGTTGTTTCTAATTTGTTCGTTTTGTTTGTTTATTAAATCGTCCAGGTCGTAAGCGTCTGGTGTTCCAGCTAACCATTTCCAAGCGGATCCAATCCATTTAATGGATCTTCTATTGCGATGGGGTAATAAAAGTTCTAATTCTTTTTCTATATTGTTTTGTAGAAAGAGTATTTGTTGTTTTAATGGCGACGAATTGTTGAATTTGAGTAGAATGATTGGGATAGATGATCTTTGGACGGTAATAAAATCTGTGAGGTTTATCAAATGAATTATTTTAAAGCTGCCTTCTGTTATTTTTCCTTGTCCTAATTTTAATGATATTATCGGGGAGTTACTATATTCGTAGATGTTTATGTCTGCAAATGTAAACATTATACAGATAGCGATAGATCTGAAAAGAAATATAATTAATCGTTTTTAATATTTGTTTTATGTATTTTCCTTCCTGTAATAGTTGTAATTGTTACTCTATGATCATTTTTTACTATTTCTTTAATAAATTTTTGTTTTAATTTTCCTTTTCTTCCTGGTGCTTTTACATAAATAATATCTCCGGGTTTATATTTTTTTGGTTTTTCCCTGTGTTTATTTTCATAGTTTAATCTTTGTTGCTGGATTCTTTCTATTAAATCCTCAGTTCTTATGTTTGTTTCTTCTCTGGCTTTGTTTAATTCTTCTAAAGAGTTTGATGGTTTTCTTCCAAAAAATATATTTGCTGGAGTTTCTTTTACTGTTGAATGTATTGTATTATTATATCTGTCTGTTGCTATTGCTGCTAATTCTTTAATTAGCGTTAAATTATATTCCTTTTGTATACACCGTATTATTTCTTGAATGGTTGAGTGGACTCGTTCCACCTGTCCATTTACTTCACTTCTGCTTGAAGGTATCAAATAAATGTTAATAGGTACCTAAATTTGATAAAAAGTCTGTTATGATTGGTCTGGTTAAAGCTTTATCTCTATCCATTACTAAGAGTTTAGGAGTCGTATAATAGTATATGAGTTCAAATACTTTGTCTTTAAGATAAACTGCAGATTTGTTTTCTATGGGAAATATTTTTGTAAATTTAGAAAATTTATCTATGGATGTGAGAAATAGTTGTCCGTCTAGTTCCATAATGTCAATGTGAACTATTTCAGTTGGGTAGTTTGGAACGGGGGTTCCCTGGAGTTCTTTTTGTGTTGGATGACGGTCATATTTATTTTCCTTGCATATTTTGCAATTTTTTAAAACTTCTTTTATTTTCGTATTCATGTTTGGGAAGTAATACTCTTGGATTATTTTTTCTTTATTTTCTTTTATACATCTATGAGCTTTTCTATGCTCTTGGTGGATTATTTCTACAATTTGTTCTTCATCGATTAAATCTGTTAATACTTTTTGTGTAAATCTTATTTTTAAACTTTTATTAAAGTTTTCTTTATAAACTTCTTGTATAAGTTGCATTAACTTTTCTGGAGCTTTTAGTCCATTGATTATATCTGGTCTCATTTCATTCTTAAATATATTTTTTATAATCATTAAAAAAGTTCTTTATTATAGTTTTCCTATGATATCCAGGATGTGGTAGTTCGTATATTCTGTTTTCTTCTTCTCCTTCTATGATTATTACCTGATTTTTAAAGACATTGAGTGGGGCTTCTGTGCATATTATTAGATCTGTATTATCTTCTTCGGCACTGTGTTGTGTCATTAAAGTTGATGCTGGGTTACATTCACTAATATTCATTCTTGATAGTGCATCAGCAACGTGGTTTGTTTTTCCTGGTTTATAAATTAGCTCGTAGTTATATTCTTCGAGTCTCGCTTTCCATCTTTATAGTTTAGAATTATAATTTTTGTTGCTTAGAGAAAATGTTAGAGGTTGGTGATCGGTTATTATTTTAATTTTTTTTGCTCCATAGAGATAATTTCTTAGGTGGTCTAATGCCCATATTATTGTAAGCATTTCCTTTTCATTTGTAGCGTAACCTTGTTCTGTTTTGTTTAAGCTTCTGGAGATGAAAGTTATCGGTTTATCTTTACCTATTTCACCTTGAGATAGTACTGCGCCTAATGCGTAGTTCGAAGCATCTACTGTTAATATAAATGGTCTGTCAAAATCGGGGAATATTAATATATCGGTTGATATCAAGTAGTTTTTTAGGTCATTAAAGGCTTTCCTTTGATATTCATTAAATTTGATTGGTACCTTTTTTGATTGATTCTTACTAATTCTTGCATGTTCACCTGATGTGAGAAGGGTTAATGGTTTTGAAACTTTTGCAAAATCTTTAATGAAACGTCTGTAGTAGGATGCTAATCCTAAAAATGATTTTAATTCTTTAAGGTTTGTTGGTTCTTGGGTATTTTGAATAGCTTGTATTTTTTTTGGGTCTGCTCTGATACCTTTTCCCGAAATTATAAAACCTAAGTATTCTATTTCCGTTTTAAGAAATTCTGTTTTTTCTAGATTTATTTTTAAATTTGCTTTACTGAGTTTACTTAAAATGAGTTTAATATGTGAAAGATGTTCTTCAATAGATTTACTGAATATAATTATATCATCAATGTACACGTAGCATACTTTTCCTATGCATTCCTTAAGTACATCATCTATCATACATTGAAATATTGCCGGGGCATTTTTTAATCCGAAAGGAAATCTGAGAAATTCATATTTTCCGTTTAGGGTAGAAAAAGCAGTTTTTTCTATATCCTTTTCATTCATTAGTATTTGATGGAATCCCGACGTTAAGTCAATAGTTGTGAAGCAATTAGATTCTCCTAGATTCGCAAGAATAGTTCCTATATCGGGTATAGGATATGTATTTGCTATGGTAACTGCATTTAATCTTTTATAATCAATTACCATTCTGTATTTTCTTTCGCCATCCCTATTCAGTTTTTTGGGTACAATCCAAATAGGAGCGTTATATGGTGAAGTTGAGGATCTGATAACATTGTCTCTTAATAATTTCTTAATTTCTTTGTCTATTTCTTGTCTCATACATACTGGGTATGGATATAATTTTGCATAAATATGGGTGTCTACACAGGTTTTGATTTCTGCTCTTACGTTTGTTACGGCAGTGATTTTGTCATCGGGTTTAGTGAAAATGTTTGAAAATGTATTTAAAATATTATTGAATTCCTGTCTTTGTAAAGAGTTAAGTAAATCGTTACTTAAAACTGAATTGACGTCAACTGACCGTCTTATTTCTAAAGGTATCACTATACCTGGATGAATAGTTAAAATAGATTTATTTCTATCAATAATTGCTTTCAGTTCTCGAAGTGTATCATCTCCAATCATACCATCGAATGAAGTTAATGAGGGTAAAATGTAAAATTTTATTAAAGTATTGTTTCCATAAGTTGAAAATATTTTTCCTGATGCTGATTTTTCAATTTTTACCTTTCCTCCTACTGAATTAATATAAAAAGGTTTTTCTAAGACTATTTGTTTAGCAGTATGTTCCGGTTTAATAAAATTTTTGTTAGCGCCTGTATATATGAGAAAATTTAAACATTTTCCATTTGGTGCATTATATTTTATGTAGGGAGTTCCGCTGACCCTATCATGAGAAAATTTAGTTCCTGTCTTTGTAGTTCATTTGTGTCATCGAATTCTTCATAAAGATGTTCTGAGTATTGTTCCATTTCCTTATTTTCTTCAACATTGGTTTGGAATACTCTTTGTTGTTTTGGAGGTCCTGGTGGAGCGTCATTGTTTGGTATTGGCCTTTTATATTGTTGTGGTGGTGATTGCTGTTGTTGTTGATGATGATTTGTATTCCATCTATTTTGGTTCCAATTATTCTGAGGGCTCGACTGAGTAAATTGTCGTGGTCGATTCATATAATTTATTTGTCTAGTCTGAATGCTTCTGTCTACATCCATCGGTTCTGGTCTAGGTTGTCTAGGTGGTGGTACAGGTCTGTAGTTATTGTGTTGTTGTCTATTCACGTGAGAATACAATACATTTTTTTGTTGTTGCGTTAATTGATGTTGTCTCGATTGCGAGTTTTGCATTGGTTGCGGATACGCAAATTTTCTTGGATTTTGTATTGGAGGTACAAGAGAATTATGAGGGACTACTATTGGATTAGTAGAATTACTACGCGTAAAATTGGTAGCTCTGTAACTCATATTTTGTAATTCAAGACATGCTGAATATGCTTCAGGCAAAGATTTTGGATTTTTTATAGCTATGAGTCTAGATAAATCGCCGTTAAGGCCCCTGATGAAGGTATCTAATGCTCTATTTCTATGACCTTCAATAGTGTTAGCCATTGTTTCCAAGCTTAAACACTCGGTTTGTACTTTATTTATTATGAGGTTTAACTGGTGGTTTACTTCACCGAAATATTCGTCGATTGTTTTTCTTCCTGGACATAGGGAATATAGTTGGTATTCAAGTGTTCGTATATCTCGTTTGTCTGCATAATGCAGTGACAAGCATTTCTTTATGGACGTCCAGTCCTCGTCAGGTATGTTGTAAGCGATTAGAGCAGTGTCTGCTTCATCTGTAATTTTTTGTCTTATAGACCTTATAATTGCCCTATAAAGTGGCTTCTTCTAAATAACCTTATAATCTTCTAAAACGTTTTCAACTGATTTGACCCACGAAGCGTATTTTGTCGGGTCACCATTAAAGAGTCGTATTTCTTTAACAGGATCGGGAATTCTATTTTGGGATTGCAAATCCGCTTCAGAAGTTGGCCTGGAAAAAACTTCCGGTTGTTCGATTAAGAACTGGGATTGCGTTTGCATCTGCAGGAATTGGACCGGTAAGGTTCATAATATCAGCTTTTAGCTGATCAACAGTTGCTTCTAGTGACATGTTTAATTATCTTTTTTCTTTTCTTTACCAATATAAGTATTTTAATTTTTAAATTAATATTTTCAATAATAAGAGTATTATTTTGAACAACAAAATCTATAATAAAATAATTTCAAAAACCTAATAATAATATAATAATATAAGATGATTTCACCCAATTTCCATTTAGTTACATTACTGGACCTGTTGTTCTGATATTGATGCTCTTTGTAGCTTTCATTAATTGTCTGTTGATAAGATTCTTCCTTAAGAGGCTTTCCACTTCACAAGAACACTTATTATTATTTTTCTCTTTTCTAATAAGCCTTTTCCTTAGAATGTACTTGATTTTTCTTTATTTTTATTAATTAACAGTTATTGCTTGTTTTTCTTTTTTTATTTTACACTTTTTAAGCTTGCATTTATTTTCAATTATTTTATTATTATTTTTTTCTTTTTTCCACAGGTTTCTTTTCTTAGATTTGTATTTATTTGATTTTCTTTTATTTTATCAATTACAAGTTGTTGGTTGTTTTTTCCTTTTATTATTTTACACTATTTAGGCTTGCATGTATTTTCACAAAATTATCTTATTTAGCTCTTTTATTTTTGGTTTAAATATTTTGTACTTATTTGAAATGTATTATTTTTATTTATTTCAAAATTTATTTTCACTTACACTAAAATAATGTTCCTAGTCATCGCAACGACTTAGCGGGACAACGCAAGGAATAAGTCCTACTTTTAAGGTGAGAGAAATTTCTTTTTTCACACTCGATGGGAGCAAGTAGTTAGCGTTGTTCAAGCCGAGTTGTTCCCTTTTGTTTGCAAATTTAAAATTCTTTGCGCACTACTAATGGCTCGGATTCCTCTTGAAACTGTTATTCACTTTCACTTTAACTGAGGGTTCGTCCTTTTTTTCAGGCTCAGACGCACGTTTCCGCACGAGATTTATAAAGTGTTTTTTACGAAAAACTACTGTGCCTGCTCGGGGCGCCAGTTAAATTAAATGTTTTATTATTTTATTTTTAAAAAAGTTTTATTAATTTTTACAGCTAACTAGATGTTAGCCAGAGTATCGGATCTTAAGAACTAACTTATACAAACTGAAAAATATTCTTTGAGACTTAAAATCTAGAGTAAAAATACTAAGTCATCACTTTGAAATGTAAACACTCAATCGTGAGAATGTATCCATCAGATAGCATTGATCACAGTCGGATGTTTATACTTCATATTGGACTTGGGTTTGATATTTGATATGCATTTAACTGTACATATAAAAAATAAATAATTTCGAAAAAAAAGATTGTTTAATAATAAAATATAATATAATAATGTAATGTAATATAATGTAGTAAACTTAGAATATAATAAATTTATTTATTTATTTATTTATTTTTTTATTTATTTATAATAATGTAATCAAATATGAATAAAATGATGTGTAAAAATGAAAAATGTGTCATTTGTCTTTTAATCAACATGTCGTTAACACTTACTTTAAGTGGGAATGATGTCGCACGAGAATTGGTTTGTTCCATACGCTACTTTTGTCGGTTTTGAGTTAGAAATGGATTCTATGGTAAATTTGTATGCTCTTTCTAAATGTGTGATCAGATTTGCGCTACGTCTTTTCAATCCCGAGATATCCAACATCAATTTTGTTCCATATCCACCAAAATCAACATTTTCAAGAATAGTTTTGTGCCATAGACCCTTTTTTGGCGTTTGGGACATTTTTTCCATATAATTTTTGTCAAGTTTTTTGTCAAAATTGTTTTGTTCCACCTGCATATTACGGTGACAAGGGATAGAAAAAATACTAAGAATGTTGAGAATTGGTTTGTCCTACGTGCACTTGTGTTAAAGAAATGCTATGTTTATGGGACAATGATTGCAAACAAAATTTTAGTATTGGTTTGTGCCATATCCATTACAATTGTGTAGATATCCCGAGACAATTGTATGAAATCCGCATCCGCATCTTACTATAAAGTGCCTTGCACATGAGCAACGAACTGCGAACTGCGAACTGTGGATGTTCGCATATTTTGACTTTTCTTTCACATGAGCTTTTATTTCTATTCGCAGGTAGCGACGAATTGTCAACTTGACCCAGGGATGTTTACTCAGAGAAAATTTATTTTCAACACATTAGTGTTGGTTAAACATCGATAGTTTCCACTTTTGATAGTATCGATAGTTTTGGAAAACACTATCGATACTATCGATGGTTTTACTAAATATCTTAAAAAGCATTAAAAAGGCTTTTCTATTAGGTACACATTTTTTGAATAATAAAAAACGGTTGAAAATCTGAATATGTATTTGAATTTCAAACTTATTTAAGCAACTAGAAATGTAAAATTTAACTTGCTTTTTAAGGTATTTTTTTGAAAAAAAAAAACACGATGTATTATTGTAATCCAAAAAAAAAAACAGTTCGGTACGGCCTGACGAATACCACTTTATTTTTTTTGGTTAATGTGGCAAGCTGGCAAGCTTCCCAAAGATGCCAAACAATTTGAAAAAAATTTAAACATTTGACCCATCAGTTCACGAGTTTTTCGGTCACAAGACAACATTTTTTATGAATGAAAAATGAATTTAGCTTTTAAGGCAAATGATACAAAAATCAAGAGTGCTTATTTTAAATTAGTTTATTAAACAAAAAATAGTAACATATGATGACAATGACAACTTACAAAATTATAATTCGGTGGTTCTCCAAACCAAAAATCATAAATTGAAATGATGAGACATGAAGATTTTCAATAGATTTCCAGTGCTGTATGAGTTGAAAATTAAACAGCGGTGTTCAGGAAAATAGCCTTGTGGTAAAATAATTTGGAAGTATTGAAACTATCGATAGTGTGTTCGATAGTTTTTAGAAACTATCGATGTACGCGATAGTTTTTTACTATCGATAGACTATCGATGTTTAACCAACACTACAGCACATCCCTGTGCTTATTAACTCGAAAGATCTTTCACACAAAAACAAAACAAGAGTGGTATAATTTTGAGGTTAAGTTGAGCGCGAACAATTTATTCGTTGAAGTGTGGATGTTATGTGGAACGCGAATAGAGTTTGATAGTTCGCAGCGACCACACTGCGATTCGTTACTACCAAATTGTTTTTACAAAATTCTCTTGTTTTAGAGAACAAAATGCAAATTTTATTATTCTAATATTAGTGTCAATTGGTTTCTTATAATTTAAATGTGTTTTTGTGTGGAATTGACTTTTTGAAATATGTAAAATCACTTCATTCGCAGTTCGCAGTTCGTTGCTCATGTGCAAGGCACTTAAGAGGAAGCTTAATACATATGTTCAAACTAACTGCAACAGTAGTAGTTGCTATCCCTGGATTTACTTATTGCGTAGTTTGGACAGAAGCTCATAGTGGTCGCTCAGGAAATGACATTGCAAGTGCATTAATAAAAATTTTGGACAGGCTTATCGAAGTATACCCCACCTTAAAATCCATCATACTATGGAGTGATTCATGTGTTCCGCAGAATATTAACAAAATCAATTCCACCGCAATTAAAATGTTCCTGAACCGAAGTGATGTAGAGATGATTGTCCAGAGATATTCCGAGCCGGGACATTCCTTAATTCAGGAGGTGGATTGTATTCTTTCGGAAATCGATAAGTATTTGAAAAACCTTGAGATTCATAGTGCACTTCACCTAATAAAGCTTTTAACAAGCATGAACACAGACAAAGTTAAACTTAAAATTATTCAAATGCTTCCTGAAGATTTTAAGGCATATTCCATTTTGGCTAACAAAATGGACTTCAGCAAAGTACCTTTTTCCAAAGTAAAAATATTACTTTATGAAAAAAATTTGGATTTTTAAATAAAAATTAAAAACTCGGCGAAAGAAAAAGAGTACAAAACTGTAAGTTTATTTAAGACAGCCACCAAGGGCGCACTACCAACACCGAAAAATTTGCTTTGTGCAAAATTAACACAAACCTTTAAAACACCGATTTCAAAAGAAAAGAAAAAAGAACTTAAAGACTCGTTACCGTTTTGATCTGAAATTGATAAGCAATATCTTAAAACATTGCTTAATATTTAGAAACTAAAAAAGTGATAGCAGTAGAACTGCTTTTTTATTTTGTTTTTACCAAATTAATATATTTACAATGTACTATCTTTTTAAGTAATGTATTAATAAGAATATTGTACTGTAAATGAAAACTTTGTTATAGCAGTAGAACTGCTTTAATTTTTTTTTATTTTTTTGTTTATTTTTAAAGAAAAATGTTTATTTTGTATTTTGTTTTTTTAATAAAGACTGTATTGAAAACAAAGATATAATCGATTTTCTTTTAAAATTTTAGCATCCAACTACATGCTTTCTTGCCTTTCACATTATATATTGATGAGAATTGGTTTGTGCCATATTCATTTTTGTGTGTTCCACGTGTATGGAAAAAAAAATCATTTTCAAAATGTATGAGGTGAGATACAAGCCAAAAAAATTGACTTTTGTGCTGATTAACGTATCGTGTTAACGGTAAGGCAAAACACTTTGAAAATTGGTAGGTGAAGTCTTAATAAGACTAACTTCAATTTAAAAAAATAAAAATAAAATCCTATCGCACAGTATCGGAGTACTAAGTACGGGAACCTTTAAATGCGTTTTTCTCGAAAAAGTGCCAATGGAGTATGGAACAAACCAATTCTCGGGCGACGATGAGTCAACTCTTAATGCTCAGTATTTTCCACCAATCGTCCTAAAATCTAATTATGTATGTGGACTTATAGATTTTCAAACATATAATTCAATTCCAAATGTGGATGAGAGTAATAACATGTTATGTATCGGTGAAAGTGTTATTTCTTTTCCTATTGGTTCATATGAAATTGAAGATATTAACAATTTAATACAAAAAAAAATTAATGAAATAAATAAAAAAAAGAAAAACCAAAGGAAAATTGAAATTAAAATCAAGGCAAACAACAACACTCTGAAATGTGAAATTTTCAGTTCAGATGATATCGACTTTTCAAAACCAAACTCTATTGGTTCGCTTTTAGGGTTTAGTAAGAAGTTGTTGAAATCAAACTTGCTACATGAATCAGATCTGTATGTTAACATAAATAGAGTTAATACAATCCGCATTGAATGTAATATCATAGATGGAACGTACATTAATTACCAATCGGCGCATATTTTACATGAATTCTCTGTTAAGGTAAGCCCTGGCTATAAAATCATAGAAGTTCCAAGCAATGTTATTTATTTACCTGTGAACGTCAAACGAATAACATCATTGTGTCTTAAGCTCTGCGATCAAGACGGTAAAGATATTAATTTTAGAGGAGAAAATATAACGGTTCGTTTGCATTTACAACCAGAAAAATGATTGTGTATGAAAGCATAGACAACTCAATATTTTATAAAAACATTGTTAAGAATAATTCAGTCTTCAATCAAGCTTCGAACGCAGCTGCGGTAACACATTACCTTACCAAACATAATCAGGACTTTTTGTTGTCAATAGGTCTTAAATTAAAAAAGAAGTCATAAATAATGTTGAATATTTTCCAAGATCCTGAAATTAGTGAAAGTATTTCTAAATATGAGTACCATACTTATTCACCATATCAAAACAATTTTGAACGAAATGACATCATTCAGATTTGTATACAACATCAAAATCTTAATTTTCTCCCTTCGGAAAGTTTTTTATTTATTGAAGGATCACTATCGACATCAGATGTAAAAGAAATAGTCAATACAAAACTTGTAAACAATGCCATGGCTTTTCTTTTTGATGAAATACGTTATGAACTTAATGGCAAGGAAATCGACTACAATAAAAATGTCGGAATAACATCAACGATCAAAAACTATTTATCTTTAACTAAAAATGAAAGTGATATGCTATTAAATGCATCCTGGTCTCCTGACTCACCTATTAATTTGAAACCATTTCATTTTAATTATTGTATTCCACTGAACAAACTTTTAGGATTCGCTGAAGATTATAAAAAAATCATTCCAAATGCTCGACACGATCTTATTATCACTCGTTCAAGAGTGGATGAAAACGCATTGATCTCTCCAACCAATGAAAAAGTACAAATTAACATTCAAAAAATAAAATGCAAAGTACCCCACGTAACCTTATCAGATTCCATGAAATTAAGTTTATATAAATCTATAAGTAAAAGCAGTTCTATAAAAATTGCTTTCCGAAACTGGGATCTTTATGAATATCCCATGCTGCCAAGTGCTGATCATCATATCTAGAATGTCAAAACAACAACACAAATAGAAAAACCTCGATACATTGTTTTTGCTTTACAAACTGGGAAAAAATAAAAATTTGGCTGCTGATCCTACAACGTTTGACCATTGTAATCTAACAGACTGTTACGGTCGTCAGCAGAACTCCGTGTGGAATTCCGCATATGCATGCACACATGATCACCCTGTAAAATTTTAAATTCGAATTGTCTGACGCAATCATGTCCGAAAAAAAAAACACCTGCTTGACCGGACATCGGTCCATTTTGTCGCTCATCTCGTCTAGAGACTATTATCAATTTTTCTTTTCTTTCGCTGACCACAAGCCAATCGGACGTAAGTTTAACCAAACTTCCGAGGTATTTTCAAGAAGTTCAATTTTTTTTTGTAGTGAATAAGCAAACTCAACATATCCGAAAAGCATACTAGCCAAGAAAGGAATTGAAAGAATCCAAGCTAAATACCGAGTTTCCTTATTTAAGTATAAAACACAGGTAAATGGTTTTCCTACATTTTAATTTCCCTGAATCTAGCCGTTTTCTAAAAGCTTTACTTCCCATAGTCATTACTTGATAAACAGAAGAAGAGTGCTTGAGCTGACAGAAAACGGGGTTTTTCCCAAGCCTTCATCGAGGAGAAGCCCAGTTATATATCTCCTCGCTGGACATACCTAGAGCACCAAAGAGAAATCAACTTACCACGACCGCTAATCCACGAACTGTTTTTTTTGCACTTGCAAAACAAGACGAAGAACGAGCTCAGTTCTCGTCTGAACTCGAGACAACGACGCGTCGATCTATAAATCGTCCTCGAGCAAGGTGCAGTGTGGATCGTGGTCAAGTGATTCGTGTGCGGTGCGGGGGTGGATGCTAGGCAGGAAGGGGAGCCTCAGCTAGCCCCATAGTGAAATTCTGGTGTATCCAGCAGTACCCCAGAGTCTGCTACCAAATTCATCCAAAAAATCATATTCTCAAATAGGTATACCTACTGTTTTTTTTTATAATATATACATAACTTACAAGCTAAAATATTTGTTAACTAAATCTAATCTTAAATTGCCTAATTTAATTGATCTAATATAAAGTGTTCAATCTTGTCCATATAGAAAAAAAAGAAAGAAAAAAAAAAGAAATATTACTTATAATAGTGCATGCAGGTATATACTATATAAGTGTGTATAGCGTATGTTTGGTGCGTCATATGAATTTGACAAGCTGCGGCATATTTTTCGACTCTACACTTGCTACGTCATCAAAACGAACAACGGCAGAGATTGTGCACAATATCTGGATTCCGTAAGTGGTGAGTTTTTTTTTTATACTTTAAATTTTTTTTTTAACTACCTCTATGAGAATGAGACAAAAGCTATCTCTTGTCAAGTTTGACTGTCACAACAAATCAAGTGCATATTATCTATATACGAAGCAACGTCACAATTCGTATTTACAAAATTAAACAATTACCTATATAAAAACAAAATTAATACTACTTACATTACAACAAGATTGAATTACTATATTCTTCCTAAATGAAAACTTAAATTTAACATGCATTTACTATTTACAATTATCTAAATTAAAATTAACTATAAATTATCACTAAAGCCTAAAACATGCATTCATGCAAATATTATAAATAAAACCGTGAATTAATTATTTGAAATGAACTAGACATTATGTTTGGGTTATGTGTGGGTTGGTCAGTGGACTTTCGAATCCCGATGGAGTGATGTGAGTCATTTTGTCAGGCAATTACAGGGATAGCGATCTTGTCATAAATAAGTTAGGGTACAAGCTATCATGGAGGACATACAATGTCAGAGGGAGGGATATTTTAGACAAGGTACCCGGGCCAATCGACACCTGTCGTCGCCCAGAGAACAGAGCAGAGCCGAGTGAAAGTGTCCATCCGTTGTCTTTTTTTTAGTTGAAATCTTGGCATGAATATTAATCTTTTGTGTGCGTTTGAAAACTCCCGGACCAAGGACCTCGCCCACCGACGTTCCTAGCTGTGCCTTCTGCAAGCATGCCAAGTGTGGTTCCGTTGAGTTTAGTCCAGCTTATATAATATAATGAATAGTCGCAACAAGACTTAAAAGTTTATTTAAACTCTGATGTTTATCCACATGAAGATTTCAATGTTTCTTTTGAAAAAACAGATATAGCCTGTTTCACAAAATGTACACAGACTTTCAAAAATCTTACTATAATAAAAACATCACTGAACCTCTTCTTTCCTGGGAATTATTCAAATCACATGCTCCAGTTTTTGTGGTAGACTGCAGACACCAAAATGAAACTATGAAAACAGGACCCATCGACATACGTTTGGAAATGAGAACATCAAAACAACTTCCTGCAAATACTTCAGCTTACTGCCTTATGCTTCATGATAGAATTATTGACTATAATCCGCTTGAACAAGTTGTTACCAGAATAGTTTGAGAATATTTAAGAAATAAAAAAAAAATTGTTAAGTATTTTGATAGTTTTGGAAATTTAAGACCACCTTCAGAAGTAATAAGCTATCTTGGTAAAAAATAAACTATAATTATATACAAGAACAAGATTTTGATACGTTTATTTGTGGTCATTTATGTTTAAGGTTTTATTAGACCAATGTAATAAAGTTTTCAAAATCTAAAATTAAATATAGATAGAGATAGATAGATAGATAAATTCTTTATTTTTTCGATTCGATGTAGATACAATTATAATCTTAAGAATACGGACATGGCTATCTGCCGTCTGCCGGATATGACATTTCATGAATAAGTGATAGAAAAATAAAAAAAAGAATCATGTAATAAACAATAATTTTTTTTTTTTTTTTTTTTTTTTTAATCAGAAACTTTTAATTTTAGCTAATGTTTAGTCTGTGTGGTTCTTAGGTTTTCATAATTTTGATGATACACAATATAAGAAGTGAATATTTTAATTGATTTAGAGCAACAAACATAAGTATAAGATAAATAAATAAATAATGGGAGAGCGATAACCCCGAAGTTTTTGCAATTTTAATGATTTGCCACATAAATAAAAAGTAATAATTTTAAATTATTTTGAATATTTTGCAATTGTAATGATTTGCCACATAAAAAGTAATAATTTGAAGAAATATTAAGAGAATACAATTTTCAAAATCTATTCCGATAATCTAAAGCGTGTTTGCAAAATTTGTATAGATTAGACCAACCACGACCACCATTTAATATAAATTCCAATAAATTAAATATAAATAAATATCGTAAAAAAAAACAAATGTGTCTTTTAATCAAACTCTTCTGAAATTCTCTTGCATTGTACATAATTCTAACCAGCACAACCAACAGAGGTAAGTATTTTGGAATGCTAGTTCTTATTTGATCTTAAGCATATGAACATCCTATTAAGAATATGTTTATCCAATGCACACATCAATTTTATATTGCATACCGTGCAGGTGCTAATGTTGTGCTATCCAAAAAATCCAAATACAAAAGTATATCCCACAACCAAATTTATCACTGAAAATCCAATCCCACAACCAATGTTGAAATGAAAAAAAATACAGATGGTGCTAGAAATCCAACCACTGATAATTATTCAAAATTTGAATCAAACTTGAAATATTCCAACAAAAATTTAATTTTTGAACTAGAAATCCGACTGCAAAAGTATATCCCACAACCAATATTCAAATGAAAATACAAATGGTGCTACAAATCCAACCACTGAAACTTATTCCCAATTAGAATTGGGAATGCAAATTGGGTGGAGTAGGAGTGACATAGATTCTGAATTGGGTGGAGTAGGAGTGACATAGGTTTTGAATTGGGTGGAGTAGGAGCTACCCAACCAAAAAATCAATGTTCCAACAAAAATTTAATTTTTGAATTAGAAATCCAACTACAAAAGTATATCCCACAACCAAATTTATCACTGAACATCCAATCCCACAACCAATATTCAAATGAAAATACAAGTGGCGCTAGAAATCCAACCACTGACACTTATTCGCAATTAGAAACTTGGGAATGCATTCCCAATTGGGATGTGCCGTGCGGTGCCGTGCGATGCCGTGCCGTGGAGTAGGAGTTACCTATTTATACTACTTTGGTTGACGAATACGGACCAAACTATTTTGATGATGAGGAACTCTTCGACGATGAGGAATACAAAACAAGCAAGCTGCTGGAGAAAGTACTACTGGCAAAGTTTCGTCCAAAAAGGAAAAAAATCCCAGATCCTTTATTGGATGCAAAGCGGTTTCCAGCCGGAAAATATTTAAAAGGAGAGAAAAGCAGACCTAGATAATAATAAATACTGTAATGTGTATACACTCTTTATCTCTTTTAATATCGGATTAATAGGAGAACTCGCTTCTTTAAGCATCGAGAAACATCTAGTGGCTAAGAGGGGAACTCAATTCGAAAACATTCAGCAAGCACATACAAGAACCTCGAAAGGGGCAACATCTAGTGGAGAGGAGAACTAGCTTCGTTAAGCATCTAGTGATAAAGAGGAGAACTTCGTTAAGCATCGAGAACAACCTCGTAGATTCTCGAACCGATTTGAGGTATATAAATAGGCGCTCGGAAGCGAAGCGGATTATTATTGGTTGTGAACTGCGATAAGTAAAGACTGTGTTTAAAAGTAATTGAAAGTAAAGACTGTGTTTGAAACGTAATAATTGAGTGTTCAATAAATAAGTGGAACAATTTAAATAAAGTAAAAATCGTGTTTTATTTACAAGTGCGAATAAGTTTTAACTATCGGACCAAGCCGAATATTACATTGGTGTCAGAAGTGGGATTAAAACTTATTGAGAATAAAAACAGTGAGCAGTGATTGAACTATTTTGTGTGAAGTAGTGAAGTTAAAAATAAACAAAAAAAAAAAAAAAAAAAATGAGTAAAGTTTTGAAAGACTTAACTGTCCCTGAGCTAAAGGCCGAACTAAGCAAACGTGGCTTAAGTGGAACAGGCGTTAAAACCGAACTCGTTAAACGGCTGCAGGAATATCTGGAGCAGCAAAATGAAGACCCAGATACGTTTGCTTTTGAATTAGAAGCAAAAGTGGAAGAGGTAAATGCAAATGTTGCCTTATCTAACATGATGTCACTTCTTTTAACCAAATTTGAAGAGAATGAAAAGAATGTCCTGAAAGAACAGCAGAACGTGCTTAAACAACTAGAAGCTCAAAGAAGTGATCAAAAACAAGAACAGCAGAATGTTCTCAAACAACTAGAAGCTCAAAGAAGTGACCAAAAGCAAGAACAGCAGAATGTTCTCAAACAACTAGAAGCTCAAAGGAAACAACTAGAAGCCCAAAGAAGCGACCAAATGCAAGAACAGCAGAATATTCTAGAGCGATTCGACGAACAGAGAAATCTTTTAGAAGACAGGTTTGCGGACTTCGAAGAGAAAACCAAAACTGTCGACGAGCGACAAAATGCACGTTTCGAGAAAATTGATGAACAAATTGAAACCATCACAAATGAACTAGAAAAAGTGCGAAAGATGAAAGCTCGAGAACCTTCTGGTGAGTGCTCAAGGAAGAGAGAAGTGAATCCTCCAAGCTATGATGGGCAGATTCCGTGGTCAATCTACAAGAAACAGTTTGAAGCAGCAGCGTTAACAAACGTCTGGGACGATCACGAAAAATACATTGCTCTTACGCTTGCTTTAAGAGGATCTGCTGCTGAACTGCTACAAACCATACCAGCGGAGAAGAGTGGCGACTTCACAGTTCTGGTAAATGCAATCGAACAGCGGTTTGGGGATAGCCACATGACAGAAGTCTTCCGAGTTCAGCTTAACAATAGGACACAGAAAAGAGGTGAAACTCTGCAGCAGCTTCAGGCAGATATCGAGCGATTGGTTCACCTGGCATATCCAACAGCTGGTAACGAGATAATAAATCAACTTGCTGTTGAAGCCTTTGTGAGAGCTGTGGGCGATATAAATCTCCAAAAGGCTATCCGCACTGCCGGAAAGCGAACACTACCAGAAGCATTGGCTTTCGCTCTGACGATGGAAGCTGCAGAACAAGCTTCCCAAAACGTGCATCGCGTAAGAGAAATAGAAGTCCAGGAATGTTCTTGTCAGAAGGCTACTGTGGAAAGGAGTCAGGGAGACGGACCAGCACGATGCTGGAACTGCAATAAGACTGGGCATCTACAGCGACAGTGCAGATTACCACGAAGAAGAACCACATGCCAACACTGTGGAAATAGAAGTAATTCAACCGTTCAAAGCAACTAACGTTGCTTCCGGAGTTGTTTCCCACCCGGGAAAAGAATAAGAACCAACTTCGAGGGGCAGAAGCTGGTTTCTGGTATCGATGGCCCCAGAAACGACATCCAGGTTTCTCAAACGAAACGTGACAACAAGAGCCTGACCGTGGAAGCAAGTATAAACCGCAACAAATGTGTGGCTACCATTGACACCGGTGCCACGGCGTCCATCGTACGGCAAGACCTCGTCAAGAAGGCATGGCTCCACAACACCAACAGCTATCGTCTAAGGACTGCAACAGGAGAGGCCGCAAAAGTTTATGGTGAGGTACGTCTTAAGATTCGGATAGCAGAGTTGGAATTCTCTCACCCGTTCCTGGTAGCAGATATATGCGACGAGTGCATTGTCGGCATCGATTTCATGAAAGATCATGGAGTGATATTGGACATCGGGAACCAAGTCCTGAAATATCGAAACATCGAGATTCCGATGATCTATGGGACTAACTCGTATGAGACCTCGTCATCTGTGAAAACCGTCATCAAAGAAGATCTCACTTTGCCTGCTTCTTCAGAAGTATTCGTGTGGACGAAATTGAAGGGTAAGCCTGGCAGCCATCAATACCTCATTGTCGAACCAGCATCTGTAAAGTCCTCCCAAAACGTCACCATTGGGAAGACTCTTGTGAGACCATTAAAGAACATGGTTCCGGTACGAATACTGAACATCAAGCCGTATGAAGTTAAGCTTAGAAAAGGTGAAATTGTCGGACAATGCGAATCTGTATCAGCGATAACAAGGATCAACGAAGAAGAGTCAAGGCAATCCTTGAAGTCCGAAGAGCTGAACTCCATAAAGACGAACATTCTCAAGTCATCTAATCTTGGCCACCAACAACGAAGAACTGCAGAAGGTCTTCTCGAAGAATTTGCAGACATCTTTTCGTCATCGAAAGGGAAATATGGCAGAACGCAACTGGTGCAACATCGAATCAATACCGGGAATGCAAGGCCGATTCGTCAACCTGCAAGACGCCTTCCACTAGCCAAACAAGGTGAGGTTGAAGAACTGATAACCACCATGAAGGAAGAAGGTCTGATCGAAAACTCTAAAAGCCCTTGGGCGTTTCCAGTGGTCCTGGTATAGAAGAAAGACCGATCAACCCGCTTTTGCGTGGACTATCGAAGGTTGAATGATGTGACCAAGAAGGATAGCTACCCTCTGCCTAGGATCAGTGATACTCTGGATGCAATGGAAGGAGCACAATGGTTCTCAACTTTGGACTTGAAAAGTGGTTACTGGCAAGTCGAAATCCATCCTGAAGACAAAGAAAAGACAGCATTCTCAACAGGAAACAGATTGTGGCAGTTCAAAGTGATGCCTTTTGGACTTTGCAATGCTCCAGCGACTTTTGAGCGCCTAATGGAATGCGTCCTGCAAGGACTGACATGGAAATCTTGCCTGGTCTGTTTGGATGACGTCATAGTATACGGGAAAACATTTGACGAACACTGTACAAATCTGAGAGCCGTGTTTCAAAGACTTCGAGAAGCCCACTGTTGCGTTATAAATAAACGCAACAAGTTCTTTTACTTTTAATTTTAATTTTTAATAAACACGATGCATCTTGCATCCACTTTTACACTTTTGTTTTGTTTATTTTATTCAATTTGACAAATGTCACATTCCTTCGACACGAGAATGAGAGAGAGCGGGACGGCCATAGTCCTTCTGACCATGGTTCTCTCTGTCATTTTCGTGAGGAAAAAAATACCAAGTCTCGTTTCAGGTTTAAAAAGAAGGTTGGTTTCCATTCAAGTGAAACCAAACCAGATGGACGGTCTGGTGGATGCATACGGAAAAGTTGCGCGAGAAGTTACTCCAAATGGAGAATGGCCTACGGCCCAACTTAAAGTTTTATTAAAATTGTAAATTTATGTTTTTTTTGTTAAATTCATTTTGTACATATTTTGTTTCTTTTGTTTATATTTTTAACTTTTTTTTAACGCTGTTTGGATGAATTTTGAAATGATTGTAATACTGTAAACAGATTTCATAGACTTATGGACGGTTAAGTTTCGAGAAACTTAGTTCGGGGTTTAGCTTACAGATACCAAATTGTAATTATTTTGTTTGTTCTTTCCTTTCGCGCGATTTTTAAAAAAGTTAAAGTTGAAGTTAAAGTTAAGTTAAAGTTTTTCTCAATTTTAAATTTTGTAATCCTTGTTCGATCTCAAAGTAGAAATTGGGGGTGGCTGAATGCAGCTCCTGGAATCGTCGTGACCTGGAAGTGAATCCAGCGGGCGGCGAATTCCAGGATGACTTGCATTTAGCTGTGAGAGGAAATGGCGAGTAAGCAGGATCGCGAGTATTTCATCACAAGTTGAGATCAACAAGCCGATCTCCGATTGGCTGTTGATGATGTGATTGAAATCCGCCACTCCATATTGGCTGAAAGCTAAAATGGCGGGAGACGAAATAGAAGAGACAGGACAGATCTTGGAATCTGGCCGTCAATTCTTGGCAAACTTTCAAATTGGGAAGCTGAAGAAAAATTTTTTGGTGATTTCGAACAAGGATTGTGAAAAAAAAAATTGAGGAAAAATTATAAAAATTAGTGACGTAGTGCAAGAAAAATAAGGAAGGAAAAATAATTTAAAGAAGGTAAGGAAAGGAAAAACAAAAAGAGCTAGTTGGGATTTTGCAGAAAAAAAAAGATAAGTACAATTTTTTTGGTTCTGTGTTTTGTTGTAAATTTTTTTTATCCCAAATTTTATTGATGGGAATTAAGACCTTAACGGTCCCTTAGTCTATGAAATCTTTTGTTTAATTTTTGGAAAAGATCCTGAGTTTTCATCCTGCGCTTTGCAAGGTTTCTCAGGCAGATTTAAATTAATAAAGTGGTCATAAAAGGTATCTATTTTGTCTTCTTTTGTTTTATTTCTATAGTGGTTTTATTATTTCGTTGGTGTTTTTATTTTCTTTGTTTCAGAAAAGGTTTGCAATTTCCTTTTTTTTCATTTCAGAAAAAAATTGCTGGCGCCCTCTTTTTTACGAAACGTAATAACGCCCCTGTGGCAATTATAACAAAATTTATATTCACTTTTGATATCAACTTGATATTACAATCATCCGCAACTTTAATTAATCGATTCGTCGATTAATTGTTCATTGCTGAACTCACCCCCTTACTGAGCTCGTCGTGGTGGCAGCACTTGAGTTGCTGCTTGTTGCAATTTTTGCCCTCGCTTCTTCGCCGCTGTTATTTGACAGATCGGCACATTTACTCATTTATTATTTCGCGTGTTTGAATTTGGTTTTGTTTTCTTTTAGTTTGTTTTAATTTCATCTTTAATTTCGTTTTAATTTGGTTTATAATATTATAAACAAATCACCGGCAAATAAATTGCAACAAATTGTCGCCCATAACGTGGGGCTTGTGAAAATTAACTTCTTGTTGTTTTTGGGAAATTTTGTGCTGTGTCGTGGTGTCTGTTTTTTTTTTAGATAAGTTGTGATTTCGTTGTTCTTTTGTTTGCTATTGGTACTGCTAATTTTTCTTTTGCTTTTTATACAGGATATTTGTAAAATTGAATCCCGGATATCTGTGAGGATAAACCAAGGAAAAGCTTTTGACACAACAATTTGGTTGGCAGGTTGGAGTTTTCCAATATTGTACAAAGACTCAGTGTGGATAAGAAAAATCTTGAAACAGTGGTGGAAATTGTCCAGTTGAGTGAGTGTTTTTTTTAAATTTTTTTGGTATAAAATTTGGAAAATTTGTTCGTTCAAATATACATACAGATATACTATACATATATAAATATTTCTACATATATAGATTGAGTGATAGTTCAGTTTTGCGGGTTGATTTTAGAGGTGACCTTCTATATACCCATATATATATATATTCAAGTCAATAGCAATTCGGTTATAATTGTGCTGCATTAATAATTTGAAGTTTTTTTTTACTGGCGGTTCTTTTGTTTTTTTTTTGGCGGTAATAATTTCAAGTTTTTTTCATTGACGGTTCTTTTCGTGCGGTTTTAATTTGATTTTATTATAATTTTTAGTGGTTACCATCCTACTTTTATTTCGTTTTCGTAAAATTAGTTTTAAAATAATTTTAAAAATTAATTTTAAAATAATTTTAACTGGTTTTACTAAATTGATTTTCTTTTAGTTTTTTTTAAATTTATTTAATATATTTTTACTGGGGTTACCATATTACCTTTTTTTTTTGATCATCTTAGAATTTAAATTTGAAAATTTAAACCTTATTGGTGTTACCATATAAACCTTTTTTTTTGATTGCTTAACATTAATTTAAATATTTTCCTTTGGGTGTTACCATATTGTTTTTTTATTATTTTAGAATTTGTTTTATTTGAATATTAATATTCTTTTTCTCCACTGGTGTTAACATATTGATTTGCTTTTAGGTTTTCTTAGGTGATTTTTTTTTAGCGGTGTGACCATAGTAATTCTTTTTTTTTGTTGACTTCTTAAAATTGATTTGAATATTATTATTTTTTTTCTGGTGTTACTATATTCATATTTGTTTTAGGTTTTCTTAAAATCTATTCAATTTTTAGTGGTATTACCATATCAACTTATTTTTGATTTCCATTAATTTTAATATATTTTTTTACTGGGGTTACCATATTAACTTTTACTGGTCTTCTTAAAATTAATTTTAAAATAATTTTAGCTGATTCTTTTATATTGATTCTCTTTTAGTTTTGTTTCAATATATTTGATTCTTTTTCTTTACTGGGGTTACCATTTTAACTTTTGTTTCGTTTTCTTGAAATTTTGAAATAATTTTTGCTATTGTTACCATATCGATTTTCTTTTAGGCCTCCTTAAAATTTATTGGATATTGGTGTTACCATATTGTTTTTTTTCTATTGTTAATTTGTTTGTTAGATTGGTTGAGATTTTCCTTAAGATTTTCTTTTTTTTTAAATCGATCGTTTTGGAATTTTTTTTTAATTTGATTGGACATAGTAGTCATCGTTGTTTTTGATTCAGTTAAAGGGTGTTTTGTTTTTTTCAACGGGCTTAAATAAAATTTTGTTGTAGTTTTCTTTTGGGAATACTTTTCTTTTGCTAGGATGGACATTAATAGGCTTTCTAAAGAAGAACTCGTTTATGAGTTGCGGGCTAGGGGCCTGAAGGAAGGGTCTAAGGTGGATGAGATGAGGATGACTCTCAGGGCTAGTCGCATGCTGGAACGGACTGGTTCGATTTCTTCGGATAGTCCTCACTATCCATATTCATTTGAAGAGGATTCAAAGGCAGTTAGGGCGAAAGTTTTGGAGATTAGGGATTTGCTTCCGAACGTATCAAAAAATTCGAAGTCGTCGGATTACCAGAAGGTGTTGACAAAAATCGAGTGGTCGTTAGGTAGGATCTCTAGGGCTAAGGCCGAATCGTCGGATGAGGTTAACGAGGTAGCGGACTTAAGGGGGGAAATTTTACTTTTGATGGCTAAATTGTCCGAGGTAGAGGAGGTGATGGAACCTCCTAAAAGTGTTAATGATAATAATAATAATCAATCTAACCAAGCAACAATGTCGACAGCAGATTTGGATGCGCCAGCTGCGTCAGTCGGCCAACGAACGAGCTCTAGTGGGTTCCAAATACAGGGTGATACACCCCGTGACCGGAACCCCGAGCGACCATACAAGTGGAACGTGCAGCGGTGAACGGTGTGGTTCATCAGTGAACTCTTTTATTGAAAGAATCGAGGAATTAAGGGAAGCTCGTGGTGTTTCTGAGGAAGCAATTTACAGGTCAGCGGTGGATTTATTTACTGGGAAGGCGCTTCTTTGGTTTAGGGCGATTAGGGACACGGCTTTAACATGAAAAGAGTTGGTTAGGGAATTGAAGTTGGAGTTTTTGCCCTCCAACTATGATGATCTCTTGTTGGATGAGGTCAGGCGTCGAACCCAGGGTAAGGAAGAGTCAATAGGCATGTACGTTGCGCTCATGCAGACTCTTTTTAAACGTTTTTCGGAGCCTCTGAGTGAGCATAGGAAGTTGGCTATTCTCATGAAGAATATCGCTCCATTTTACCAGACACAGCTAGGTTTAGCTGACATTAAGTCAGTCAATGATTTGGTGGCCTTGGGCGGAAGGCTAGAAACCATTAGGGCAAATGTTGAGTCATTCGTTCCTCCACCCTCTTATCGCAACAGGTCGGCTTTGGAGCCGGATGTTGCTTATATCGCCTCGGTATCAGATACTCGAGTTGCGGTTAATCCTGATCCCCCTCCCAATAGAAATAATCGTTGTTTTAAGTGTAACAGGGAAGGCCATTTCGCTAATACCTGTTCCGCTCCTAGGCGTTGTTTTGGTTGTGGTAATATAGGGACCACAAGACAAAATTGTAGACGCTGCTCGTCGGGAAACGGGCAACGGACTCTTGGGCCAGCAGGACAAGAGCGCCGGCGTCAGAGTTAGGAAGGTTGCCTGCTGGCGACCAGTTGGCTTGCAAAGTTAGGTTAGGTTTCACATTAGATTCAAGCGGTATAGATAGACGTCCATTCTTAGGAGTTAATATTTATGGTTTTAGGTTTTTAGGATTACTAGATTCTGGAGCATCGCGAACAATTATTTGTAGGGACGCATGGCATGTTTTAAAAGATTTAGAATTACAATTAGATAGTTCAAATGTTTGGGAAGTTCATTTAGCAGATGGTGCAAGTATAGGAGTTTTAGGAATAGTTAAAATACCCATTGTTGTAGAGAGTAGGTCAATTTTGATTGAATGCTTAGTCATTCCCAACCTACCGCATGCTTTGATTTTAGGTGCCGATTTTTGGGAATTATCGGGCATAGTCCCGGATTTACGTTCAAACATGTGGAGTTTTTCGAGCCAGGAGATAGTGGCCTCGATAGATACTACGTCTATCACAGAGGAGTCTGAATTAGACGTGGATCAGAAAGGGAAACTTAAACATTTAGTCGAGAATGCTTTTAGGAATATGCCAGAGGGATTAGGAGTAACAACAATGGTAGAACATGTCATTAAAACTTCGTCGGAGCCTATTAAGCAAAGGTATTACCCGGTTTCACCGGCAATGCAGAAACATATAGATAGATCACTTCAGGAGATGTTGGAAGAGGACGTGATTGAGAAATCAAACAGTCCATGGGCTTCCCCAATTGTTCTCATTAGGAAAAAAGATGATAGTTTTAGGTTTTGTGTCGACTTTAGGAAGGTTAACCAGGTGACAGAAAGGGATGCGTATCCGTTGCCGATAATTTCGGCTATTTTAGATAAACTTAGGAATGCCAAATTTTTAACATCGTTGGATATTAAGTCCGCTTACTGGCAGATTCCAATGGCATTGGAATCGCGGAAATACACTGCCTTTACGGTACCTGGTAGGGGTCTCTTTCAATTCAAAAGAATGCCTTTTGGATTACACAACGCGCCTGCAACATGGCAGCGTTTCATCGACAGTGTGTTAGGACCTGAGTTGGAACCATTTGTCTTCGTGTATCTGGATGATATCATTATCGTCACAGATACATTTGACAAACACTTAGAAATTTTAAGTGAGGTTCTGAGGAGATTACGAGAGGCGGGGTTGAAAGTAGGCCGCGACAAATGTAATTTTTGTAGACCTTCACTCAAGTTTTTAGGTTATGTAGTCGACAAAAACGGGTTACATGTAGACCCAGAGAAAGTTGATAGTATGGTGAAAATACCTGCACCTAAAAATGTAAAACAAGTTAGGAGTTTCATAGGGACAGTTTCATGGTACAGGCGCTTCGTACCGAATTTCGCAACACTAGTTAGGCCTTTGACAGATTTGTTGAAAAAGAGTAGGAAATTCGTTTGGTCACAGGAATGTGAAGATAGTTTTCGAAAAGCAAAGGAATGCTTAATCACGGCTCCAATTTTGACATGTCCAGACTTCAAGCTTCCATTTGTCGTTCAGACAGATGCATCCGACTACGGCATCGGGGCCGTACTCACCCAAACATTTGAAGAGGGGGAAAAAGTCATTTGTTATTTAAGGAGGCCACTTAATAGATGTGAAAGAAATTATTCCACTACGGAAAAGGAATGTCTGGCAGTTTTATGGGCGATCGAGAAGTTACGGCCTTATATCGAAGGAGTTCGGTTTACGGTCGTAACGGATCACTATTCTTTGATTTGGTTGAGCAACCTCAAAGATCCACAAGGTAGACTTGCACGTTGGGCAGTTCGGCTCCAACAGTTTGATTTTGAAATCATTCATAGGAAAGGGAAAGAACATGTAGTACCAGACATGTTATCTCGGGGAGTTCCAGAGTTAGCTGGGATTTCAGATGAGGATAAGGACCCTTGGGTGGCTAAGATGGTTTCTTCAGTTGAGTCTAATCCGTTAGCTTTTCCGAATTGGAGAGTAGACAATGGCAGGTTATACAAATTTGTAAAGTCTAACCATGTGGTCGTTCACGACAATAACGAGGAGTGGAAGTTAGTAGTCGGAAAGAAAGATAGGATAGGAGTTTTGAAAGAGTGTCACGATAGTCCCCTAGCAGGGCACATGGGGGTTAGAAAAACGTTCGCGAGAGTAGGAGCTAAATATTATTGGCCTAAGATGAGAGCAGACGTCATTAAATATGTTAGGAAATGTAGGATATGCCAACAGGTGAAACCGATTAATGACAAGCCAGCCGGTCTTATGACTGAGAGAGTAGGAGCCTCATCTCCTTGGGAGATGATTAGTGTAGATTTAGTAGGGCCCTTACCTAAGTCCAACAGAGGATTTATGTATATTTTGACAGTAGTAGATTATCTCACAAAATTTCCTTTATTGTTTCCACTTAGGACAGCCACCCCAAAGGCGGTATGTAAAGAGCTAGAAGATAATGTTTTTCTGTTATTTGGAGTTCCAAAAATTGTCATTTGTGACAATGGTCCGCAGTTCAAGAGTAGGGAGTTAAGGACACTTTGTGAAGGTTATTCATCGAAAATTAGGTTTACTCCGCATTACCACCCACAGGCTAATCCTGCCGAGAGGATTAACCAAATTATTAAAACAACTTTAAGAGCGTATGTTTCAGAGAATCACCGAGTCTGGGATTCTCAGTTAGCTAAGGTAGCTTGTGCTATACGCACATCCCAACATGAAGTTCTAGGTGTTAGTCCGTATTATGCAAATTTTGGAAAAGAGATGTCAACGAGTGGGAATTACGAAGGTATTAGGAGTGAGAGTATTGAAGGGAATAGGAGAGTCGAAGGAGGACCCATTGAAGAACGGTTCAGAAAGTTAGGAATAGAAATAGCAGCAAAATTAAAAGTAGCGGTTAAGAATTCCGCCGAGACATACAATCTCAGGAGGAGAGATACTCAATATCTCCCGAATGACCTCGTATGGCGAAGAAATTTTGTTTTGTCCGATGCTGCAAATTACTACGCGGCTAAATTGGCACCAAAGTTTGTGGGCCCTTTTAAAATCTCAAAAAGGTTATCTCCCTGGACTTATATTCTGGTAGATGACAACGGCAAAGATCGTGGCACTTGGCACATAAAAGATCTGAAGCCATTTACGTCGTTATCGGAAAATGAATGAATATTGGAAGTCCCGTTTTAAGTAATCTTGTTTGTGTTATGTTTGTGTTATGAACAAACACCTTTTCAAGGAGGAAAGGGTGGGATTTGTTGCGTTATAAATAAACGCAACAAGTTCTTTTACTTTTAATTTTTAATAAACACGATGCATCTTGCATCCACTTTTACACTTTTGTTTTGTTTATTTTATTCAATTTGACAAATGTCACATTCCTTCGACACGAGGATGAGAGAGAGCGGGACGGCCATAGTCCTTCTGACCATGGTTCTCTCTGTCATTTTCGTGAGGAAAAAAATACCAAGTCTCGTTTCAGGTTTAAAAAGAAGGTTGGTTTCCATTCAAGTGAAACCAAACCAGATGGACGGTCTGGTGGATGCATACGGAAAAGTTGCGCGAGAAGTTACTCCAAATGGAGAATGGCCTACGGCCCAACTTAAAGTTTTATTAAAATTGCAAATTTATGTTTTTTTTTGTTAAATTCATTTTGTACATATTTTGTTTCTTTTGTTTATATTTTTAACTTTTTTTTAACGCTGTTTGGATGAATTTTGAAATGATTGTAATACTGTAAACAGATTTCATAGACTTATGGACGGTTAAGTTTCGAGAAACTTAGTTCGGGGTTTAGCTTACAGATACCAAATTGTAATTATTTTGTTTGTTCTTTCCTTTCGCGCGATTTTAAAAAAAGTTAAAGTTGAAGTTAAAGTTAAGTTAAAGTTTTTCTCAATTTTAAATTTTGTAATCCTTGTTCGATCTCAAAGTAGAAATTGGGGGTGGCTGAATGCAGCTCCTGGAATCGTCGTGACCTGGAAGTGAATCCAGCGGGCGGCGAATTCCAGGATGACTTGCATTTAGCTGTGAGAGGAAATGGCGAGTAAGCAGGATCGCGAGTATTTCATCACAAGTTGAGATCAACAAGCCGATCTCCGATTGGCTGTTGATGATGTGATTGAAGTCCGCCACTCCATATTGGCTGAAAGCTAAAATGGCGGGAGACGAAATAGAAGAGACAGGACAGATCTTGGAATCTGGCCGTCAATTCTTGGCAAACTTTCAAAGTGGGAAGCTGAAGAAAAATTTTTTGGTGATTTCGAACAAGGATTGTGAAAAAAAAAATTGAGGAAAAATTATAAAAATTAGTGACGTAGTGCAAGAAAAATAAGGAAGGAAAAATAATTTAAAGAAGGAAAGGAAAGGAAAAACAAAAAGAGCTAGTTGGGATTTTGCAGAAAAAAAAAGATAAGTACAATTTTTTTGGTTCTGTGTTTTGTTGTAAATTTTTCTTATCCCAAATTTTATTGATGGGAATTAAGACCTTAACGGTCCCTTAGTCTATGAAATCTTTTGTTTAATTTTTGGAAAAGATCCTGAGTTTTCATCATGCGCTTTGCAAGGTTTCTCAGGCAGATTTAAATTAATAAAGTGGTCATAAAAGGTATCTATTTTGTCTTCTTTTGTTTTATTTCTATAGTGGTTTTATTATTTCGTTGGTGTTTTTATTTTCTTTGTTTCAGAAAAGGTTTGCAATTTCCTTTTTTTTCATTTCAGAAAAAAATTGCTGGCGCCCTCTTTTTTACGAAACGTAATAACGCCCCTGTGGCAATTATAACAAAATTTATATTCACTTTTGATATCAACTTGATATTACAATCATCCGCAACTTTAATTAATCGATTCGTCGATTAATTGTTCATTGCTGAACTCACCCCCTTACTGAGCTCGTCGTGGTGGCAGCACTTGAGTTGCTGCTTGTTGCAATTTTTGCCCTCGCTTCTTCGCCGCTGTTATTTGACAGATCGGCACATTTACTCATTTATAATTTCGCGTGTTTGAATTTGGTTTTGTTTTCTTTTAGTTTGTTTTAATTTCATCTTTAATTTCGTTTTAATTTGGTTTATAATATTATAAACAAATCACCGGCAAATAAATTGCAACACCACCTCAAGCTTAACCCAGAAAAGTGTTCACTCTTCAAAACCGAAGTGAAATATCTGGGACATATCATCTCATCCCAAGGAGTAAAAACGGATCCTGATAAGGTTGACACCGTGAAGAATTGGCCAACACCACAGGACAAACACCAACTCCGAAGCTTTCTGGGTCTAGCCACCTACTATAGGCGCTTTGTGAAGGACTTTGCTGGAATCGCCAAGAGTCTACATCAACTAACGGAAAAGGGAAAGCAGTTTAAATGGTCAGGTGAGTGCGAGCGCAGCTTTCAAGAGCTCAAGCAACGCTTGTGTAATGCACCAGTGCTGACCTACCCAACTCCAGGAAAACCGTTCATAATTGATGCTGATGCGAGCAATGTCGGGATAGGTGCTGTACTATCGCAGGTGCATAATGGCGAAGAAAAGGTGATTGCCTATTACAGCAAGGTACTCTCGAAGTCGGAAAGAAACTATTGTGTGACCCGAAGAGAACTTCTGGCACTGATTTTGGCAACAAAGCACTTCCATAAGTATCTCTATGGACCGAAGTTTCTTCTCCGAACTGACCATGGAGCACTTAACTGGCTTTTGAATTTCAAGAATCCAGAGGGTCAAGTGGCAAGGTGGATTGAGAGGCTGCAGACGTATGATTACGAAATTCAATATCGGAAGGGGAAGCTTCACTCAAATGCAGATGCACTGTCTCGGAGACCATGTAAACAAGACTGTAAGCATTGTAGACGACAAGAAGAAAAAGAAGTGGTTACTGTCCAACGAACCAGAGCCGATCCCATTTATGGCTGGAGCAACGACGAGTTGAGGAAGGCTCAAAAAGAAGACTCGGATATCGAACCCATCCTCGCTTGGAAGGAACACCAGGAAAAACCAGAATGGGCTGATATCTCCGATAGAAGTCCGACTCTGAAGGCCTATTGGGCACAGTGGAACTTGTTTCATGTCCAAGAGGGTGTCCTTCGACGTAAATGGGATTCAGCAGATGGAAAGTCTTATGTAATGCAGCTAGTCTTACCGAGATCGAAGGTTATGGATGTTCTGCGAGAGATGCATGGTGGAGTTTCGGGAGGCCATCTAGGAGTGAACAAGACGCTAGAAAAGGTTCGACAACGATTTTACTGGCTACATGCAAGGGAAAATGTCGAGAAGTGGTGCCGAAAATGCGATACCTGTGCTGCCACCAAAGGCCCGAACAAAAAGAACTACAGCCAAATGCAGCAGTATAATGTCGGAGCACCCTTCGAAAGGATTGCAGTAGACGTGGATGGTCCATTTCCGGAAACAAACAATGGAAATCGTTATATTCTGGTCGTCATGGATTACTTCAGCAAGTGGCCTGAAGCATACGCCATTCCAAACCAAGAAGCCAAAACAGTCGCAGACCAAATTGTCTTCAACTGGGTGAGCAGATTCGGCGTTCCATTAGAACTGCATTCTGACCAGGGAAGGAATTTTGAATCGAACATATTTCAGGAAGTTTGTGGGCTTCTTGACATCAAGAAGACAAGAACAACACCACTTCACCCACAATCTGATGGCATGGTCGAACGATTCAACCGAACCCTGAAAGAACATCTTTGCAAAGTTGTGGACGACAACCAGCGAGATTGGGATCGACACATTCCACTGTTTTTGATGGCGTATCGAAGTGCAAGACATAGCTCAACTGGCCATACACCGTCTGAGATTTTGATGGGAAGGAACATCAGACTGCCGAGCGAAATAAAATTTGGATGTCCCACGTCGGAGCTGCAAGCCGAGGATGACTACATTGATGACCTCAGAGAAAGACTCCTTCAGATCCATACGACAATACCAGGTTGAAAATAAAGATGTTCAGTGACCGAATGAAGACACGCTACGATATACGAGCGACAACAACAGAGTTCCAAGCAGGAGATCGGGTGTGGCTTTACAATCCCCATCGATAAAAAGGGTTATCACCGAAACTTCAACGTGACTGGGAAGGTCCATATACAGTCATTACAAAAATCAACGATGTCGTGTACCGGATACAAAAGGGAGTCAGAGGAAAACCTAAAGTTGTACATCGCGACCGGCTACATCGCTACAGTGGTGATGAGAACGATGGATTTGTTCGGGACGATCAATCCTAAGGAGGGGTCAATGTAATGTGTATACACTCTTTATCTCTTTTAATATCGGATTAATAGGAGAACTCGCTTCTTTAAGCATCGAGAAACATGTAGTGGCTAAGAGGGGAACTCAATTCGAAAACATTCAGCAAGCACATACAAGAACCTCGAAAGGGGCAACATCTAGTGGAGAGGAGAACTAGCTTCGTTAAGCATCTAGGGATAAAGAGGAGAACTTCGTTAAGCATCGAGAACAACCTCGTAGATTCTCGAACCGATTTGAGGTATATAAATAGGCGCTCGGAAGCGAAGCGGTTTATTATTGGTTGAGAACTGCGATAAGTAAAGACTGTGTTTAAAAGTAATTGAAAGTAAAGACTGTGTTTGAACGTAATAATTGAGTGTTCAATAAATAAGTGGAACAATTTAAATAAAGTAAAAATCGTGTTTTATTTACAAGTGCGAATAAGTTTTAACTATCGGACCAAGCCGAATATTACAATACAAAAAAACAAAAATTATAATAGTAAACAAAGAAAAAAATAAACATACAGTTGAAAAAAAAATATCTTTTATTTCTTTTGTTTTTATTTTTACAATTCTTATATTTATGTTCTGATGGAAAACCCAACCACTTAACAAAAACCTTATTTCCTCTGTTTTGTAAAACCTTTTCCACAAGAAAAATATCTCCACATTTAGTTTTCATCAGTTCTGGTTCATAGAAACTACCTTGAACAGGTTTTCCTTGATAGTCTTCAAGAAGATATGTATTTGGTTTTGTAACTTTGATTTTTCTTATTTGAAAAACCTCTGTTGTCCAGTTAGGTGTATAGCCCTTTTCAAATGCATGTTTATACTTGCTGATTCTTACTTTGTCACCGATCTTAAATTTTCGTTTACTTGTTCCTTCTTTATCACTTTTAAAAAATGGTAACAATAACTTTGAATTTTTCTTCGTTACATCTGCAGGAAAACATTAAATGGTTCATCTAAGCCTTTGATTAAAACATGACGACGTTTGAAGTTTTTACGTGCAGCTTTATGCAACTCCTCAACAACCTCACGCTTACTCATATTTACAAAGAGTGAATCGAACAAAATCAAAGAAAAGACTTTTATATATATTTTTTTTTCTTTTATTGCAATCTATTATACAATAACATAAGTTTCTTAATTTTAATTAACCTTTTTTCCATAATGTAACAGCCACAAGTATCTGGCCCTTCTTCACATTGGTTGGATGACCAACAACAGTTTGAATAATGGTGTCCATGCAATGTTTCCATATATGTCGTATTCTTAAATTTACTAATCATTGAAATACAGTTAGTAAATTCTCCATAGTGTTCATCCAATATTGATTCCCCATTTGCTTTTAAAAATTCGAAAATATCTTTTATTATTTTGACAGAGTCCATTTTTGAAGTTCTTTGTTGTTTAAGTGTTGAATGCTTACTAACAAACTTCATTTTATTTTATGAAAAATGAAAACTCTTTCTTCATTTTCACTTATATGTACATATATATAAAATACAGGTACATTAAATTAATACAAATATAACAATATTTTTTTACTTATTTTAATCTATGGGTGTAAAGGGTACATTAGGGAACAGCGTTTTCATAAAATGTTCAACTTTATTTTTTATTTTCTCGTCAACATACTTTTCCTCTAGAGTCTTTAAGTTTTTGGGAAATTAATTGTGATGCCATGTTTTCTTGTTCCATACTTTTAATTGTTTCCTTTATAGAAGAGTCTATATGGTTTTCTAGCATATGAATTTCCTTATTAAAAGTGGATAAAATTTCCATTAAAGAAGAATCTATGTGGTTTATAATGCTTGTTTCTTTAAGACCTATTTGATCATCAACATATCCTTTGCAAACGGCTTGGTGGGAGTATTCAGGATTAATTCCAACATTGTTTAAATATTTACTTTCTAAATCAAAATCACCAGACGGAAGAAGTTTAAAACCTATTCCTGGAGGTCCTACAAGACCTTTGTTTTTTTATAGGGGCTTGAAGTTCCTACCAAACTTGTCGACGTTCATTGTTAATATGCAATGTTAATAGTTTGAAACGAAGTTAATATATAATATTTGATTCTTTTAGCTCTTCGATTATGGAATTTATTTCATTCTGATGGTTATTATTACCAGCATTTTTGGATGCTATCAAAAGTCTTAGCCTATTAACAAGTTCATTAGGATCGTTCCAATACATATATTCAATATTTCTATTTGTATACTCCATTTCAGTTATGTCAGAATAAGATTTTCCAATTTTTTCTGTTTCACTTTTAAATCCTGCAGCAAGTTGTTTAATTATTTTTGTATATTTTGACTTGATTCGACTGAAACTATCATGATTAGTTTTATGTGCATTAGTTTTATATAAGATTTTTCCATATTCTTCTAAGTCATCACTAGTATATATTTGTTGACGTGGATTTTTCTTTAGAATTAATTCAATGAGACCAGGAGTTCGAGTGCAAGTTTCATCATCAATAACAATATCATGTTCATTCATTATAAAACTACATTTTCCTATTTTAATAGAATTTGTATTTGCATCAAAATATGGACCATATGTTGTATCGCGGTTCGATTTTTACAATATTTTTTTAACAAAAGAAGATGTTTTGTTTAGGGTTGAACTATTTTTTGGTGTACTGAATAAAATGGAATCATCTGTAGTCTCCATTTTTGGAATGTAACTTGTTTTGTTATGTTCTTCTTCCTTTTCATTTTCATCAAAAGATTTGAAATGTAGCTTACGAGGTTTGATTGTTTTTATGCTATCATCCTGCTGTGTTGTTTCTTTTGTAACATTTCCAACCAATTTGTTCAATGGTTCCACAATTGGTTTGAAAGTCTCTTCTAAATCAGTTTCTCTAGTCATTTTACCAGTTTTTAGTTGAAAATATTTATTTCTTAGAACATTTTTTGTTTTTATTAAATCTCTTAACACGTTCTCATCCATTTCTAAGGTTCGGATATAAATAATTTTTTGATGTTTTTTTTTTTTAGAATTAAAATGAGGGACTAGTTTTCCCAAACAGTGTTGTTGTCACAATGTTTTGATTTTAAATGAAATATGTATATTTATAGTATAGCAATTTTATTGAAACTGTTTTTGTATCGACCTTTTTCAATACTGTTCTCCTTGTCTATTACTAGGAATCCAAAATTGTCAGTCCAACAATGTGAGCATAACTCTTTGAATTGATTAAATGTCATATCAGAGTTAATATGATCCTTGTAAACATGCTTTAAGTTCAATTCGTCTTGCTTGAAAAGAATAATGAAATTAGCGTTGTCTCTAATTAGATGTTTTGGTATATGAGTATAGGACTGGCATAAGTAAAAACTATCAACTCCATTGTGACGACCCATACAAAAATAGTCTCTTATATTATTTTGTTTATGGCAAGCGACATCATCGAATAAAAATATTGAATTGTTTTTAGCGTCTGAAGGAGGCATTATTTCACAATTGTTTGAAAATTCATTGTATTCCATTCCTTTGATAGATGTAATAAGTTTTTTAAGATATTGATATTTTGGTTGGTGCAAGGATTTGGAATAAATATAAATATTTTCAAACTTTTAACCATTGGGGTCAAGAAGAATGTTTAACATAACATTTGTTTTTCCGCAGTTTGATGGTCCAACGATAATTCCTCGAATACTGTTTGGAAATAAGTTTCCATGTTTTTTTCTTAATTTTTACATTGGAATCAAAATTCCTTACTTTTATGGCATCTGACTGCTTTACAAAACGCATAATGACGACTAAGATCTTTTTTAATAAAACATTTTGTTTTTATACACTTTTAATCATAAATGTTTCAACCTTCAACTAAGAAGGTGTGTTTATCAGTAGTTGTAACTAGAGGTTTCTGGAACACCGGCATCACCGGCATCACCAGGGTTCTGATATATGCTAAATACCGGTGCACCGGCATCACCAGGGTTCTGATCTATGCTATATATTGGCATCTTCTAGCACCATCTATATTTTTTTTCATTTCAACATTGGTTGTGGGATTGGATTTTCAGTGATAAATTGGTTGTGGGATATACTTTCATAGTTGGATTTTTTGGATAGCACAACCTTTGTATATGAAAACTAACGTTCTAGACCATGCTTAGCAAACGTTAGAACGTAAAAACGTAAAATTCACGTTCACGTTAGAACGTAAAAACGTAAAATTCACGTTCACGTTAGAACGTAAAAACGTAAAATTCACGTTCACGTTAGAACGTAAAAACGTAAAATTCACGTTCACGTTAGAACGTAAGAACGTAAAATTCACGTTCACGTTAATACGCAAAAACGTAAAATTTACGTTCGGAACGCAAAAATCACCATAGGAAACTGAACAAAATCATGAACAGAACATGATGTTTAAGAGTTAAGTTTTTTTCAGAAAAGATGGTCCATATGAGTGAAGAGAGAAAAGAATTGTCGCTACCATCATGTTACTCATCTGACTTATAGGACTTGACCATCTATATCTATTGCTTTAGGATTTTTCCTGGATTGAGGTAATAATTAGTGTAACTGTTGTATAAAGTAAAACTAAAAGGTATAAACTTTGTATAACACTTTATCTAATACTCATATTTATATACTATACAGACAAACATACATACTCCCAATCGATCATATCATTGATTTATACATAGCTATTAAGAATATACTAAGTCAGTCTTATACTTACTATGGTTCAATAAAGAACTCTTTTATATTAAGTTAAAACACTTAAAAGTCTTTTCCTCAAACACACATAACATGGTGTCAGATGTGTGTCACTAAGTCTTAAATCCTAAATAAAATTAAAAGTCAAAAGTCAAGTGATAAGTATAAGCCGAATTAAGTCAAATAAAAATGATGTCAAAGAAGCCAGAAGATTTGGTTTCTGTCTCAGCAACGACACCCGTATCGTCGGTGTTACCGCTTAACCTAAAAAGCACAAATTTGCCAGCCGCATGGAGACACTGGCTCAGTCTATTCAAAATTTATTTACGTGCTTCTAGTCTCGAGGAGCAACCAGATAGCCGAAAAGTAGCATTGTTGCTACATTACATGGGTCCTGATTCACTGGATATATTCAATTCTTTCAATGAAGATCTGGACAAAATCACATACGATGTCCTTGTGAAAAAACTGGATGATTATTTCCTTCCAAAGGTGAATATCATAATGGAAAGGTATTCATTTTTTTCCAGGCGACAAGGTCCAGACGAATCCATTGATGAATTTGTCACTTCGCTCAAAAACTTAAGTCTGACATGCGACTTTGGAACCCTACGTGAGGATCTAGTTCGCGACATATTCATTTGTGGCCTTCATAACAAGTTTTCTCACTTAAAAGAAAAGCTTCTCAATGAAGACAAAATAACTTTGGAAAAAGCAGTCCTAACATCCAGAAGCATGGAGCTCAACAAAGAGCACGTCCAACAATTGCAAGCCCAGCAAACAAGCAGTTTCATTGGTGCTTTGCAGAAACATAACAACAACTCGTCATTTGAAGCCCAAAGACATCGTCATCATCGTCAGTTTTCGAAGCCAGCTCGTCAACAACATAAAACATCATCGTCGTCATCACCACAGTCTCATACAAAGTCGTCTTCAAATCGTCAAAACTCATTCCGCTATTCACGTCATAACCAGCAACAAACCGATCGAAAAAATTACCATCAGCAGAGTTCACAGTACACTTCATCGAACGGTAAGAACTCGTGTAAAAATTGTGGACAGGTTCACAAATACACTTGTCCAGCTTTGGGTGTAACTTGCTACAGGTGTAGAGGTAAAGATCATTTTTCGAAAATGTGTCCAAGGAATCTTCAAGTCCGCAACATCGAATTTGCGCCTGATGTGTCTGATACAGAATCAGTCTTGTCAACATTGTTTATTGGCGTTCTAAAACAACAACAGAAAGAAAATCAACAACGCCAACGTCATCATAGTCCCCATCATCATATCCAGAATCAACAACGTTATCAACATGACGAAGATGAGCCCCAATGGCATGTGTCTTTGCAGATCAACAACTGCAAAATTTCCTGTCAACTTGACACAGGAGCTCAAGGTAATGTCATGTCTATCAATCAGCTACAAACACTTGGATTACCTCGCAGTATTATTAAATCAAGTAATCAAAATTTATTAACTTTTAGTGGTGAAAAAATTTATTCATTAGGATATTGCATGCTTAATTGTACTCATAAAAATATAGTTTATAAAATTAAATTTATAATTGTTGAAATTGATTGCAAGTGTCTTATAGGTCTTAAAACGTGTCTAGAAATGAATTTAATTAAGAAAAATGACGAATATAATTTAAATGTGAATGCAATGTGTTCTAAAAATGATGAAAAAGATATTCATAATTTGCCAAATTTTGTAAAAGAATTTAAAGATGTCTTTGAAGGTTTAGGTTGTTTGAAAGAAAAGTGCCATTTTAAAGTTAAATGTGATGTCACTCCGGTAGTCGACAGCCCTCGTAAGATTCCATTCGCGTTAATGTCGGATTTTAAAAAAGAGCTCGAAAGGTTAGAAAATCTTAATGTCATAACAGAAGTTAAAGAGCCTACTCCGTAGGTTAACTCTATTGTTTTGGTTAAAAAACCCAATGGTAATTTACGTTTGTGTCTTGATCTTGATTAAACAAAGCGATTCTTCGCCCACATTTTCAATTTCCGAACGTGGAAGATTTTAAAGCTCAATTGAGTGGTTCAAAATATTTTTCCGTTTTAGATGCAAACTCGGGTTTTTGGATGATTCAGTTAGACGAAGAATCTTCAATGTTGTGCACTTTTCATACGCCTTTTGGCCGTCGTCGTTTTTTGCGCCTACCTTTTGGTATAAATGCAGCGCCTGAAATTTTTCATTGTGAAATGGTTAAACAGTTCGGTGATATCCCAAACCTAGAAATTTATATTGATGATTTTTTGATTCATGCTAAGACCAAAGAAGAGCATGACAAAGTATTGAAGTTAGTTTTGCTTAGAGCCAGGGATATAGGTTTAAAGTTTAATCCGTCAAAGTCAAAATTTTTTCAAAGTGAAGTAACTTTTATCGGTCATTTATTTAGTCATGATGGTGTTCGTCCCGATCCATCCAAAGTTGAAGCGATATGTGCTATACCCAGGCCAGAGTCCAAGACGGAGTTACAACGCTTCCTGGGTATGGTTAATTATTTAGGTACATTTGTCAAGGGAATGTCTGCCCAAAATGTTAATTTGCGTAATCTTTTAAAGAAAGATGTAGAATGGCATTGGTCCGATGACCATGAAAAAGAATTTAAAAAACTAAAAGAGTTGATTTCCAACACACCAGTCCTTACTTATTTTGATGTCAATAAACCATTGACACTTTCAGTTGACGCGTCGCAAAATGCAGTTGGAGCTGTAATTTCTCATAATGGAAATCCTATTGCGTACGCCTCAGCTACACTTACAACGTCTCAACAAAACTATGCTCAAATCGAGAAAGAGGTTTTCGCGATTTTATTCGGATGTACTAAATTTCACGCTTTCGTATTTGGCAAGTCAGTCTTAGTTGAGACAGACCATAAGCCCTTGGTTCCGCTTTTCGATAAGGCATTATACAAAGTCCCAGCTCGGTTACAGCGATTTATGCTAAGACTCTTAGCATATGATTTAAAAGTTATTTTCAAACCCGGAAAGTACATGTATGTCGCTGATACATTGTCTCGTGCTGCAATGCCAAACGAAACCTTAACAGAATTTGACAAAGACATAAGTCTTCATTGCAATTTAGTCCTTTCTTCTCGTCCTTTATCAATGTCAAAATCAAAATATGAAGAAATACAAAAAGAAACAAAAAACGATAACGTATTGTCAAAAGTCATTGAATATCATTTTGCCGGTTGGCCAAACAACAAATCAAAAATAAATGAATTTTTAATGCCATACTATAATATTCGAAATGAATTTGAAGTCATAGATTCGTTACTATTCAAGTCAAATCGTCTGGTGATTCCTTCAAAAATGCGCCATAATATTTTAATGCTTTTGCATGAAGGACACATGGGCATAGAAAGATGTAGGAATTTAGCCAAACAATCAATTTATTGGCCAAATATTGACCAAGATATTTTAAACGTCATAAAAAACTGTGACGTATGTATTCGCTACCGCTCAAAAAATCAAAAAGAGCCTATTCAGTTTCATAATGTTGTGTCTATTCCATGGTTCAAAATCGGAATGGATTTATTTGAATTCAATAAATGTATGTATTTATTGGTCGTCGATTTTTTTTCAAAATATATCGAAATTGCACAATTAAATAAAAGTTATTCAAGTAATGTCGTCATAACTCATCTCAAATCCATTTTCGCACGTCATGGAATCCCAACCATTATGTTGAGTGACAATGGACCCCCTTTTAACTCTGATGAGTTCAAACAATTTTCTGAAAAGTGGGGAATTGACCATGTTACCTCAAGTCCATATTTCCCTAGGTCCAATGGATTGACTGAACGTTCTGTTCAGACCATTAAAAAATTGCTTAAAAAATGTCACGAAACAAATTCAGATCCATACGCAGCTCTTTTGCACTATAGGACAACTCGAAAGGGAAATATTAACTCGCCTTCAGAACTTTTAATGTCTAGGCAATTAAGAACAAAATTACCCGTTTTAAATGAAAATTTAAAGCCTGTCAATGTTGACCTAGATGAGCATAATAAGAAAATTAAACTCCAGCAAAATAAGACCCGTGATTATTATGACAAAAATGCTAAGGCATTGCCAACTTTGACCAATGGTCAAAATATTTATTATAAGAAAACTCCAATTTCAAATTGGGAGCCAGGTATAGTTTTACAGAAATGTCCAGAGCCTCGGTCTTATTTAATTAGTTCAAAAGACGGCTCAGAATATCGTCGTAATAGGGAGCATCTCCTAGAGGGATCCTCAATTGACACTGAAAAAATTAAATCAGAAAATGATGACCATATTCGTAATGAAAAATGTCAGAAAGAATCTTTGGCTGTTGAAGGAAAAGGTAATAAAGATGTACTTCATTCGGGTGATTCGAATAGCCTCTCTCCAACGCCTGAGTATGTAACTCGTTTCGGAAGAACAGTAGCACCACCGAATCGTTTCGGTTTTGATTAAAATTAATTACTTAATAAATAATGGCATTTTTCCAATCGTAGAATTTTAAATTATATATTTAAAAAAAAAAAAAAAAAAAAAAAATTAATATCAAATTTTTGAGTTGTAAAATTTTATAATTAATAAATACTTTATTCATCTGTTTTGAAAATTTATTATATCTTTTTAATATGAACTGTAATCAAGACAATATTGAATATCTAAATATATGAATTTATTTTAAATATCTTTTAAATGTATATTATATAGGTATATATTTATAACCGAATTTCAAATGTCCTTCAAATATATATCATATATTTATAATTAAATATATTCAATAACCAATAAAACAAATTAATTAAAATGTAAACTGAAAAACAAATATTATATAAAAGGGAGATGTTGTATAAAGTAAAACTAAAAGGTATAAACTTTGTATAACACTTTATCTAATACTCATATTTATATACTATACAGACAAACATACATACTCCCAATCGATCATATCATTGATTTATACATAGCTATTAAGAATATACTAAGTCAGTCTTATACTTACTATGGTTCAATAAAGAACTCTTTTATATTAAGTTAAAACACTTAAAAGTCTTTTCCTCAAACACACATAACAGTAACAAAAGCCTTATACCTCACTACCATCATATCATACATTTGTCTAATAGGGCTATCCCTTTATCTATTGCTTTGCTAGCATCATGTCAATAATATTACTAAACCCTGGCCCTTATCATTAAAATCCTGAAAAATGGTCCAGGGGTTATTTTTATTGCGGAATACAAATGTACGTCAATAAGGTCAACACATTATTTTATCTATAGGGACGGATGCCGACAATTAAAATATGTATTCATGATGATCGCAATACATAAATTTATCCTACTGCTTCCTTATTTACACCGATGATACCCCAAGTGTCAACAATATAAATTTATGATAAGGGTAACCACATGAATGAATGCGGTGAAAAACTCTATTGATCTACTATTAGCAATCAATATGTTATAAGCATGCATTATCACCCCAATACTTCTTTTCATTAGTTAATTTTCACCCCAAAGAAACCTTTTGCAATGTGTAATACAACATTTAGGATCATATCCTGTATATGAATACTTTCCTACCCTTAATAGCAAATGAATAAACATACAAATGTTATGATATTCCTATATTATTTTGAAGTGGTGATGTAAATTAGATGGAATGAGCAAATCTTGAATAATAACACATGCTTCTTTTTTTTTTTAATAATATTATATTTTATTTATATATTTTCTGGTTTTATTTTTAGGTTTACATTGATGAATTACAAAATAATAATAATCCTTAGAAAATTCTGTTAACAACTTGATCAAGTGGATTGTATTCAATAATCCGATCATGAAGCATGAGGCAACAAGCTGAAGTATTTGCAGGAATGTTTTTTGATGTTCTCATCTCCAAGCGTATATCGATAGGTCCTGTTTTCAAAGTCTCATTTTGATGTCTGCAGTCTATAACAAAAATTGGAGCACGGGATTTAAATAGATCCCAAGAAAGCAAAGGTTCAGTGTAGGTTTTATTGTAGTAAGTTCTTTGAAAATCCGTATACATTTTATAGAACAAGCTATATCTATTTCTTTCGAAAGAAATATTAAGATCTTCATGAGGATATACATCAGAGTTTAGATACACTTTTAAGTCTGTTAGATTACAATCTTCAAACGTTGTAGGATCAGCAGCTAGATTTTTATTTTTCCCAGTTTGTAGTGCAAATACAATGTATCGAGGTTTTTCTATTTGCGTTGTTGTTTTAACGTTCCAGATGTGATGGTCAGAGCTTGATAACATGGGATACTCATAGAGACCCCAGTTTCGAAAAGCAATTTTCATAAAACTATTTGCATTTATAGATTTATATACATAGATTTAATTTCATCGAATCTGATAAAGTCACGTAAGGTACTCTCCACTGTACCTTATGTAGTTTCACTTGTACATTTTCATCAGTTGGGGAGATTATAGAGTTTTCATCCATCCTAGAACGTGTGAGAATTAGATCATGACGAGCATTGGGAATAATTTTTTTATAATCTTCGGCAAAACCCAAAAGCTTATTCAATGGAATGCAGTAGTTAAAATGAAATGGATTCAAATAAATAACTGAATCAGGAGACCATGAAGCATTTAAAAGCATATCACTCTCATTTTTTGTCAACGATAAATACTTTTTGATTGTTGTTGTAATCCCCACATTTCGATTGTAATCAATTTCCTTTCCATTCAGCTCATAACGTATTTCGTCGAAGAGAAAAGGCATGGCATTGTTTACAAGACTTGTGCTGACTATTTCTTTTCCATCTGTCCTCGATAGTGACCCTTCAACATATAGAAAACTTTCCGAAGGAAGAACATTAAGATTTTGGTGTTGTATGCAAATCTGAACGATGTCATTTTTTTCAAAATTGTTTTGATATGGTGAGTAAGTATGATATTCATATTTAGAAACACTTTTACAGATTTCGGGCTCTTGGAAAATGTTTAACATATTGTTATATTTTGTTTTTAATTTTCAATATTTTATGATATACCCCAATGAGAGTAAAAAATCCTGATTATGTTTTGTAAGATTATGTGTTACCGCGGCTGAGTTCGAAGCTTGATTGAGTAATGAATTATTTTCGGCGTTGTTTTTATATGGGATTGTGGTAATTATATTTTCATATACAATCATGGCTGAGGTTGTAAATGTAATCGAGCCGTTAATGTCTCTCCTCTAAAATTTATAACTTTTCCGTCTTGATCTATGAACTTTAAAAACAACGATGTTATTCGTCTGACGTTCACGGGTAAATAAATGACATTTTTCGGAACTTCTATGATTTTATAGCCTGGACTTACTTTAACAGCAAATTCATGTAAAATATGAGCAGGTTGATTGTTTATATACGTTCCATCTATAATATTACATTCAATGCGTATGGCATTAACTCTATTTATATCGACGAAGAGATCTGATTCATATTGCCTATTTGCCTTCAGCAGCTTCTTACTAAATCCTAAAAGAGATCCAATTGAATTTGGTTTAGAGAAGTCAATATCTTCCGAGCTAAAAAGTTCACATTTTAGAGTGTTTATATTAGCCTTGATTTTAAATTCACTTTTTTTAATTTTTTTTTTTTTTTGTTAATATTGTAATGTGTATACACTCTTTACCTCTTTTAATATCGGATTAATAGGAGAACTAGCTTCTTTAAACATCGAGAAACATCTAGCGGCTAAGAGGGGAACTCAATTCATTCAGCGCATACAAGAACCTCGAAAGGGGCAACATCTAGGGATTAAGAGGAGAACTAGCTTCGTTAAGCATCTAGTGATGAAGAGGAGAACTTCGTTAAGCATCGAGAACAACCTCGTAGATTCTCGAACCGATTTGAGGTATATATAAATAGGCGCTCGGAAGCGAAGCGGATGATTATTGGTTGTAAACTGCGATAAGTAAAGACTGTGTATAAAAAGTAATAATTGAAAGAAAAGACTGTGTTTGAAACGTAATAATTGAGTGTTCAATAAATAAGTGGAACAATTTAAATAAAGTAAAAATCGTGTTTTATTTACAAGTGCGAATAAGTTTTAATTGTCGGACCAAGCCGAATAGTACATTGGTGTCAGAATAAGGGATTAAAACTTATTGAGAATAAAAACAGTGAGTGATTTATTTTGTGTGAAGTAGTGAAGTTAAAAATAAAAAAAAAAATGAGTAAAGTTTTGAAAGACTTAACTGTCCCTGAGCTAAAGGCCGAACTAAGCAAACGTGGCTTAAGTGGGACAGGCGTTAAAACCGAACTCGTTAAACGGCTGCAGGAATATCTGGAGCAGCAAAATGAAGACCCAGATACGTTTGCTTTCGAATTAGAAGCAAAAGTGGAAGAGGTAAATGCAAATGTTGCCCTATCTAACATGATGCCACTTCTTTTAACCAAATTTGAAGAGAATGAAAAGAATGTCCTGAAAGAACAGCAGAACGTGCTCAAACAACTAGAAGCTCAAAGAAGTGATCAAAAACAAGAACAGCAGAATGTTCTCAAACAACTAGAAGCCCAAAGGAATGATGTCCTCAAACAACTAGAAGCCCAAAGGAATGATGTCCTGAAACAACTAGAAGCCCAAAGAAGCGACCAAAAGCAAGAACAGCAGAATATTCTAGAGCGATTCGACGAACAAAGAAATCTTTTAGAAGACAGGTTTGCGGACTTCGAAGAGAAAATCAAAACTGTCGACGAGCGACAAAATGCACGTTTCGAGAAAATTGACGAACAAATCGAAACCATCACAAATGAACTAGAAAAAGTGCGAAAGATGAAAGGTCGAGAACCTTCTGGTGAGTGCTCAAGGAAGAGAGAAGTGAATCCTCCAAGCTTTGACGGGCAGATTTCGTGGTCAATCTACAGGAAACAGTTTGAAGCAGCAGCGTTAACAAACGTCTGGGACGATCACGAAAAATACATTGCTCTTACGCTTGCTTTAAGAGGATCTGCTGCTGAACTGCTACAAACCATCCCAGCAGAGAAGAGTGGTGACTTCACAGTTCTGGTAAACGCAATCGAACAGCGGTTTGGGGATAGCCACATGACAGAAGTCTTCCGAGTTCAGCTTAACAATAGGACACAGAAAAGAGGTGAAACTCTGCAGCAGCTTCAGGCAGATATCGAGCGATTGGTTCACCTGGCATATCCAACAGCTGGTAACGAGATAATAAATCAACTTGCTGTTGAAGCCTTTGTGAGAGCTGTGGGCGATATAAATCTCCAAAGGGCTATCCGCACTGCCGGAAAGCGAACATTACCAGAAGCATTGGCTTTCGCTCTGACGATGGAAGCTGCAGAACAAGCTTCCCAAAACGTGCATCGCGTAAGAGAAATAGAAGTCCAAGAATGTTCTTGTCAGAAGGCTACTGTGGAATAATGCTGGAACTGCAATAAGACTGGGCATCTACAGCGACAGTGCAGATTACCACGAAGAAGAACCACATGCCAACACTGTGGAAATAGAAGTAATTCAACCGTTCAAAGCAACACCAACAACGTTGCTTACGAAGTTGTTTCCCACCCGGGAAACGAATAAGAACCAACTTCGAGGGGCAGAAGTTGGTTTCTGGTATCGATGGCTCCAGAAACAAAATTCAGGTTTCTCAAACGAAACGTGACAACAAGAGCCTGACCGTGGAAGCAAGTATAAATGGCAACAAATGTGTGGCTACCATTGACACCGGTGCCACGGCATCCATCGTACGGCAAGACCTCGTCAAGAAAGCATGGCTCCACAACACCAACAGCTATCGTCTAAGGGCTGCAACTGGAGAGGCCGCAAAAGTTTATGGTGAGGTACGTCTTAAGATTCGGATAGCAGAGTTGGAATTCTCTCACCCGTTCCTGGTAGCAGATATATGCGACGAGTGCATTGTCGGCATCGATTTCATGAAAGATCATGGAGTGATATTGGACATCGGGAACCAAGTCCTGAAATATCGAAACATCGAGATTCCGATGATCTATGGGACTAACTCGTATGAGACCTCGTCATCTGTGAAAACCGTCATCAAAGAAGATCTCACTTTGCCTGCTTCTTCAGAAGTATTCGTGTGGACGAAATTGAAGGGTAAGCCTGGCAGCCATCAATACCTCATTGTCGAACCAGCATCTGTAAAGTCCTCCCAAAACGTCACCATTGGGAAGACTCTTGTGAGACCATTAAAGAACATGGTTCCGGTACGAATACTGAACATCAAGCCGTATGAAGTTAAGCTTAGAAAAGGTGAAATTGTCGGACAATGCGAATCTGTATCAGCGATAACAAGGATCAACGAAGAAGAGTCAAGGCAATCCTTGAAGTCCGAAGAGCTGAACTCCATAAAGACGAACATTCTCAAGTCATCTAATCTTGGCCACCAACAACGAAGAACTGCAGAAGGTCTCCTCGAAGAATTTGCAGACATCTTTTCGTCATCGAAAGGGAAATATGGCAGAACGCAACTGGTGCAACATCGAATCAATACCGGGGATGCAAGGCCGATTCGTCAACCTGCAAGACGCCTTCCACTAGCCAAACAAGGTGAGGTTGAAGAACTGATAACCACCATGAAGGAAGAAGGTCTGATCGAAAACTCTAAAAGCCCTTGGGCGTCTCCAGTGGTCCTGGTAAAGAAGAAAGACGGATCAACCCGCTTTTGCGTAGACTATCGAAGGTTGAATGATGTGACCAAGAAGGATAGCTACCCTCTGCCTAGGATCAGTGATACTCTGGACGCAATGGAAGGAGCACAATGGTTCTCAACTTTGGACTTGAAAAGTGGTTACTGGCAAGTCGAAATCCATCCTGAAGACAAAGAAAAGACAGCATTCTCAACAGGAAACGGATTGTGGCAGTTCAAAGTGATGCCTTTTGGACTTTGCAATGCTCCAGCGACTTTTGAGCGCCTAATGGAATGCGTCCTGCAAGGACTCACATGGAAATCTTGCTTGGTCTATTTAGATGACGTCATAGTATACGGGAAAACATTTGACGAACACTGTACAAATCTGAGAGCCGTGTTTCAAAGACTTCGAGAAGCCCACCTCAAGCTTAACCCAGAAAAGTGTTCACTCTTCAAGACTGAAGTGAAATATCTGGGACATATCATTTCATCCCAAGGAGTAAAAACGGATCCTGATAAGGTTGACACCGTGAAGAATTGGCCAACACCACAGGACAAACACCAACTCCGAAGCTTTCTGGGTCTAGCCACCTACTATAGGCGCTTTGTGAAGGACTTTGCTGGAATCGCCAAGAGTCTACATCAGCTAACGGAAAAGGGAAAGCAGTTTAAATGGTCAGGTGAGTGCGAGCGCAGCTTTCAAGAGCTCAAGCAACGCTTGTGTAATGCACCAGTACTGACCTATCCGACTCCAGGAAAACCGTTCATAATTGATGCTGATGCGAGCAATGTCGGGATAGGTGCTGTACTATCGCAGGTGCATAATGGCGAAGAAAAGGTGATTGCCTATTACAGCAAGGTACTCTCGAAGTCGGAAAGAAACTATTGTGTGACCAGAAGAGAACTTCTGGCACTGATTTTGGCAACAAAGCACTTCCATAAGTATCTCTATGGACAGAAGTTTCTTCTCCGAACTGACCATGGAGCACTTAACTGGCTTTTGAATTTCAAGAATCCAGAGGGTCAAGTGGTAAGGTGGATTGAGAGGCTGCAGACGTACGATTACGAAATTCAACATCGAAAGGGGAAGCTTCACTCAAATGCAGATGCACTGTCTCGGCGACCATGCAATCAAGACTGTAAGCATTGCAGACGACAAGAAGAAAAAGAAGTGGTTACTGTACAACGAACCAGAGCCGATCCCATTGATGGCTGGAGCAACGACGAGATGAGGAAGGCTCAACAAGAAGACTCAGATATCAAACCGATCCTCGCTTGGAAGGAACACCAGATAAAACCAGAATGGGCTGATATCTCCGATAGAAGTTCGACTCTAAAGGCCTATTGGGCACAGTGGGACTCGTTTCATGTCCAAGAGGGTGTCCTTCGACGTAAATGGGAATCAGCAGATGGAAAGTCTTATGTAATGCAGCTAGTCTTACCGAGATCGAAGGTTATGGACGTTCTGCGAGAGACGCATGGTGGAGTTTCGGGAGGCCATCTAGGAGTGAACAAGACGCTAGAAAAGGTTCGACAACGATTTTACTGGCTACATGCAAGGGAAGATGTTGAGAAGTGGTGCCGAAAATGTGATACCTGTGCTGCTACCAAAGGCCCGAACAAAAAGAACCACAGCCAAATGCAGCAGTATAATGTCGGAGCACCCTTCGAAAGGATTGCAGTAGACGTGGCGGGTCCATTTCCGGAAACAAATAATGGAAATCGTTATATTCTGGTCGTCATGGATTACTTCAGCAAGTGGCCTGAAGCATACGCCATTCCAAACCAAGAAGCCAAAACAGTCGCAGACCAAATTGTTTTCAACTGGGTTAGCAGATTCGGCGTTCCATTAGAACTGCATTCTGACCAGGGAAGGAATTTTGAATCAAACATATTTCAGGAAGTTTGTGGGCTTCTTGACATCAAGAAGACAAGAACAACACCACTTCACCCACAATCTGATGGCATGGTCGAACGATTCAACCGAACCCTGAAGGAACATCTTTGCAAAGTTGTGGACGACAACCAGCGAGATTGGGATCGACACATTCCACTGTTTTTGATGGCGTATCGAAGTGCAAGACATAGCTCAACTGGTCATACACCGTCTGAGATTTTGATGGGAAGGAACATCAGACTGCCGAGCGAAATAAAATTTGGATGTCCCACATCGGAGCTGCAAGCCGAGGATGACTACATTGATGACCTCATAGAAAGACTCCTTCAGATCCACGACAATACCAGGTTGAAAATAAAGATGTTCAGTGACCGAATGAAGACACGCTACGATATACGAGCGACAACAACAGAGTTCCAAGCAGGAGATCGAGTGTGGCTTTACAATCCCCATCGACAAAAAGGGTTGTCACCGAAACTTCAACGGGACTGTGACAGTCATTACAAAAATCAACGATGTCGTGTACCGGATACAAAAGGGAGTCAGAGGAAAACCTAAAGTTGTACATCGCGACCGGCTACATCGCTACAGTGGTGATGAGAACGATGGATTTGTTCGGGACGATCAATCCTAAGGAGGGGTCAATGTAATGTGTATACACTCTTTACCTCTTTTAATATCGGATTAATAGGAGAACTAGCTTCTTTAAACATCGAGAAACATCTAGCGGCTAAGAGGGGAACTCAATTCATTCAGCGCATACAAGAACCTCGAAAGGGGCAACATCTAGGGATTAAGAGGAGAACTAGCTTCGTTAAGCATCTAGTGATGAAGAGGAGAACTTCGTTAAGCATCGAGAACAACCTCGTAGATTCTCGAACCGATTTGAGGTATATAAATAGGCGCTCGGAAGCGAAGCGGATGATTATTGGTTGTAAACTGCGATAAGTAAAGACTGTGTATAAAAAGTAATAATTGAAAGAAAAGACTGTGTTTGAAACGTAATAATTGAGTGTTCAATAAATAAGTGGAACAATTTAAATAAAGTAAAAATCGTGTTTTATTTACAAGTGCGAATAAGTTTTAATTGTCGGACCAAGCCGAATAGTACAATATCATTAAGTTTTGTTTGTATTAAATTATTTATATCTTCTATCTCATATGAACCAATAGGAAGCGAGATAACTTTATCGCCCACATGTATTAAATTATTAAACTCATCTACATTTGGTATAGAGTTATATCTTTGAAAATCTATAAGCCCGCAAACATAATTAGATTTCAGTACAATTGGTGGAAAATATTCTGCATTGAGACTTGATTCATTACCACTTAATGTTAATGTTAGCGACATCCTGGTTAAAAAAAAAATGAGACAGTTTTAATGATTTCACATGGTTTTATTCATTTTTTATTTAAACTTTTGAAAAAATTACAACATTGGTCTAATAAAAATCTTAAGCATAAATGTCCACATATAAATGTATCAAAATCTTGTTCTCGAATATAATTATAATTTATTTGATTCCCAAGATAGTCTATTACTTCAGTTGGTGGTCTTAAATTACCAAAACTATCAAAATACTTTATAATACTATATTTTTTATTTCTAATATATGCTACCCAATGAGTACCCATACCAGCTTCACTATCCAAATTTATAACGCCACACTCTTGATCCATAGAGGTTTTTGGTAATGAGTCTCGCATAACAACTCCTCTAAAGTGCTTGAGATGTTTCTTTCCAAACCGTAGAATATCATGATTATTTAAGGGTCTCTTAGGCAGCAAATCAATCAGTTTTTTGTATTAGGTGTGTTTAGAAATAAACCAAGACCATTTTTATATGGTTTCAAGTATAAACCCTTCCCTTGAATAGCGACTGCCTCCATTGCCTTATTATGTCGTTTGTTTTCTTCAAAAGCTCTTTTAGCAACATGAACGTCATTGAGTGCTTTTGCAACTCCGGCAACTCCACCTGTTAAAGATCCAACAGCTGATAAACCACCTAGAATAGGAGCTAGAAATGGAAGAAAACCACCTCTCTTTGGAAGTGGGATTATTCTTGGAGTTTGTATATTTTGTTTTTTTTTTATTTTTAAAAACATTTTTTGCAGCTTTCAGAGCAATATTTGCCATAGATGTTGTACCACAACAATTGATATTACTTTTAATAGCATTTCTTGCTTCAGTTATGGCCTTTTTAAAAATATTTTTCTTACAAGGCTGCTTCTTTTGTTTACCAGCTCGGCTAGTTTTTTTTTATTCTCTTTATTACCCATACCGAACTTTGTTTTCGCCATAGACACACCATGTTGGTGACCAAAAGGCTGCTTAACTTTTCAGACGTTGAAGAGTCGTTTGCTTTAAATCGTTTCCACGCTTGCTCAGTTAGAATTTTATCAGCAACGTGTCGATCTGGGGCAGAGCTACTTTTAGAATATGCAATATCATGCAAACGACAAGCCTCATCCAGATGATTAATCCCCTTATCTCCTCTACGTAATCGTTTTTCCAATTTAGTTCCGGGCCCACAATAATTATATGAAGGAAGATGTAGCTCAAATTTCAATTTGTCTATAACCGTATTCAAAAGCCCCTTTCCTTCAATTGATTTTCTTTTATTATGATTATGATTTCGAACGTTGTGCTCAATCATATTATAATTTTTGTACCTTCCTACTTGGAGGTTAAAACATATATGAATATAATCATATAAAAATGCTATGTTTTATTGTAAAAGCTATCAGTCGGCATTATGCGCTTCGTAAAGCAGTCAGAAGTTATTAAAGTAAAAAACTTTGATTCTAAAGTCAAAATAAAAAAAAAAACATGGTTCATTATTCCCAAACAGTATACGAGGAATTATTGTTGGACCATCAAACTGTGGAAAAACAAATGTTATGCTTAGTATTCTTCTCGACCCGAATGGATTAAAGTTTGAAAATATTTATATTTATTCTAAATCCTTACATCAACCAAAATATATATATCTCAAAAAGCTGATTACATCCGTGAAAGGAATGGAATACAATGAATTCTCAAATAATTCCGAGATAATGCCTCCATCAGACGCGAAAAATAATTCAATATTTATATTCGATGATGTTGCATGCCAGAAACAAAATAACATAAGAGATTATTTTTGCATGGGTCGTCATAATGGAGTTGATAGTATTTACTTATGTCAGTCCTATACCCATATACCAAAACATTTAATTAGAGACAATGCTAATTTCATTATTCTTTTCAAACAAGATGAATTGAATTTGATGCATGTTTACAAAGATCACATAAACTCTGATATGACATTTAATCAGTTTAAAGAATTATGTTCTCAGGGTTGGGCTGATAATTTCGGTTTTCTGGTTATAGACAAGGAAAGCACCATTGAAAAAGGTCGATATAAAAACAGTTTTCACGAAATTGCAATACTATAAATATACATTTATCATTTGAAAGCAACACATTACATCAGCAACACTGTTTGGAGGTACTAGTCCATCATATAATCATAATAAAATAAATATTTAAATACTGTCTCATATTTTATACTATACAAAAATGGATGAAAGTGTGTTAAATGATCTAATAAAAACGCGAAATGTGCTAAAAAAAAATATTTTCAACTAAAAACTGGTAAAATGATGCGAGAAACTGAGTTGGAAAACACTTTCAAACCCATCGTTGAGCCGTTGAAAAAATTGGTTGGAAATATTAAAAAAGAAGAATCACAACAAGAGGATAATATTAAAACACCGAAACGTCGTAAGCTACATTTCAAATCTTTTAATGAAAAGTATGAGGAGGAGCATGAGCGAGCAGAATCACCTTCATTAGAATTGAATAGTCCAGATAATACTTTTTTATTCAGTACACCAAAAAATTTTGATAGTCCTAATAAATCATCGTCTTTCAATCAACAAAAACTATTGTCAGAGTCGAATCGTGATACGGCCTTTGGCCATATTTTGATGCAAACACTCAATCTGTAAAAATAGGAAAATGTAGCTTTAAAATGAATGATAAGAATATTATCATTGATGATGAAATTTTTACTCGAACTCCGGGTCTCATTGAATTGGTGTTAAAGAAAAATCCTAATAAGCAAAAATATACTAAGGATGACTTAGAACAATATTCGAAAATCCTACAAAAAACTAATGCATACAGAATGAATCATGATAGTTCTTCTCGAATTAAGAGTAACAGAGGTGTGAAATATACACAAATAATAAAGGCTATTGTAGCTGGACTTAAAAATGATAATGCAAAAATAGGAAAATCCTATTCTAGTATTACTGAAATGAAATACACAAACAGAGATATTGAATATGTACACTGGAATGATCCAAATGAACTTGTAGATAGACTACGACTTCTGATAGCATCTAAGAATGCTGGTAACGATAACCATCAGAATGAAATCACTTCCATAATTGAAGAATTAAAGGAATCAAATATTATATATTAGTATCATACAAAAAAGAAAACTAAACATTTGAACAATGAACGTCGACAAGTTCGGTAGGAACTTCAAACCTACTCCAAAAACCAAAGGTATTGTGGGTCCTCCAGGATTGGGATTTAAACTCTTACCCTCTGGTGATTTTGATATAGAAAGTAAATATTTAAACAATGTTGGAAGTAATCCTGAATATCCCCACCAAGCCGTATGTAAAGGATATGTTGATGATCAAATAAGTCTTAAAGAATCAAGCATTATAAATCACATAAATTCTTCTTTAATGGAAGTTTTATCCACTTTTAATAAGGAAATTCATATGCTAAAAAACCACATAGACTCTACGATAAAGGAAACAATAAAAAGTATGGAACAAGAAAACAAAGCATCACAATTAATTTCCCAAAAACTAAAAGACTCCACAGAGGAAAAGTATGTTGACGAGAAAATAAAAAATAAAGTTGAACATTTTATGAAAACGATGTTCCTTAATGTACCCTTTACACCCATAGATTAAAATAAGTAAAAAAATGGTGTTATATTTGTATTAATTTTATGTATCTGAATTTTATAGTTAATAGAAGCAAGAAAAAATATTCCCACCCCAATTTAAAAAAAAAAAAAAAATCACAAATACAAATGCTATTATTAAGAATATTAAATAGTTTTCAAAGTTTTATTGTTGTATGTGTTACAAATATTTTTCATTTTACGTTAATTCCTCTTACAAAAAGTAGAAAATTGTTAGTAAGCATTCAACACTTTAACCAGCAACAACTATAAAAATGGACTCAAAAGTCATAATTAAAAACATTTTTGATTTTTTAAAAACTCATCGCAAGAATTTATTGGATGAGCATTATGAAGAGATCTTAACTTGTATTTCCATGCTTAAAAGATTCGATAATGTACATTACACTGAAACTATTCACGGACATCATTACTCCAATTGCTGCTGGGCATTCAACCAATGTAATCTAGGACCCGATACTTGCGCCTGCTATATGCTAGAAAACCGTTTGGTTAGAATTAAGAAATTGATGTTATTATATAAAAGATTGAAATAAAAGCATACATACATTTATAAAAATATATAAAAGATTTGTTTTATTTATATGATGTCACTCTTTTTAAATATGAGTAAGCGAAATGTTGTTGAAGAGTTACATAAGCCTACACGGCGAAATTTCAAACGTCGTCATGTTATCATAAAGGGGTATGATGACTTGTGGCAAGCAGATCTGGTTGAAATGATACCTTACAGCGACCAAAACAATGGATTTAATTATTTGATGACAGTTGTCGATGCTTTTTCAAAATTTGCTTGGGTTGTCCCAATGAAAAACAAAAAATGCACTACTATTTCAAAAGGAATGGATGAAATATTTACTAATTCTTCTAGGATTCCAAAGAACTTGCAGACTGATGATGGAAAGGAATTTTTCAATACAAACTTCAAGAGTTTGATGGAAAAACATAAAATTAATCACTATTCTACATTCAGCTCATTGAAGGCTTCAATTATTGAAAGATTTAATAGAACCTATAAGAAAAAAATGTGGAAAGAATTTAGTTTCAATGGAAGCTATAAGTGGATAAATATTTATAAGAAATTGCTTTATGATTATAATCATTCCTACCACCGAACCATTAAATGTAAACCTGCAGATGTAAACAAGAAAAATTCAAAGTCAATGTTATCACTTTTCAAAAATAATAAAGAAGTGTTTAGTAAAAGGAAATACAAAGTTGGTGATAACGTAAGAATTAGCAAGTATAAACATATATTCGAAAAAGGTTATACATCCAACTGGACTACTGAGGTTTTTAAAATAAGAAAAGTCCAAGCAACAAAACCTATAACATATCTTCTCGAAGACTTTCGAGCAGACCTATTCAAGGAGGCTTTTATGAACTAGAACTGCTGAAAACTGATTGTGGCGATGTATATCTAGTTGAAAAAGTTCTGCAAACGAGAGGAAATAAAGTTTTTGTAAAATGGTTGGGATTCCCGCCAGAACATAACTCTTGGATCGATAAAAACAAAATTCTGAAAAATTAATAAAAGAAATAAATTTGATTTTTAAAAATTTTAATTTTGACTCTTTTTCTTATACGTATATATACATATATATGCTTATAAATTATATTAACATAAAATTATTTATATTTTTGTAAATTTCAGCTCAAACGTTGATCCACGTTGATATGTTTTCTCTAACGCATAAGAGCCTCCTCCAATTAGTAATATGCTTTTTGTGGACAGCTTTGAGTATCTTATCGATAAAAAGACCTATAAGAAAAAAAAAATAATTTTCAAGTATTTTGTATAAAGGAAGCATAACGAGAAAAATTGTATCTTACCGTATATTCGCCCAGATCCGCTACGATTCTATCACCCCACCGTGTCGTAACCTTTCGCAAGGTATAAATGCTATATTTTAGACCCATTTCCAACTCCGATAGCTTCTTTGTTGGCTTGAATCCACTGGCTAGTGTTAATGAATTTGCTTCAAAAGCAGCGAAATCATCCAGAGTAAAAACGGAGTATTCTGCTTCATCGGAATTAATCATTATGTATAATATTAGTAATTATGTTGGCTGTGTAGCTTCTTGAAATCGACTATTCTGATTATCACCAAATCATTTCTTATTTATAGAAGTAGCCCCACTCAATCTTCTTACACACACACACACATACACACACATACCATTGGTTTGAATGATAGGGGTATTTGAGGGTGAGAACAATGATAGTTTATCTCCCCCACACAAACATTTTTTTTCAATTTTCATAGGATGAGAATGTTCCTTTCACCTCACCCATACAAACATTTTTACAATTTTCATGCTGAAACACGTACGGTAGGCTTTATGTTTCATAGATAGTATGCGGGTGACTTGATTGAATTCGTATTTCTATTGTAATATAAAAGTATAAATGTTATGCTAACTAAGTAACAGTCTTATTCCATATCGTGAGTAGAGAACATTGCTCTCCATATCAGTTTTTCAATTTTATTAAAGATATTTGTAGAATATTCATATCTAAGAAAAGTTATCCAAAAAGTGTGTGTTTTGCAATCGGTATAAACTATAAAGTTAATATAATACAATGACGAATTTTGTTTGTAACGTATGCAGTAGCAAATTTACACAAAAGAGAACTCTTAATAGGCATATAAAAGCTGTACATGGTTATAAGATAAAATGTCCTCAATGTGAAAAAACGTATACGCGAACGGATTCAATGAAGGAACACTTCCGTAAGAAGCATATGAACAAACCCTCCGATAATCTGACAATTAATAATGAAATCGAAAAGTCTAATAATAAAAGAAAACTTCTTGATAATGATGACCCTCCATCTTCGTCAAACGTATCGAAAAAACGTAGATGCGCTACTTGTGAAATAGACGTGAGTACTTCTGAATGGACACATCACAGTAGAACCAATGATCATAAGAGAAAAAGTAGAGTTCCAGTTATTAATACACGGTTTAACAGAATAAGGCATTGTTTTGAAGGTAAAGTGGAAACGTACTCATTAGAAAATACCGATGAGGGGGTTATAGACATTAATATATTTTTGAAAAGTTGTAAGACTGATATTATACAACTAATTGGAAAATCGTTTGAAACAAAAGGAGGTGTAAAGTTCAGCATTGAGCTGTTTGCAGAGTTTATAAAATATATAACAATGCAGGAAGAATCAGAAACAACTGAGATAAGTATAAAATCTTTCAAATGTCCAATGCAGATAGCTCTTCAAAATGATAACTTGGAAGATATACTTGAAAATATGAGTAAGATCATTGAGACTAAAAGTGAAGAGTTTGAGGATAAAGATTCTGGATGGACACTATTTTGTATAAAACATATTGAAGTCAATATTAACAAATATAAACCCTTAAGAGGTTCAAGTTACTTAAAACTGCCGAGAAGTATTGAATTGAAACAAGCCTGTGTTAATGTGCAAAATAATGATAAATTCTGTTTCAAATGGGCAGTTATATCAGCTCTTTCCCCCATAGATAATCATTCGCATAGAGCTAGTAAATATCAGATTGAAAACATTCAAAACGGCGTGATAAGTTTAATGAATGGAACTCTAGTTAACTTTACAAATTTAGTTTTCCCTTTGAAACTTAAAGATATTTCGATTTTTGAAACTCTAAACTCTGCAATAAGTGTAAATGTGTTCGGAGTAGAAAAAAATGGAACTGGAGAAAACTATAAAGTTGTAGGTCCATATTATAATTCTAATCATAAGAAAGACCTACACATAAACTTGTTACTTATACAAGAAGGCGAAAACAATCACTATGTGTGGATAAAAAATATGTCCAGATTAATAGGAGATCAAATAAATCATGGTAAACGATCAATTAGAATGTGTAATTCATGTCTGCTGATATTCAACACGGATAAAGGATTTGAGAAGCACGAAACTGAATGCAACAAAATTGTGACAACCCTACCAAATGAGAAAAATAATATACTACAGTTTGAGCATCAATCGAGGTCACTCGAAGTCCCATTTGCCATCTATGCAGATTTTGAATGCATGCTGGTGAATATTGATAGCTGCCAACCTGATCCCTCAAAATCATCGACTACATCGATTAAAAAACATGTCCCGATTGCTGTTTCATACTTTATCAAATGCTCATTTGATCCATCTCTAAATAAATTGTTCAAATACACCGGTAAGTAAATTTGTTTTAAAGGATTTATCTCTTATGCTGTATGAAAATTATGAGCGCTGTAATACAATTTTTTTTTTTTTTTTTTTTTTTTTTTTTTTTACTCTAGGTGAAGACTGTGCACAAGTTTTTGTTACGAACTTGATTGAAGACTCCAAACATATTCATCGACATTATTTGAGTAAGAAGATCAAAATTAACATGACACCCCAGGATGAAATCAAATTTCAGCAGGCAACAAGATGTCATATTTGTAAGAAGACAGTATGGGGCGACGTAAAGGTACGAGATCATGATCACTTGCTTGACTGGTAAATTCAGAGGAGCAGCGCATTCAAATTGTAACTTAAACTATAAGATACTTAAATTCATTCCAATTTTTTTTCCATAATTTGACCGGTTATGATTCTCATTTATTTATAAAAGAGCTGGGTAATATCAAAGGGTTTATCAATATTATTCCTCTTAACAAAGAGAAATATATATCCATATCAACAAAACTATTAATAAATAGTGAGCAGAGCGAGTTTCTAGAATTACGGTTCTTAGACTCATTTAGATTTTTACCTTCAAGTATAGATAAGATAGCAAAAACTCTTGACGAAAAAAAAGATTTTAAAATTTTATCAACATTTTTCAAAGATGATGAATCTATTCAACTTATGACTCGTAAGGGTGTTTTATGCTATGATTATATAGATTCTATAGAAAAATTAAGTGAGACGGAGCTTCCTCCAATAGAATCATTTAGAAATTCTTTGGTTGAAGAGGATTGTAACCAAGATGATTACAATCATGCTGAGAAAGTTTGGTCACATTTTAAATGTAGTAATTTAAGAGAATATCTTGAACACTATTTAATTACAGACGTCTTAATTTTATCAGACATTTTTGAAAAATTTAGAATTGATTCTAGAACAATTTATGGTCTAGACCCCTGTCACTATTATACATTGCCAGGTTTTTCGTGGGATGCTATGTTGAAAGAAACAGGTGTTAAGCTTGAACTTTTGACAGACATTAACATGTATAACTTTTTCGCTAAGGGTATAAGAGGAGGTTTAACACAATGTAGCTTGCGACATTGTAAAGCAAATAAAAAATATATGGTTGATTATGATTCAAGTAAACCATCTCATTATTTAATGTACTTGGATGCTAATAACCTATACGGTTGGGCCATGTCTGATTACCTCCCATATTCAGACTTTAAATGGGTTGAACCTCCAACTAATTTAGATGAGATTAAAGGCTGGTTAATTTCAAATATAAACATTGGTTATGTTTTAGAAGTGGATCTCGAGTATCCCATAGAAATACATGATAATCACAATGATCTTCCATTCTGTCCTTCAAACATTTCTTTGTCTGGTAAATCAAATAAGAAATTAATTGCTGATTTGAATAATAAAGTTAATTATGTAATTCATTACAAAACATTAATTCAATGCCTTGATAATGGTTTGGTGCTTAAGAAAATTCATAGAGTGATGCAATTCAAACAATCTCAATGGCTGAAAAAATATATTGATTTAAACAATGAACTAAGAAAAAAAGCCACCACAAAGTTTGAAAAGGATCAGCGTCAACTTTGCAATAATGCGGTATTCGGTAAAACTATGGAAAATGTAGACAAACGAAAAGATGTTCGAATTGTCGATTCAATAGAAAGCAAAGGTACCCATCTCGGTAGTCGCGCTCTTATAGCTAAACCTAATTTTCATAGCATATTAGAATTTTCGGAAACCATGGCTGCTATTCAGTTAAAACGAATTCACAGTGTATATAATAAGCCTATATACTTAGGTTTTTGTGTTTTGGAGATTTCAAAGTATAAAATGTACGACTTTCATTATGCATATATGAAACCTAAATTTACTGACAACCTACATCTGGCCTATATGGATACCGATTCATTTATTTATAAAATAAGAACAGATGATTTTTACAATGATATAAGAAATGATATAATAGATAAATTTGATACTTCAGACTATCCACCCCAAAACCGCTACGGTATTGCCCAGCTCAATGTGAAAAAGTTAGGATTTATGAAGGATGAAAATAATGGTAGAATAATGAAGGAATTTATAGGATTAAGAGCTAAAATGTATAGTATAGACATAGAAGATGGCACTAATAAAAAAGGCTAAGGGTGTTAAATCAGCAGCTGTAAAAAAAATGTCTTTACAAAATTACAGAGACTGTTTGCTACACAAACAAAACTTCTATAGTAAAATGTTGAACTTTAGATCTAAACACCATACTATATACACCGAATGTATAAACAAATTAAGTTTAAGTTGTTCTGATGATAAAAGATTTATATGTACTAATAATATAAATACACTAGCTTGGGGTCATTATCGAATAGAACTTGAAAATGAAATGTAAAACTGATCTTGTGGCAGTGGCCTTAAAATTTAATTAAAAAATAAAAAAAAATAATAAAAAAATTAACATGTCTTTTTACTTAACGATTCTTTTCTCTCTTCACTCATATGGACCATCTTTTCTGAAAAAAAACTTGTTTTTTTGCGTTTTAACGTGAACGTGAATTTTACGTTTTAACGTGAATTTTACGTTTTTTGCGTTTTAACGTTAACGTGAATTTTACGTTTTAACGTGAATTTTACGTTTTTTTGCGTTTTAACGTGAACGTGAATTTTACGTTTTAACGTGAATTTTACGTTTTTTGCGTTTTAACGTTAACGTGAATTTTACGTTTTAACATGAATTTTACGTTTTTTGCGTTTTAACGTGAACGTGAATTTTACGTTGTTTACGTTTTAACGTGAACGTGAATTTTACGTTTTAACGCGAATTTCACGTTTTTTGCGTTTTAACGTGAACGTGAATTTTACGTTGTTTGCGTTTTAACGTGAACGTGAATTTTACGTTTTAACGTGAATTTTGCGTTTTAACGTTAACGTGAATTTTACGTTTTAACGTGAATTTTACGTTTTTTGCTTTTTAACGTGAACGTGAATTTTACGTTTTTACGTTCTAACGTTTGCTAAGCATGGTCTAGAACGTTAGTTTTCATATACAAAGGTTGTGCTATCCAAAAAATCCAACTATGAAAGTATATCCCACAACCAATTTATCACTGAAAATCCAATCCCACAACCAATGTTGAAATGAAAAAAAATATAGATGGTGCTAGAAGATGCCGGTGTTTAGCATAGATCAGAACCCTGGTGATGCCGGTGCACCGGTGATTAGCATAGATCAGAACCCTGGTGCAGCACCGGTGCACCGGTGCTGCACCGGTGCACCGGTGGCCTCGTACCCTCTAGTTACAACTACTTTAATCGTACTATTATTGAACATAACACTCAGAATCAGTGCAATAAAAAAAGAAAAACATTTAAAGGAGAAGGGCTTTTGAATAAAGCTATAGACAAACTTCCATTTGAACTACATATTCCTTCATATAATTATTGTGGACCTGGGACAAAATTAGAGGAACGCCTACGTAGAGGGGATAAAGGAATTAATCAACTGGATGAGGCTTGTCGTTTACATGATATTGCATACTTAAAAAGTAGTTCTCTCAGACCGACACTTTGCTGATAAAATTCTAACCGAGCAAGCGTGGAAAAGATTTAAAGCAAACGACTCATCAACCTCTGAAAAGTTAAGTGGCCTCCGTGTAACCAACATGATGAAAGCTAAAACTAAATTTGGAATGGGTAACTGCAAGACCAAAAAAAACACAATTAAAAGAACTAAGAAGACAAAATCAAAAAAGGTTTGCAAACAGAACATGTTTAAAAAGGCTATAAGCGAAGCAAGAAATGCTATTAAAAACAATACAAATTGTTGTGGAACAACATCTATTGCTAATATTGCTGTGAAGGCTGCAAAAAATGTTATTCAAAATAAGAAAAAAACAAATTCAAACACCGAGAGTAATTCCACTTCCAAAAAGTGGTGGTTTTCTACCACTTCTAGCTCCTATTCTAGCTGGTTTATCTGCTGTTGGATCACTAGCAGGTGGCGTTGTAAAAGCGCACAAATAAGCGTCATAATAAGACTATGGAGTCAGTTGCTACCTATTCAAGGAAATGGACTGTTCTTAAAACCATATAAAAATGGTCTTGGACTTTTTTTGAACTCAACAAATACAAAAAACTAATTTAATTGCTACCTAACAATCCTTTAAGCAATTTTGATATTCAGCAGTTTGGAAAGAAACACTTGAAGCATTTTGGAGGAGTCTTTATGCGGAACTCTTTACCAAAAGTACCAACATTAAAAGAGTGTGGTGTTATAAATTTGGATAATGAAATTGGCTTGGGTAGCATATATAAGAAATAAAAAAAAATATTGTTAAGTATTTTGATAGTTTTGGAAATTTAAGACCACCCTCCGAAGTAATAAGCTATCTGGGTAAAAAAATAAACTATGATTATATACAAGAACAAGATTTTGATACGTTTATTTGTGGTCATTTATGTTTAAGGTTTTTATTAGAACAATGTAATAAAGTTTTCAAAATCTAAAATTTAATATAAATAAATATCGTAAAAAAAAAACAAATGTGTCTTTTAATTAAACTCTTCTGAAATTCTCTTGCATTGTACATAATTCTAACCAGCACAACCAACAGAGGTAAGTATTTTGGAATGCTAGTTCTTATTTGATCTAAAGCATATGAACATAATATTGAGAATTTGTTTATCCAATGCACACATCAATTTTATATTGCATGCCGTGCAGGTGCTAATGTTGTGCTATCCAAAAAAAAAATCCAACTATGAAAGTATATCACACAACCAATTTATCACTGAAAATCCAATCCCACAACCAATGTTGAAATGAAAAAAAAAATACGGATGGTGCTAGAAATCCTACTACAAAAGCATATCCCACAACCAATTTATCACTGAACATCCAATCCCACAACCAATATTCAAATGAAAATACAAATGGTGCTAGAAATCCAACCACTGACACTTATTCCCAATTAGAAACTTGGGAATGCATCCCAAATGGGATGTGCCGTGCGGTGCCGTGCCGTGGAGTAGGTGTTTCCTATTTATACTACTATTAAGACGTTGCCGTTTTTCATATAAAAATGCATTGAAATTAATTGAAATAAAGAAATTACAAAAACAAATTCATCGATCTTTATATGGAAGCTTAGTATATGAAAACATATACAAGGATAGATTCAAATAGAATGAAATTAACTAAATGGAAATAATATTTTTCTCTCGGTCCCCGATACTACCGCCAACGACGGCGTCCGGTCGCGCAAAAAAATGTATGCCCATGAGAGTACTATAGTTTTCATATACAAAGGTTGTGCTATCCATGTGGATAAACATCAGAGTTTAAATAAACTTTTAAGTCTGTTAGATTACAATGATCAAACGTTGTAGAATCAGCACCCAAATTTTTATTTTTTCCAGTTTGTAAAGCAAAAACAATGTATCGAGGTTTTTCTATTTGTGTTGTTGTTTTGACATTCCAGATATGATGATCAGAACTTGGCAGCATGGGATATTCATAAAGATCCCAGTTTCGAAAAGCAATTTTCATAGAGCTGCTTTTACTTATAAATTTATATAAACTTAATTTCATGGAATCTGATAAGGTTACGTGGGGTACTTTCCATTGTATTTTTTGAATGTTAATTTGTACTTTTTCATTGGTTGGAGAGATCAATGCGTTTTCATCCACTCTTGAACGAGTGATAATAAGATCATGTCGAGCATTTGGAATGATTTTTTTATAATCTTCAGCGAATCCTAAAAGTTTGTTCAGTGGAATACAATAATGAAAATGAAATGGTTTCAAATTAATAGGTGAGTCAGGAGACCAGGATGCATTTAATAGCATATCACTTTCATTTTTAGTTAAAGATAAATAGTTTTTGATCGTTGATGTTAATCCCACATTTCTATTGTAGTCGATTTCCTTGCCATTAAGTTCATAACGTATTTCATCAAAAAGAAAAGCCATGGCATTGTTTACAAGTTTTGTATTGACTATTTCTTTTACATCTGCTGTCGATAGTGATCCTTCAATATATAAAAAACTTTCCGAAGGGAGAACATTAAGATTTTGATGTTGTATACAAATCTGAATGATGTCATTTCGTTCAAAATTGTTTTTGATATGGTGAATAAGTATGGTACTCATATTTAGAAATACTTTCACTTATTTCAGGATCTTGGAAAATATTCAACATTATTTATGACTTCTTTTTTAATTTAAGACCTTTTGACAACAAAAAGTCCTGATTATGTTTGGTAAGGCAATGTGTTACCGCAGCTGCGTTCGAAGCTTGATTGAAGACTGAATTATTCTTAACAATGTTTTTATAAGATATTGAGTTGTTTATGCTTTCATACACAATCATTTTTCTGGTTGTAAATGTAAACGAACCGTTATGTTTTCTCCTCTAAAATAAATATCTTTACCGTCTTGATCGCAGAGCTTAAGGCACAATGATGTTATTCGTTTGACGTTCACAGGTAAATTTATAACATTGCTTGGAACTTCTATGATTTTATAGCCAAGGCTTACTTTAACAGAGAATTCATGTAAAATATGCGCCGATTGGTTATTAATGTACGTTCCATCTATGATATTACATTCAATGCGGATTCTATTAACTCTATTTATGTTAACATACAGATCTGATTCATGTAGCAAGTTTGATTTCAACAACTTCTTACTAAACCCTAAAAGCGAACCAATAGAGTTTGGTTTTGAAAAGTCGATATCATCTGAACTGAAAATTTCACATTTCAGAGTGTTGTTGTTTGCCTTGATTTTAATTTCAATTTTCCTTTGGTTTTTCTTTTTTTTATTTATTTCATTAATTTTTTTTTGTATTAAATTGTTAATATCTTCAATTTCATATGAACCAATAGGAAAAGAAATAACACTTTCACCGATACATAACATGTTATTACTCTCATCCACATTTGGTATTGAATTATATGTTTGAAAATCTATAAGTCCACATAAATAATTAGATTTTTGGACGATTGGTGGAAAATACTGAGCATTAAGAGTTGACTCATTCCCACTTAAAGTAAGTGTTAACGACATGTTGATTAAAAGACAAATGACACATTTTTCATTTTTACACATCATTTTATTCATATTTGATTACATTATTATAAATAAATAAATAAATAAATTTATTATATTCTAAGTTTACTACATTATATTACATTACATTATTACAATGGGTGATTTTTTTGAGGTTAGGATTTTCATGCATTAGTATTTGACAGATCACGCGGGATTTCAGACATGGTGTCAAAGAGAAAGATGCTCAGTATGCTTTGACATTTCATCATGAATAGACTTACTAACGAGCAACGCTTGCAAATCATTGAATTTTATTACCAAAATCAGTGTTCGGTAATCCGCTTTTTTATCGACAAATTTTGTTCAGCGATGAGGCTCATTTCTGGTTGAATGGCTACGTAAATAAGCAAAATTGCCGCATTTGGAGTGAAGAGCAACCAGAAGCCGTTCAAGAACTGCCCATGCATCCCGAAAAATGCACTGTTTGGTGTGGTTTGTACGCTGGTGGAATCATTGGACCGTATTTTTTCAAAGATGCTGTTGGACGCAACGTTACGGTGAATGGCGATCGCTATCGTTCAATGCTAACAAACTTTTTGTTGCCAAAAATGGAAGAACTGAACTTGGTTGACATGTGGTTTCAACAAGATGGCGCTACATGCCACACAGCTCGCGATTCTATGGCCATTTTGAGGGAAAACTTCGGAGAACAATTCATCTCAAGGAATGGACCGGTAAGTTGGCCACCAAGATCATGCGATTTGACGCCTTTAGACTATTTTTTGTGGGGCTACGTCAAGTCTAAAGTCTACACAAATAAGCCAGCAACTATTCCAGCTTTGGAAGACAACATTTCCGAAGAAATTCGGGCTATTCCGGCCGAAATGCTCGAAAAAGTTACCCAAAATTGGACTTTCCGAATGGACCACCTAAGACGCAGCCGCGGTCAACATTTAAATGAAATTATCTTCAAAAAGTAAATGTCATGGACCAATCTAACGTTTCAAATAAAGAATCGATGAGATTTTGCAAATTTTATGCGTTTTTTTTTTTAAAAAAGTTCTCAAGCTCTTAAAAAATCACCCGATATTATATTTTATTATTAAACAATCTTTTTTTTCGAAATTATTTATTTTTTATATGTACATATATATTTACAGGGTTTTTTTCATAGTAAGGGATCATTGTCATTGGGAATATTTTTATGTCCCCAGGCAAGTGTGCTGATGTTATCTGCACATATATATCTTTTTGTGTCCTTAAAACTTAATGCCAATTTGTTTAAATTTTGGGTGTAAATTGTATGTAATTTACTCCTAAAAGTTAACATATTTTCATATTTTTCAATTTTGTTAAATAAACATCTTTTATAGTCATCTATTCGTAATCGTTTGGTGACAGATCTTTTGACTCCTTTCGCTTTCTGGACTGATTTAGCATTTTGTACGGTGAAAAAGTACATTTAAGCTCTCAAACCAACAAATTCCAACATTTTTTTCCCACAGGTCTCATCTTTAAACATACCTAAAGCTTTGTTATTCATCCTAGGAATGTTATGTTGGTTATTGGGATCAAAGTCATATGTATCAAACCTCAATGGTATATCATCCAAAATATCAGAATAGAAGTCTTCACATTTTATATTATAAATAAAGGAATCAGTATCCATATAGTTAAGAAGAGCATTTTCATGATATTTTGGTTTGATATAGTCATAGTGGAATTCATACATAAGAATTTTTGAGAGCTCAAGTACTATGAAACCTAGATAAATCGGTTTGTTGAGTGTAACATTACATTTACTCTTTTGTATTGCCAACAATGGGTTAGGTACTCGATCATCTTCATGGGCAAATTGTAAAGAACTATGGAAGTTTAGTCTCGCAATCCAACCTCCAGCACCCAGTGATTTTCTTTTATTTTCCCATCGTGTAACAATTTTAACATCAGTACGCTTTTCAATATTTTCCATTGTTTTTCCATAAATAGAAAGATCCATTAGCTTGAAAAACCTTTTCTGAAAATCAGTTTTAGCTTTCTTTCTAAGTTCGGTATTAAGGGAAATATATTGTTCTAGCCATTTTGATTGTTTAAATTTAATCACACGATGGACTTTTTTTAAAATCAAACCATGTTTGAGAGCTTGCTTTAAACTCTCTAGGTGAATAACATAGTTCAATTTTGGTAAAAAACTTGCTACCAATTTTTTGAATTTAGAGCCTGGTGTTGCTATATCTGTGCCCAGGAGGCAGAACCGCTAAAGTCGACTTAGGACAAAATTGAGTTTTTGATACCATTAGATTCAGCGCGTTCGAATCTATTTTGTAAATTTTTTTTACATTTTTATCATAAAAAATGTAGCCACAATTTTACAAAAACAAAACGACTAAAGTCAGTTTTGTACATCCTCCTCAAGGCAAAACAACTAAACTCAAACAAAATTGGAAAAAGTCCTTACATATTATCTAAAGTTGACTTAAGATTAAATTGTTTTCAATTTTTCTCAAGGAATAACGACTAAACTCAAGTTAAGTTGTTTTTCCGCGAGAAAATTGTGGATTTTGGTCTACTTTTGTGTTGTGAAAAACCCGCTTAAGTCGAGTTTAGTTGTTCTTCCTCAATGAAATTGTTGTATTTTTTAAATTTCTATTTGGAGAAAAACAACTTAACTCAACTTTAGTTGTTATTCTCCGAGAGATAAAAAAATTTGTCGTGTCTTAAGTTGAGTTTAGTCATTATTTCCCAAGGAAATATTGATCATGAAAAATCTAAATTTGACTTTAGTCGTTTTTCCGCGGCAAAGAGTCAGTTTATAAAAATCTAATGTAGAGTTTAGTTGTTATTACGCCACCAAATCAAAAACAAGTGTGTACTTAAGTCAACTTTAGTTATTTTTGCACGAAGATTAAAAAATAAAAATAACAAATAGTTTTGTCATAACTCGACTTTAGATTTTAGGCACGGTCGATATTTCCTTTTTTTAGATTTTTCAAGTGTTTTGAATTTAAAATAAGTGTAATTAAAATGTCCTCTCGATCACAAAGGCTTTTGGCACTGGCCCGAATGTTAAAGGAAAAAGCTATTAATGAAGGTTTGATAATTTTATAACTTAGTTTAGTGTGTGTGTGTGATTTTTTATCATTGTGTGATTGTCTGTCCTTATGTCTGCCTGACGTTTTTGTGTGCCTCGTTGTGTCAATCTGTTATAATGTTTGGATCACGATAACTGCAAATCTGTCTGTTGGCGACTTTCTGTTTTTTCTATTGGGTGTGTGCCAGTGTTTCTCTGTCTGTCTATATTCGTATTGCTTGGCTGTGTCGATCTCTACGAAAGTGGTTATCTGTCTGTCTGACTTTCCATGAGACCAGTGCGCACCTGCATATTTCTTACTTATATGTATATTTGACGTGAGGGATATTTTTTGCTTGTCTGTCTTCCTTTCTTGCAATGTTGGCTGTGTCGATCTGTATTTATGTATGTATGTAGTGATATGTTTGATCCTTATGCCTTAAGGCCCAACTATAATAGGCATAAGCAAACATAAGCTTATGTCAAAAACCCAACGAAAATTCACTTAAGTTTGTGAAATTACTGCGGGTAGCCATAATGCAATTTTGCTCACTTATCTACATGTCAAAATAATATTTGCAGCTCTATATGAAGATATAAATCCTTCGTACGTATTACCCTCCAAAACCCATTTGTTTACATTGTTGTATTTGTAATGTGAAAGAATTCAAAGAGAAAAATTGACGTGTTTTCACGCATACATAGAAATAACTAATGAGTTTTTTGGGGAAATTTCATAAATTAGAAGAGAAATGACACGCACACTATGAATAAGTTTATAAGCCTGTGTGTATTTGATCCAAACTGTCAGATTTACTTATGCGGCGAGCGACTGGGATCGCTCTTGCTTAAGTTTGCTTATGTTAACGAAACTGAGAAAAATTGAACGAAACGGAGCTAGACTCCATTATGGTCACTCGTATTAGATTCTTTGTATTCGTACGTTTACTTATGCGCGCATATGCTAGCTTATGTCTATTATAGTTGGGCCTTTATTTGTTTTGAACCTGCCTATGCCGATGTTGGTTTGAAGAATATTTTTTTATGATTTACAGAAACATCGAAGCGATCATATAATTTTGTAATGCAGAAAAGTTCTACACCAGAAAATAATATACTTAGTTAGTGGTAAGCAAGAAAGGTACATATTAGATTAAAAGGCAAAAAATGAAATGAATATTTTCTTTATGATTGCCCAGGGCATATAATACTTGAAGCTTGCACGTCTACACATCCTGTTGAATCTCTTAATGAACATAATAATGAAATATCACTAAACCAATGGCCACTAAAATATTCATCGTAGGTTTGATTATTCAAATGAATCAATTGAATCAGATTATTATTTTCAATCAATTCCATACAACGAATTCGAAGCAAAATCTTCAATGAATGGATTTGACATCGATATGAGATGTTTCTTTGACAGTAAGAATCCTATTTTTTTTAATTCAAAAGTTACTATTTCTTAGTATTGCACTATTACACTTGTAAACCAATATTTGGCAACAGTTAGCAACAAAGACAAGAAAAATGTCTGTATTAACTGCGATGATCTTCCCGAATGGGAAGATTCTGATGATTACTTTAAAGATCCCGATTTTTAAATTACTTCCCATGATTCATGCACCGATGATGAAGAGATTGAAAATATCCCAACCCAACCGCCAACTGTAGTAGTAGTACCCGTAGCGTGATGGTTAGTGCGTTGGACTGCCATGCAAGTGGTCTTGGGTTCGATCCCTGCCTGTGCTACCTAAGTTCTTTCACGGGTACTGCTTCTTGCGAGGAATTGACAAATCTTCCAAAAGTAATTCTTGTCATGAAAAGTGCTATCTCAAATTACCCGTTCGGATTCGGCATATAAACTGTAGGTCCCCTCCATCTCTGACAACATTACTCGCACACAGAAATGGTTGAGAGTTGTAAGTCACTAGGCTCTGGTTCTCTACGGACTGTTGCGCCACATAATTTATTTATTTAACCGCCAACTGTCCTAAAAGAATCAAAACGTGAAAATAAAAGACTTTGCCGACAGATATCCAGAAATGTTGGAAAAGCTTATGAATCTACTGTATCCAGGGCCGGACAAAGCATATGTGCAAGATGTGCAAATGCACAGGGCGCAGAATTCTGGGGGCGCATTACCAGGAGCAAGAAAATGTAATCTGATCTTGCAAACAAATATGTACTACTATTTGCCATTCTTTAACCACAAACATTCTTAAAATAATCTCAAAAAAACATCCATCACAACTGTCCTAAGTTATCTCTTGCGCACTAACTAACATCACTTTCATTGTTGCATTCAATGAAAATTTAACTCAAAATATCGCAGAACTAAAAATCCTACCTACCTCACTTCCAAATATTTCACCCTGTTCGTACAAGAGAAAAAAAGAAAAAATCTCAACACAAAAAAGTTCCATGCAAGAGAAAAAAAGGAAAAATCTCAACACAAAAAATTTCCATGCCACCTCATATGTGCAAGATATATTTTATGCACACCGAGTCCCAAAATTAACATAGAGAGTATGACAAAGCAAAATACTTATTCATATTGAATCGTATGGGCTAGTACGTGCAGGTTTTGTATCACGCACCGTACCTGAATGTGAGTTCTCATCTACAAAAAAAAACAACAACAAAAATATATGGAGTGTCTTTAATTAGTATTTGTAGTAGAAAGTAGCACATCAACCTACCTGCTCTCTTCTTTCGGAGACATTTTTTTGTTGTTTTCTATGTAGATGAGAACTCACATTCAGGAACGTGCGTGATACAAAACCTGCACGTACTAGCCCATACGATTCAATATGAATAAGTATTTTGCTTTGTCATACTCTCTATGTTAATTTTGGGACTCGGTGTGCATAAAATATATCTTGCACATATGAGATGGCATGGAACTTTTTTGTATTGAGATTTTTTCTTTTTTTCTCTTGCATGAAACTTTTTTGTGTTGAGATTTTTTCTTTTTTCTCTTGTACGAACAGGGTGAAATATTTGGAAATGAGGTAGGTAGGTGTCTTTGCTACAAATGGTCAATTGATGTGCAAGTTTTCTTTTTTGCACACTGATTATCGAAACTAACATGGGAGATATTTAAAAAAAAAACTTATTTATACGGAATCATATGGGTCAGAGCGTGCAGGTTTTCTTATTGCACACTGTGTAAGAGTTAAGTGCCTGATTACAGATGAAATTTTTAATAGAATGGAAAAGGAGCATAGAGCTTAAAAATTAAAGAGGGATGATTCTATGTGGAGTCGAATTGTTCTTGCGCAGGCAGTTTGTTTTTTTTTTTTTTGTGAAAGTTAATGACTGTTGTAACGGCTACTTTTAATGTATATCTAGTCTGGTGCAGAATGCAGATTGTTGCAATTGTTTTTTCGCTTTGTTGTTAATTAATATTAAATACATAGCTATCAGTTTTTAATAGAAGTGACGTATTTTGTGACAAGACCGTAATGTGACTGACTCAGTTGATTTTAGACAAGCTTGAATTACATGAAATTTTAATAAGTATCTTACTGTCAAAGCCAAAGTTATGATAATGGTTCGAATAGGCTTCGTCTTGTTGAGTGGACGTAATTTTATAAAACTAAGAGACTGTGTCTAAGAAACAACTAATGTGCTTTACAAAAATAAACTAAATTAATATAATGGGTGATTTTTTTGAGGTTAGGATTTTCATGCATTAGTATTTGACAGATCACGCGGGATTTCAGACATGGTGTCAAAGAGAAAGATGCTCAGTATGCTTTGACATTTTATCATGAATAGACTTACTAACGAGCAACGCTTGCAAATCATTGAATTTTATTACCAAAATCAGTGTTCGGTTCGAAATGTGTTTCGCGCTTTACGTCCGATTTATGGTCTACATAATCGACCAAGTGAGCAAACAATTAATGCGATTGTGACCAAGTTTCGCACTCAGTTTACTTTATTGGACATTAAACCAACCACACGATTGCGTACAGTGCGTACAGAAGAGAATATTGCGTCTGTTTCTGAGAGTGTTGCTGAAGACCGTGAAATGTCGATTCGTCGCCGTTCGCAGCAATTGGGTTTGTGTTATTCGACCACATGGAAGATTTTACGCAAAGGTCTTGGTGTAAAACCGTATAAAATACAGCTCGTGCAAGAACTGAAGCCGAACGATCTGCCACAACGTCGAATTTTCAGTGAATGGGCCCTAGAAAAGTTGGCAGAAAATCCGCTTTTTTATCGACAAATTTTGTTCAGCGATGAGGCTCATTTCTGGTTGAATGGCTACGTAAATAAGCAAAATTGCCGCATTTGGAGTGAAGAGCAACCAGAAGCCGTTTAAGAACTGCCCGAAACTGACAAACTGCATCCCGAAAAATGCACTGTTTGGTGTGGTTTTTACGCTGGTGGAATCATTGGACCGTATTTTTTCAAAGATGCTGTTGGACGCAACGTTACGGTGAATGGCGATCGCTATCGTTCAATGCTAACAAACTTTTTGTTGCCAAAAATGGAAGAACTGAACTTGGTTGACATGTGGTTTCAACAAGATGGCGCTACATGCCACACAGCTCGCGATTCTATGGCCATTTTGAGGGAAAACTTCGGAGAACAATTCATCTCAAGGAATGGACCGGTAAGTTGGCCACCAAGATCATGCGATTTGACGCCTTTAGACTATTTTTTGTGGGGCTACGTCAAGTCTAAAGTCTACACAAATAAGCCAGCAACTATTCCAGCTTTGGAAGACAACATTTCCGAAGAAATTCGGGCTATTCCGGCCGAAATGCTCGAAAAAGTTACCCAAAATTGGACTTTCCGAATGGACCACCTAAGACGCATCCGCGGTCAACATTTAAATGAAATTATCTTCAAAAAGTAAATGTCATGGACCAATCTAACGTTTCAAATAAAGAATCGATGAGATTTTGCAAATTTTATGCGTTTTTTTTTTAAAAAAAGTTCTCAAGCTCTTAAAAAATCACCCGATAAAATAAAAACTGTGTAGCCTGACCAATTCTAAGTCGGCAAATTAATAACAAGCTATTGAAATAACTATGTATAGTATAGGTACATAGAATTAAGAATCATAAGTGTAAAAAAAAAAATCTCAATAAAGTACATCCATACATACATACATAATGGTTCGAATATAAAAGGAAAAGAAGCGAGTGTTCAGAATCGAATTCGAACCCTGGAACCAACAGCATTTTTAGTTTCATGTTGCCCGCATTCCTTAAATTTAGTGGTTAATGATGCTGCTCGGTGCTTATTTTATGCAGTTAAATTTTTCGATACAATTCAATGCTTGTATTACTTTTTTTAAAGTTCCACAACGAGGTTGGATATTTATAAGAAAAACATTCCAAGTCATACTTTGAAACCCCCTTCTGAGACAAGATGAGAGAGCAGGTTAGATGCATTGAGGCCTTTAAAAACAAATTAAAAAGAAATATATGAAGCCCTTTTAGAATTAAGAAATCTAGAGGCAAAAAACATTGCAGAATCGTTAGGAAATAAAACTTTTGATTTTACATTTATTTGCTGCCTGCTAATTTGGTTTGATATTTTAGAAAATATAAATTAAACTAGTAAATATTTGCAAAGTCCGTCCGTTAATCTGTCAACTGGCACAACGGTTTTAGAAAATACAAAAAACAGTTTGATTTTCATGCGTTCCGATGAAAAATTTAATGAGTAGGTATTTTCAATTAACCGAGCGTATTGCTAGTTCCCTAGAAATACCAAATATGTTTCCTGTAGCTTCATCATTGCGATCTCAACGGAGAAAAAAAGATTTAAAGTTGAATTTTTTTTTAAATACTTGAAAGGTTTGATACGTATAGTATCAATTTTTCATTTTTTAGTAACATAAGCGAATGTTTAAAAAATAAAAATGTACCTACGTGCTTCATGCCTTAATTTGCAGAATGTTTTAACATAAAGTAATTTTAAAGATTTAGATGGAGAAGAATTGTTTCAAGAGTTAACCGTAATATCCCAGCTTGTTACACCACAAAGCTCAAGTTTAGATGTGTTAAATTTTATTTTTAGTTCAAACCTTGAAGATTTTGCCCCGAATTTAGTAATTGCTCTCCAAATTCTCAATACAATCCCGGTCACGAGTCACGGTAGCTTCAGGAGAACGTAGTTTTTCTAAACTTAAAATTATTAAAAATTATCTTAGGACAACCATGACTCAAGAGAGATTGGTAGGTTTATCTATAATGTCCATTGAAAAGAAATTATTAAATTCTTTAGACTTTGATGATCTCATTTTTGAATTTGCAAAATGTAAGGCCAGAAAAGTAAGTTTCCAAGTTTAAAAGTTTCCCCTCTGCTCATTTCATCGCTGCGTTTTAGTTTAATGGTTTAGGCCTCCTGGGGATACCTCAATAAAAAAAACGCATTGAAAGTCTACCTCCTGGGTAATCTGGGAAAGGCTTATGCTTGTGTATCAGTTTATGTGTAAAAAAAATATAAAAAAGGGGGGCTTTCTACAAATCTTGCACAGGGCGCAAGTTTGGCTGGGGCCGGCGCTGACTGTATCCAATTCTGGAGGCCAGAATTTGTCAACCGTTTGGTAGGTGTCGATTTAATTGCCAGGTAAAATTTTCATTTGAGAACGTTCAATCCATTTTCAATCACTATTGGTCCCTGGGATCTTATGATCAACGTATTCTATATTTTGGAAACCTGTTGGTTATTGACAAAAAAAAATGATACACGGACAAATTCAACTGAACGAAAACGTAATCGTCAAAATACCGTTTTATATTTTTTGGAGCATGCTGGCAAACGTTCTAAAATTTGTCGAAAACATTTTACACAGTGCTTTGATGAATCTGAAAGTTTTATTAGGAGTGTAATTTGTAAAAAAACTGTCATGTCCGACTTTGCCATTTAAAAATTGTCGTGGAAAAAGAACTCCTCCCAACAAAACTAGTCAAGAGAAAGAAGAAGAAATAAAGCGGCACATACAAAAATTTCCGGCATATGAAAGCCACTATAGCCGTAGGGATACATCCCAAAAATATATTCATGGGAGCTTAAATCTGGCAACAATGCACCGCATGTAAGTTAACACCAGATTATGTGAATATAATTACATTCATCAATTCCCACACTTTTGCTGACACTATGTCTGGACATAGAAACATCATGCGAGAACAGCGCATTCCAGCACGTAGCAGATGAAAATCAACACCACCTGTGGGAACGTCGCACGACATCAGTGACGACGACGAATGCATTTGGGGGATAGGTGTAATTTTAAGTAAGAAATAGATTTGTAATTAGTTTTAAGTTTGAATTGGCAATAAAGAGGTTCGCCTCCGAAAATATATTTTTTTAACTTTTCATAATAAAATAATTTAATTGGCGCCCGAGCAGGGACCGCGGGTGAGTTTAAGAAGCCAGTAAAAAGCCCTCAAGTAGTGCATTAATCCCAAGTTTCGATAAAAGGGATACGCGAAAAAAAAAAAAAAAAAAAAGCCCTCAAGTAGTGCATTAATCCCAAGTTTGATAAAAGGGATACGCGAAAAAAAAGCCCTCAAGTAGTGCATTAATCCCAAGTTTGATAAAAGGGATACGCGAAAAAAAAAGCCCTCAAGTAGTGCATTAATCCCAAGTTTGATAAAAGGGATACGCGTAAAAAAACAATAAACTGGAAATATACTCCCCGCGGCCGCGATCGCGAGTTGGTGAAACGACACAGTCAAGGGCCCCGCAGTAGCCCTATATATACATACATATAGGAGACGAACCGGAAGCTCGATAGGAGCTAGCCGCACCACTCGAGGAAACAAGGAAGGATGAACCTTATTTTATTATTGTAAGTTAGATATTTAAGTACAGAATTCAATCAATCAATCATCAATTTTACACAAAGAGTTCTAAATAAAATAAAGGAATTATATACATGCATACAATATAAAGTGAAATAGGATTAAGAAAAAAAGTAATTTCATAATTTGATATTTTGTTTTAAGAAATATAAAAAACATATTTAACGAACATAATTTTAAATATAGAATTCAAGACGAAAATCACTTCCAGAAAATTTCAAATCATTAACTGAGTCGTAGACCCCTATTTGTTTTACCCAACCCTAACGTAAAATATAAAAATAATGACCAATACGAGAACTGGTGCAGGCTTAGACGTGAACCCCGCTGCTGGTTCAAGTCAATTACAAGGACCTACTCCGGGTCAACCTCAAGAAGGTCAACCTCAGGGAGGACAACCCCAAGGCTTACTACAAGTAACGCCACAAGGGCAAACTACTTTTGCAAACAATACAACGACCCATCTTCCTTCGTTAAACATACCCCCTCCAAATTTTCAACCAACCAATTTACACCAGAACCTACCCTACCTTCATTCTAGTAATACTCCAAACATGGTACCTGAAGTCAGGTCCACACCAGAGTTAGACACTCTGGTGACGTCTATCGTTAGTCGCGTCCTGGAACAGCAGGGCAAACTAATGATAGAAAATGTCCTCAATCCAAACGCACAGCGTTTCACTGGTGTAGACCAGACCATTTTCCCGCAATATCAAAATAACTTAGAAGGTTTGGACAAGATACCAGATGTCGTAAGATGTCTGCGCACTTTCTCGGGGGAACCCGGTGAATTTTCTTCATGGAAGAAAAGTGTGGAGCGTGTGTTGAAAATATACGACAACACAAAAGGCACTCCCAAATATTATGGCATCATCAATGTCATACGTAATAAAATTATTGGGGAAGCGGATGCTGCCCTAGAATCTTTTAATACGCCCCTAAATTGGGAAAGCATTGTACGCTGTCTTACAATGCACTATGCAGACAAGCGCGATGTCACAACTTTAGAGTGCCAAATGTTTAATTTGGTGCAAGGGAACCAAACGGTACAACAATTCTACCAGGCAGTTAATTCCCAGTTAACATTAATTATCAATAAATTATCCTGTTTAGAAATTGGTGCAGAGGCACTGAGAGTCCTAACTCAAACCTATAGAGATAAGGCCCTTGAGACATTTATAAGAGGGCTAAGAGGCAATCTATCAGATTTATTGGGAATGAAAGAACCTGTGGTCTTGCCACAAGCATTACACCTTTGTATGAAATATGAGAATCAACATCTAAGATCTCAACACAATCAAACACATCAGGGAGCAGTAAAAAAGAATTTTGCTCCAGTACCTCCACGGTTACAAAACCCTATTCGTCAACATACTTCCTTCCCGCGAGGCAACACAAACATTTTTCCTCCTAGACAGCAACAAGGCTACTCAAATTATCCTACAAACATTCCTACTTATCGCAACTATCCTTCCTTTACTCCCTTGTTACAACAAACTCCAGCGTCTGGATACCGCCCAGCAAATAATTATTACCCCCAGAATAATACCCAGCACGTCCAGCAAAACCAAAATCAGGCCATAAGGCATTTCCCTAATCAAATTAAGACCGAAGCATTAACTCAAGGACGCAGTAAACAGATGAGGAATCTGAATACCGGACAACAAACACAAAAGCCACCATATAAACCGTTACCTCAGAAAGCAAATCAGTATAATTTCCATATTAGTCCTGACACAGAAAATTTTGAAAACCCAGTCACTACTCAAAATGAAGGAGCAGTTGAATCAGAAGAAAGCGCATATTTTAAAATTTGTGAAGAAGCCACTCGAGATTTTGATTATTTCCCCGATGAATATGCAGGGAATCCTTATTCAACAGATCAATCACTAGAATATAGCGACATACATTTTTTAGGCTAACCGAGTCCTCGTTACCCTACTTTGAATGCAAAACGGGGACCGGAGAAATTTTAAAGTTTTTAATCGATACTGGATCTAGCAAAAATTATATCAAACCCGATCTGGTACAAAGACCTCTTCCTAACAAACAAATATTTTATGCCAAGTCTATTGCTGGTGATGTTGAGATCAGCCAGCATACCTTTCTAAACCTATTCGGCCTAAAGGATATCGATATAAAATTCTTTGTCTTACCTACTCTCAAAACTTTCCATGGGATATTGGGCAACGACAGCCTTAAAGAATTAGCTGCAGTTATTCACACCAAAGATAGTTTCATGAAAATACTTAATAGGGTCAATATTAAAATCAAACAATTAAAATCGCAAACAGTTAATAACATAGCTTTAAATACTGATTCCTTAACTATCCAACAAAAAAACCTCCTAGATTCGGTTGTAAGCAACCACACAAATCTATTTTCCGAACCCGATGAAAGGCTAACATACACCACAACAGTTATTGCAGAAATAAGGACATCCACAGAAGACCCAGTTTATACCCATTACTATCCCTTTCCTATGTCACTAAAAACAGAAGTAGAAAAACAAGTTCATCAGTTACTTGATGACGGGATAATAAGACCTTCACGGTCACCCTATAACTCACCAGTTTGGATTGTCCCGAAAAAGCCAGACTCAACGGGTACAAAACAATATAGAATGGTAATTGATTACCGCAAGCTCAACACTATCACAATTGCGGACAGATATCCAATACCTGATATAAACGAAGTAATAGCCCAATTAGGAAGAAATAAATTCTTCACCGTTCTCGATCTGAAAAGCGGCTTCCATCAAATTCCTCTAAAGGAATGTGATATTGAGAAGACGGCATTTTCCATTAATAATGGCAAGTACGAGTTTACCAGACTGCCATTCGGGTTAAAAAACGCTCCCTCGATTTTCCAACGAGCACTTGACGATATTCTAAGAGAATATATTGGAAAATCTTGTTACGTGTACATCGATGACATCATCGTTTTCAGCGAAAACGAAGCTCAACATGCCAAACATATCGAGCAAGTTTTCAGCACACTTAGTAGAGCAAACATGAAAATTCAACTCGACAAATGCAAATTCTTCAGATCACAAGTAGAGTTTCTTGGCTTTCTTATCTCATCGGAAGGCATTAAAACAAATCCCGAAAAAGTCAAATCTATCTTTGACTTTGCTACTCCTAAAACCTTAAAAGAGCTCAGATCCTTTCTCGGATTGTCCGGTTATTACCGCCGTTTTATAAAAGGATATGCTCAACTGGCGAAACCACTGACAATCCTCTTGAGAGGAGAGGAAGGACGTTTGTCCAAGACCCAATCTGCAAAAAAGCTCATAAACCTAGACCAAGACGCTTTAGATTCTTTTCAAAAAATAAAAAACTCTCTTATATCGGAAGACGTAATACTATCCTATCCTGATTACGATAAACCATTCGACCTTATAACGGATGCTTCAAATTTTGCTATTGGAGCAGTACTCGAGCAAGAAGGCAGACCCATAACTTTTATAAGCAGGACGCTTAGTAAGTCAGAGGAAAGCTTTGCCGCTAACGAAAAAGAGATGTTAGCCATCGTTTGGGCACTAGGCTCACTCCGAAATTACCTTTACGGTCATGCTAAAGTCCGAATTTTTACAGATCACCAACCTCTCACTTTTGCATTGAGCAATAAAAATAACAACTCAAAAATGAAAAGGTGGAAGGCCATACTAGAGGAATATAATCACGAATTAAAATATAAACCTGGAAGAATAAACGTGGTTGCCGACGCTTTATCTAGAACCCCACAGTTATCCCAAGTTAATAATTTATCCACAACCCAACATAGTGACGAAAGTTCTGGTCACGAACTCATTCCAAGTGTCGAAGTACCGATTAACGTTTTCAAAACACAAATATTTCTTAACATTGGTGATTCATCTACTCAAACCTTTTCAATAGTTTTTCCACGGTTTCATCGCTATATTATTACCGAACCTCACTTTAATATTGATAATCTTGTCTCTTTTCTAAAAAGAGTCCTAAATCCATCCGTTATAAACTGTATTAAAACAGAAGAGAGAATAATGGGATTGATACAACAAATTTACCCCCTTCATTTAAAAAATTATCGCATTAAATTCACGCAACTTCAAGTCAAAGATATAACTAATGAAACAGAGCAAGAGGAAATTATTATAAACACACACAAACGAGCTCACCGTAACGATCGTGAGAATAAAGCACAAATTCTAGAAAAATGTTATTTTCCAGCAATGACTACTAAAATAAAAAGGGTGATAAAGAAATGTAACGTCTGCAACGAAAGTAAATATGACAGACACCCCAGTAAGTTAGAATTAAAACCAACCCCAATACCTCAATACCCAGGACAGATAGTTCATATTGACATTTTTTCCACTCAAAATAACCTCGTTTTGACTGCATTAGATAAATTCTCCAAGTATGCACAAGTAAAGATCCTCAAATCCAAAGCTGTTCAAGACATATTACAACCTCTAAGAGAAATCCTTTTTTCATTTGGTTTACCCGAAACAATAGTCGTCGATAATGAAAAATCTTTCAATTCATCCACTATAACTTTTATGATTGAACACGAGCTAAAAATCAAAATGTTCATTACTCCACCATACTGCAGCAGTATCAACGGCCAAGTTGAAAGGTTTCATTCAACACTGGTTGAAATAATGAGATGTTTGAAGACTGAAGGTCTTTATCGTTCCTTTACGGAGCTATTAGAGCGTGCAGTTCAAGAATATAACTTTTCAATACACTCCACCACTGGAAAAAAACCAATCGAAACATTTTTTGGACGTAGGGTTACTTCAGACCCTAAATTATTAGAAAAAGCACGGGTCGATAATATTAAGAAAATTCAAGACAAGCAAGCTGCTGATCTTAAGTACCATAATAAATCAAGAAAACCAATAAAGGAATTTATTCCTGGACAAACTATATATGTCAGACAAAATAAAAGAGTAGGATCAAAGTTAAATCGCCGTTATAAAAAAGAAATAGTAGCCGAAAATAAAACAACTACTGTATTAACGCAATCAGGCAAAATAGTTCACAAATCGCTCATAAAAAATTGAAACCCTCATTCTTTTTTAGATATTCAATTGCAATATGTACTGCAGAAAAACAGATCCTGGATTATTCCAACGCACAGTCGATAGCGATAGACACGGGAACGGCAAAAGTTCAAACAGGAACTTTTAAGATTATACACTCTATCGACCTCAAACAATACCAAAAGATAATAGACGAACTGGAGACTTTGTTAGCGGAAAACATCAATCAAAACAATCCCATCCTTCCCTTTTTAAGCAACGAAATCTTTCAAATAAAAACCCATCTTGATAGACTTATGCCTACGACAAAAACTAAACGGTCACTAGACTTTCTAGGCAGTGCCTGGAAATTTATTGCAGGAAGTCCTGACGGACATGATTTTGAAATTATAAAGGAAAAAATAAACAATGTCTTAAGTAACAATAACAATCAAATTGTAATAAATAAAATATTAATTAAAAAAATTGATGAAATCGTCAATATGACAAATAATATCAATGAAAAATTAGAAAATAGCGACAAATTCAAAGACGAACTAATTTTAAACATAGAACTTAAATTAGGAATAATTAAAGAAGAAATTGTTAACTTAGATTATGCAATACACTGGGCCAAGGCCAACATTGTAAACACTTACATTCTTTCCAATATAGAAATTAATATAATCAAAGAAATTTTAAATAAAGAAGAAATGCCATATGTAAATGTCTTAGAAGCACTAGAATTTGCTCAAATAAAGATTGCTTCAAATAATTCTTTAATTCTTTATATGATAAGCTTGCCAACTACCACTGTAGAATCATGTAGAGCAACCTTAATTAAGGCCGTGAAAAAAGGCAAAACTATTATTAAGATTCCTTACGAAAATGTCTTAGAGTGTAAGAATAAAATTTATGGAATTATATCCCCATGTTTATCATTTCACAAACTAGCTGTATGCCCTAGAAATAATATTGTAGATATCACCAACTCCACGTGCATTCCCCACCTACTGAATAGCAGAGCTTCCAACTGCACTGAAATAAATAATCAACACATACCATCGTTTGCAGAAGTTACACCAGGTATTCTGTTCTTAAACCAATATACTGGACCTATAGAAGTAAATGAAGAGATAGTGCCACTAGACGGAACCTACATCATTCATTTCCACAACACATCAATTAGAATCCAAAATGAAGTTTATAAGTCAACCGAAATTTCTGCTTACAAACCACTGCCAGCTGTCCTACAACCTGTTTCTAAAACAAAATATTCAGAAGAATTATTATCACTTCAAATGATAAAAGAATTAAATGCCAAAAATTCAGAGTACATTAATCTCCTAGAAACTAAGAATAAATACAACACCGTAGCCGTCTTTACTATCTCAATTCTTTTGATTGCATTAAGCATATTTTATCTTTTAAAGCTAAAAAATAAATTTAAATCAACAACAACAACAACAACAACAAATGCAACAACAATGATTGACCTTCCAAATGCAGAAGAATTGGCACAGGAAAACCCTATTCCACCACCAAGAACAACTATAGGGATAAAAGACATCCCTCAACATATTAGAGCGACAGCATCGAACGTGGGCGTTCGATTTTAAAGGGCGGAGAAGTTAACACCAGATTATGTGAATATAATTACATTCATCAATTCCCACACTTTTGCTGACACTATGTCTGGACATAGAAACATCATGCGAGAACAGCGCATTCCAGCACGTAGCAGATGAAAATCAACACCACCTGTGGGAACGTCGCACGACATCAGTGACGACGACGAATGCATTTGGGGGATAGGTGTAATTTTAAGTAAGAAATAGATTTGTAATTAGTTTTAAGTTTGAATTGGCAATAAAGAGGTTCGCCTCCGAAAATATATTTTTTTAACTTTTCATAATAAAATAATTTAATTTGTATAAAGAAGAAGTAGCTAGCCCTGTGGGCATGACCAAATATGCTGAAATATTCCAAACTATGAATCTTAAGTTTAAAGCCCCTAAATTAGACACCTGTTCAAATTGTGATACATTTATATCTAAAATTATTTGAGCAAAAAAAATTACATCTTGTAAAAGCAGAGTTCGGCTACGACCAAAAAAATATTGATAAGGAAAACGTGAAGCAAAATCAAAGCATGAGAGCCTTTGCGTTTGACTTACAGCAATGTCTGCCAACGCCTTTTTTAAGAAACTAGGCAAGTTTTTACAAAAGGCTACTATGGACTTTCAATCTTACGGTACCTACATGATTTAGAGACTAATTTTTCTGGCTGCTATATGTGGCACAAAGGTATTGCGCGTAGGGGTGGGAATGAGATTTCTTCCTGCATTTTTAAACTTTTTAGGTCGTTACCACCAAGTGATCGTAAAATAACATTTTACAGCGATTCATGCTCTGGCCAAAATAAAAACTCGTTCGTGGCTGCTATATTTCTCCTTTTTCTAAAAAAAAAATTCATCAATTGAATATATTGATCACAAGTTCTTAGAGCCTGGCCATAAACATATGGAATGCGATTCTTGTCATGCCTTAATTGAAAGGAAAAAGATAAAGTCAAATGTTGAAATTAGTGTCCCTAGAGATTGGTACCAGTTTATTGGTGGTATTAATTCCAAAATAAAGGTATATGAAATGCAACAAGCTGAATTTTTCAATTTTTGTGGAATCTCAAAAACCAATTTGAATTGGAAACGATCTAATTTAGAAGGAGAAAAATTTGTTTGGAACACCGTGAGGTGGATTCGATACACCAGTGACAGTAAAAAAATATTTTATAAAACGACTTTGAATCCAGAAGAACCATTCAAAATATTATCATTGGCAAAAAGAGGATCTTCTACTTTTTCAATAAGCGAGCTTAAAATTATTGAAGATGTACCAAATATATGTATCTGCCGAAAAAAAGAACGATCTTATTGAATTGGTGCAATATATTAAACCCGAATTTCATGAATTTTAGCGAAGCCTTCGCACAACTTCAAGTGCACTAAACACACCACACATCCTGATTTAGAAAGTGAAGATGATGAAAATTAAAGTTTTTTTCTATATTCACCTTATTCCATACTGTTACTATTGCGATTATTTGCAAAACTTAAAAAATCTAATACCCTTTTTTCTAAGAAACTGTTTATGATCTCAATATTTGTAAAGATTTTCAATTTTAGTACATTAATAAAACGTTAAATACATATTGATACTTTTTTCTAATAATTAAAAAAATCGCGAAGTGTGAATTCTACCTTTTTTGTTGTTTTTTGTTTTGTTAATTTTATATTTTTCACTGCTTTATCTTGATGTAATATTTATTTTTATTATTCAATATTGTGTAATATATTTTTTAATAAATTAGTGTCTTTTCTAATACAAAAACAAGATTGTATCTTTGATTTCAAGCGTGTAAAAATCTTATCTCAAAATTTGTTGCCATATCTCACTCAATATAGTTATGGAATAACAACTAAAGTCGAGTTAAGCGGAGCAAAATGTCTCATTAAATTAGGGAAAAACAACTAAAGTCGACTTTGGCAAACTAAAAATTCAATTTACTTCAAGGAAAAACAGCTTAACTCGACTTAAGATATTTTGTAGGAACATTTCTTCCGTGGCAAAACAACTAAACTGCTTCTTTTGCCTTCCACGCTTCTAATTTCAATGTTTGATTTGTTTTTAAATTTTGGATCAAGAGAATGGTTTAATACCTTTAAATCCATACTAGTTTCAATACTGTCAGACGATCCAACAATTTTCTACATCAATTTGTAATTGCGAACTTTTTCTTAAAACTTCAAACTGCTCTCCTGAAAAATGTTAAAAACAGACTTTAGCGGTTCTGCCTCGGGGCCACAGATATTTTCTGGGCAAAAATGCAAATCATTATGAATATCATGAAGATGTTCGGGATATTCTAAATCAACTTCTAAAACAAATTCAACATTTATATCATTTAACATTTCTATATATGTCAAAGAAAAATCTTGTGGGTTCTGCCATTCAAAACCTCCACAAGGAAGATTCTGAGACATTGCCCATCCATATAAATTATTGGCATCTAAATAAACCAAGTATGAAGATGGTTTTTCAGAGTCATAGGACTCAATAAATTTATTATTGGCTCTGGAATATCTATGACTGCATTGGGTAAGACCACCTCTTATCCCTTTTTGAAAGAAATTGTACATTTCAATGTCAGTCAAGAGTTCCAGTTCCACTTTTGTCACTTTTAACATAGCATCCCAAGATAAACCAGGAGCTGTATAGTAGGGACAGGGATCTAGAGAGTATTTTCAAAAATGTCAGCTAACAACACAACATCACTTTTTAAGTAGATTTCCATATATTTTTTTAGATTACTACAGTTGAAATGATTCCATATATTTATGGCCAACTGATAATCCTCCATTGAACATTCCTGATTCGTGAGTTTGTTGAAAAACTTCACTCTTTCAGGAAGACATGGCTCAGACATTTTTTGCCAAGAATCCATAAAATCATATCAAGAATCCATAAAATCATATGGAAATACACCTTTTCTCTTCGCTAATTCCAGACTTTGCTCTGTTTCAAAGCATTTCGGGTTATAATGAAGTCCGAAGAAACTAAATTTCTAGCTAAACTATCTATGCTATCACCCAAAAAGCGAAAAGAGTCTAAGAATCTAAGTTCTATTGAATGTTTGTCATCAATAGAAATTTTCTTTGAAAAAGAAATATATTTTCCTTTATTTAGTGGAATCACTTTAATTTCACCATCGATTTCTCGAAGCGATTTGAAAAACAAATGTGCATCATAACCAGATAAATTATGAAACAAAATTGGAAAAAAAAGTTGGCACCTTATATTTAAGGTTACAAAGATTGTGGGCTGCCCCCCTATATTCACCTGTTAAGTGACAATGATCCCTTACCTTAATTTCTCCTACTCCTACATATATTTATTTTGTTGCGGCATATCGTGCACATTGTTGCCTTCTCAAAGCAATATGCCTGCATCGCTGAGAGAGGTTTCATTGGTGTCACGCTTTTTATATGGTTGTTATATTTTTCCATAGTATCTCGAACTAAACTGTGAATGAACTCACTAGCACAGTTTTCTCCTATAAAGAAAAAAAGAAATAAAAAAAATATGAGAATTTGGTTGATAAAAAAAAAAAGTTATTATTAAATATAACGTATGAAAGTCCGCATTATGTCTTCGGTTTCATCAAAGGAGCATTTCATGTAGTATGAAAATGCACAGGGAACGTGTTCTTGCAGGTTGGATGTTGACGACGTTGACGGGTCCGGTAAACATGTATCAATCGGTTTCAAGATGCATTCAAAATCAGCGTATGTTACAAATGGAACCATCATTTGTTTATCATAGCTTGAAAATTTGATCATCTTGTTATCATTTGCTGGCATTTTTGTAACAATTTTTTTACACTCGCCCTTGTGTTTATCAAATGAGTAAAAATGCTGCAAGCAAGTATTACAGAACAATAATCTTCTTCTTGAACTTTCCAATACTTCACTTGTGATCAACCGACTGATATGCTTTATCCACATAAAGTGCGTAACTTCACCGCTCATGTGGAGTAAGAGATTAATATGATTGCGTTTCTCTTGCATTGTCATGTAATATGGGCCCTCAATTTGTGGTTTTTCTCCCTCAGAAATTCCAAAAACGTTGATGCTCATGTTGTTCTTAGTTTCAAACGTTTTTATTTCTGATAGTTCAAGGGGAAATGAGAGCCCTGTGAAATCCAGAATGATATTGTCCAGGGCAATTATATCTCTGGATATATCAGATACTTGATAGTAGGAAGATGTTCTCTCTACATGTGACTCAAGCTCTGGATGAAAAGCAGATATAATTGCCCATTTAAAACAATATTCATCATTGTTCTGAACATAGACAATGGCTTTCTTGGCAGCAATACTTCTTGGCAAAGATAAATATCTTGAACCACTCAATGGCTGGTACTTGTTTATGTTGATTTCCACTGATTTTATTCTTATCAGCGCCCATCCACTATCCCTTTCTTGGGATTTGCATTTTAATAAGAATAGTCTTGAACATTTCCTCAAGAATGGGATTTATTTCCACTTCCAGGAAAACTGCTTTCATTTCCGCAGCCATTGATTTCAACTCTATCAACATTTCCTCACCACTTATTTTCACGTACTCCGCAAAAAGTTCCAAATTGAATTTTATGGATCGGTGTTCACTTATTTTTTGGTAAAGATTGTCATGCATCATTGCTTTATTCTTTTTAAAAAAAAGCTTAGCATCCAGTTCATGTTCATTTTTATTTGGAACAGAAAGGGAAATTACGCGATTTTTAAACGAATTCCTTATTTCGTTCACGTTTCCCTTATACACTGTTTGCACTTTGGTTTTGTGTGAATTTTTGCGAAGATGTTGTACCCATTTGCTTTTGGGTATTTGTTCTTCGCAAAATGTAGAACTAACCATGCTTGTATTCTTAGTTGAAATTCCCGCTGCAGAAGTTGATGGTTGGTCGTCAATTATTTTTACAGCTGCCGATGAAATTGATGGACGTTGTTGCTGTTCCTTATGTAGTTGTTGAAGTTCGCGTATTTGTAATTGAAGTTTTTCAATTAATTGTTGTTGTTGTTGTATTTGCTGTTGATGTTGTTCTGGTAGTTGTTGATGATATTGATGTTGTGGTTGTTGCTGATGGTTCAATGGATGTTCCTGACCATTTTGGTGATTCTTTGCGCATTGAATTAAATGCGACTTTTGATCTGTTTGAGATTCAAACGTCTCCCCACAGAGAAGACAAGATCCCGACAAGTTTAAATGCTTCGTCTTAATGTGACGAATTAACACACCGACACTCGAAAACATTTTTTGCAAAACGCACAAGATTTTGTACTATTCATTTTTATTTATTTTTTTGATTAAGCTGTGTACAAAACAAAATAAAACAATAACTTGCAAACAATTTATTTTAATAAGTTTTTGTTTGAAAATGAGATTTCAAATATTTTATTTTATTTTTATATTTTTTTTTCCACACTTTTCATTTGTATTTAATAAACAAAACTTTATGACAAATAACTTTAATATTTGAGAATTTAAAATTTAAATTTATAAAAAAACTTCAATTATCACAAGACCTTTTGAATTGAAAACTAAGTTCAAACTGAAATTAAAAAACAAAGTCTTACGTATTTATGTAACTATGAACTTCGAATTTGGGGAACGTAACTTTATGTTCTTAACCTGGTTCACAACGTGGTTTGGGGTTTTAGATTTATTTATTTATTTATTTATTATCATCTACCGAGTACAAATCTCTCTTAGACTAAATCATATTTACAAATTTGTTTTTACAAAAATTTTAATTTACTTTGCATTTGAAATAAATAATCAGAGAAATTAAACTTACATAATACAAATAATCTATGACACTAAACTCAAAACAGTAGTTTTAAAAACATCTCTGCTTAAAGACAAGTCAATATTTTGATAAATTGAATTAAACTCAGAGCTTGATATTGAAATTGGATCGGATCTACCGTAGTTTGTAAAAGAACGGGGAACAAAAAAGAGTGTCTGCCTCATCCTCAACTGCCTTGAGGGAGCATACAAAGAAAAAAGAGAAAGAAGTTTTGGACAATCAATACGATTACATAGAGTATCTCTAGCAAGCATTATTAAATAATACCTTCTTCTAGCTTCAAGAGACTTTAAGTCAATTAACAAGCATCTATCACTATACCTAGGCAAGATATTGTCAACCCAATTAAGTTTTCGCAACGCATACCTTGAGGATTTTTTCTGAACAGATTCAATACGATTTATACCCACCCTATACAATGGACACCATATACAACATTCATACTCTAGGACTGATCTTATAAGTGAGATGTACAAAGATTTAATCGTGTAGGAATCCGAAAACTGTTTCGAGCTACGAATTATGAATCCAAGTAATTTATTTGCTTTAGAAATTACATAGTTCAAGTGCAAATCAAAGGATAATTTCGAATCGAAAATAACGCCTAAGTCTTTTTGGCTATGCACTGACTCAAGCGGTATGTCAGAAATAACATAAGAATGATTAATAACATTAGGCGACCTTGTAAATGTAATGCTTTTACATTTAGCTATATTCAAGAACAGACGATTTTAACTACACCAAGCTGATACTTCATCTAAATCATATTGAAGTCTATGACAATCCAGTTCACACTTAATTTTCTTAAAAAGCTTAAGATCATCTGCAAATAGCAAACAGTCAGAATTCCGAATTCTAGGTGGTAGATCATTGATAAATAGTATGAAGAGGAGAGGTCCTAAATGGCTGCCCTGAGGAACGCCTGAATGATTAAGAATCTCCTTTGATACCACTGTTCCAATTTTTACATTTTGCTTGCGATTAGTCAGGTAATTTTCAAACCACTTAAGAAGGCTAGAGTGAAAACCTAAGCATTTCAATTTCATTAGCAGAATATCATGTTGAACTCTATCGAATGCTTTAGAGAAGTCTGTACAAATAGCATCAACCTGGTTTCCACGTTCAATACCTTTAATACAGAAATTCGCAAACAAGGCTACATTTGTTACCGTCGATCTACCACTAACGAAACCATGTTGATCTACGGATATACTCGAGCTAACGTCGTCATAAATGCATTTTTCACAATCGCTTCAAAAACTTTCGGTATTAATTTCAGTTTTGAAATGGGTCTGTAATTAATAACCTCTTGTTTTGAGCCTGATTTATATATTGGACTTATCATCGAAAGTTTCCACTCATCCAAAAAGTCACCGGTAGAAAGTGATAAGTTGAAAAGTTTAGTAAGTGGAACTGCAAGACTATGAGCACACATTTTAAGTAAACCTGAACAAAATTTATCAGGGTAAGCTTAAAATCAGATTTCAAGGATGAAAGCTGAAGTAAAACCTGATCCACTGACAAACTAAAGTTTCCTAAATTAGTGATCGTTTCACAACATTGAATTTCATGTGAAGCCGTAAGAGAATCAAGAACATAGTTAGATTGGAAATAAGACGCAAACATATCGCATACAACGTCCTCATCATTTGACGATTGATTAAGGTAATTCATACTTGCTGGAATACCATATGACTTACGTTTAGAATTGACGAACTTCCAAAAGGCGCGAGAGTCATTTTTTATATTACTCTCAATAGAGCGCATATAGCTATTATACACAGACTTTTTTACAGACTCATATTTATTTCTAAATCGTATATACCGAAGTCGTAAGCTAGGATCTTTTCTGTAATTTTTATGCACTTTGGAAAGTTTGTTTTTAAGGTTACATAATCTATTATTAAACCAAACAGGCTTATTCCTATGCTTTCTCTCCTTTAATGGAACAAACAAATTATATGCTTCCTCAAGCTTAGCAATAAAAGAATCGTAACACTCCTTTAAGTCATGAGAGCAAAGGACTTCGTCCCAATCTATCGCGTTAAAGAAATAGTTCATACCATTATAATTAGCTTTACTGAGATTGCGAACTGAGTTCAACTCACGCTTATCAAAATTTAACTTATCAAAATTCAAGATCTTTAAATCCAATTGCAAAGCATAATGATGCATACTATTTTTAAAAATAGGAGCTTCTGACTAAACTAAATTGGCTTCTAGTTCAGTGTTAATAAAGACTAAGTCTAGGATTCGACCTAACAAGTTTACAACATAATTAAGTTGGTTAAAATTAAAGGATAGCATATTATCAATAAAACTCGACTCAAGTTCATTTGAGACATTAAAAGGAAGTAAACATTGATCTGTTTCAGAGTAAATCCATTTTATATGAGGAAGATTAAAATCCCGCAAAATAACAATATTAGAATTAGGCTTTAACAAACTAAAAACATTACGAATATTGTCAATATGCATCTGATAAATAATTATATTCAAATCAGGTGGAATGTATGATATAATAAAATAAATACAATTTAAGCAGAAAGGCAAAGTTACTTCAACACATAATTGTTCTACAGCTTTGAATTCAAGAGGAACTTCTCTACATATTAAATTAGATTTTAAAGCTAATAACACACCACCACCTCTGCGCAATCCAGTATCTGCAAACGATCTATCTCTTCTGAACACATTAAAATCTTCAGACCGACAAAGTTCAGCAGAAAGTACATCATCAGACAACCATGTCTCAGTCAAAGCAATAGCATGATAAGAGCAGCAGGATACAGCGAGATAGAAGTCATTTGTCTTAGACCGCATACCACCAACATTTTGGTAATAAACAGAAAGCATATCAGCAGCAGTTCGCAGAGCAGGAGAACAATTTAAACTATCTATGAGTTCACATTCCCCTCCGGTGAGACGTAGTTTTTTGGAATGTACCGAAAATTACGAACGTAAACACCAGCTGGCCAACAGCTCGAACCAAATGCAGCATCATAAAGCTCAGCAGGAACACCAATTTTAAAATTAACATGTTCAATAAGACGTTCATCTGTTCCTTTCTTCATCAATTTAAAACATTCGAATTTAGCGGGGGGAGCATTAAGGTTAGTAGCGATTAAATTTATAATTGATTGGGCTGATCTCGAAGGTTTGAACTTAGGTAAATGCAACCATTTTTTGTTCTGGATAACCTCAATTTCGTCCGTAGCAATATTGACATTACTTCCAATGACACTTTTATGTTTACGTTTTTTGTTTTGATCATTAACTTCTTCCCAATTCTCGTTGCTCTCTTCACGCACAATAGCTTGATTCCTAGGCGCAACAGCTATATCAAAACCAATTCGATTAGCGATCTCAGTTACTCCAGATGATCCCAGCATAGGCAGTTCAATTTCCCTTTCTTCAAGAAGGAGCGAAGAGGGAACGATGGAATTTTATATAAGGTTCTAAACCTCGTTGGTAACGTGTTTTGGGTTTGTATATTATGTTTTAAACCTCGCTCATAACATGTCTTGGGTCTGTATATATAAATAAATTATAGGATCCCACATTAAAGGTATTTAATTAAATCTCATTTGAAAGGATAAAGGTAATAAAAAACATCAAAGAAAATTCTTCATGGGATCAACAAGTTTCACATTTTGATACTAGGAAACCACTCAGACTAGTAAGAAAAGGCAACTCCTTATCACGATTATCTAATGGGTAAAGAAAATTGATCGTGGACCACGTACACTGAACAAACACACTAATGGAAAATACAAGATTCAACATGTTTCAGTTCTTTTTCTTTTTTTTTCAAATTGATCACCTTCATTCAATGGTAATAAAATTCTTCAAGGTAAAAAACAAAAAACAAACAGCAAAGAAAATTCGATACCTGAAAACCACTCAGACATATCACGATTATCTAATGGAAAAAGAAAATTGATCGTGGACCACGTACCCTAAACAATCCCACTAATAATGGTAAATACAAATTATGTATGCACCTCCTTAACATGTTGATTCGTATGAATAACAAATAAAACATTCAGAAAATTCGTTGTGAATTAATTTTATTTTCCTGAATGAACATGAAAATATTCAGAAAAAAAATGTTTATGCAGGTTTTATATTAAGATTGAGTGGGGGTCTGGGGATACTTATACAAAGTTTTTGTATGCGAGGAATTCTATAAAAGGAAATTTCGTTGTTACCGACGAGCACAGTTTATTACGAGAATTAAGAAGCTAAGATGTATTTTGAAGAAGAATATTCCATATTCACTCTGGATGATTTTGCTGTAAGAGAAGCAAACTCGCTTAACGAAATAAGCAATTTTAAACCATCCAAAAAAATAACTGAGCTGGATGCAAACATCAAATATAATATTTCTGCTCTACGAAAAGTTAAAACGCGTTGGGGAGATCGCATTGTCGCAGATCTTGGAGAGTTCACAGTAAGTAAAAAAAAAAAATACTAAAAAATATATAAATTTTTTCGTTGTACTTTATTTAAAGTAATTTGTAATTATTTATTCCTACAGACTTTTCTACCTCAGAGATATTCCCAACTTTCGGTAAGCACCATGACAACAATTGGGGGAGGTGGCTATGTCTTAGAGATTGTAAGACAAATCGGTTCAACCCATGAACTAAAATTTATGAAAATGAAATAATAATCCATTTTCATTTCTTAAATAAAAATTATAGTTGTAAATATACAAACAAAAAAATATACGGTTTCGAAAAAAAAAAAAAAACTTTCTTTTATTTCTTTACATTTTTTTTTTCACTGACATACCCATCTTTTAATTTGTACAGATATTGCTTATATACCCACTTTTTTCTTTTTTTATGAGGGTAGAAAATTTAAAAAAACTGATTAGATTCGTGATGCATATACAATACAAGTTATTGTTTTTCTTTGTATGGTATATGCGTACAAGAAGTAGGTATATAGATATGAACCAATATAAGGGTTCGATACTTAGAAATGGTTAGTTAGTTTACGTGCGACAACAGTAACGTTTGCTACGAAAAAGAAAAAAAAATGGAAAATAAGAACGTTGACGAAAACCATACAAGATTCCAGGGCATTGAGGAGCCAGATTTGTTCTGTCCAAGTCTCAGCCAGGAAAGATTGTATTACGGACCAACTCAAAGATACCTAAATGCATTATTTGATCCATTCAATGGGGCTGCTACCATAAAGGAATTGGTTGACGAATACGGAGCAAACTGTTTTGATGATGAGGAACTCTTCGACGATGAGGAATACAAATCAATTTTTCCTTCCAAAAAGGAAAAAACTCCCAGATCCTTTATTGGATGCAAAGCGGTTTCCAGTCGGAAAATATTTAAAAGGAGAGAAAAGCAGACCTAGAATAAAATAAATACAAAAAAACAAAAATTATAATAGTAAACAAAGAAAAAAATAAACATACAGTTGAAAAAAAAATATCTTTTATTTCTTTTGTTTTTATTTTTACAATTCTTATATTTATGTTCTGATGGAAAACCCAACCACTTAACAAAAACCTTATTTCCTCTGTTTTTTAAAACCTTTTCCACAAGAAAAATATCTCCACATTTAGTTTTCATCAGTTCTGGTTCATAGAAACTACCTTGAACAGGTTTTCCTTGATAGTCTTCAAGAAGATATGTATTTGGTTTTGTAACTTTGATTTTTCTTATTTTAAAAACCTCTGTTGTCCAGTTAGGCGTATAGCCCTTTTCAAATGCATGTTTATATAGGGTGTCCCAAAATTAACGCAAGACTTCTTGCGTTAATTTTAGGTGTCCCAAAATTAACGCAAGATTTCTTGCGTTAATTTTGGGACACCCTATACTTGCTGATTCTTACTTTGTCACCGATCTTAAATTTTCGTTTACTTGTTCCTTCTTTACCACTTTTAAAAAATGGTAACAATAACTTTGAATTTTTCTTCGTTACATCTGCAGGAAAACATTTAATGGTTCTATGAAAAGAGTGATTGTAATCATTAAGTAATTTCTCTAAAATATTGATCCACTTATAGTTTCCATTGAAACTAAATTCTTTCTACATTTTTTCTTTAAAAGTTCTATTAAATCTTTCGACAATGGAAGCCTTTAATGAACTGAATGTTGAGTAATGATTAATTTTATACTTTTCCATCAAGAGTTTAAAGTTTTTATTGAAAAACTCTTTTCCATCATCTGTTTGTATATTCTTTGGAATTCTAGAAGAAGATATAAATATTTGTTTCATTCCTTTCGTAATGGTAATACCCTTTTTTTTTTCATTGGGATGACCCATGAAAATTTCGAAAATGTATCGATAACTTTCAGTACCTAAATAATTAAATCCTCTGTTTTGTTCACTATATGGTATCATTTCAACCAGGTCAGCTTGCCATAAGTCATCCTAGGCTTTGATGATAACATGACGACGTTTGAAGTTTTTACGTGCAGCTTTATGCAACTCCTCAACAACCTCAATCTTACTCATATTTACAAAGAGTGAATCGAACAAAATCAAAGAAAAGACTTTTATATATATATTTTTTTCTTTTATTGCAATCTATTATATAATAACATAAATTTCTTAATTTTAATTAACCTTTTTTCCATAATGTAACAGCCACAAGTATCTGGCCCTTCTTCACATTGGTTGGATGACCAACAACAGTTTGAATAATGATGTCCATGCAATGATTCCATATTATGTCGTATTCTTAAATTTACTAACCATTGAAATACAGTTAGTAAATTCTCCATAGTGTTCATCCAATATTGATTCCCCATTTGCTTTTAAAAAATCGAAAATATCTTTTATTATTTTGACAGAGTCCATTTTTAAACTTCCGTGTTGTTTAAGTGTTGAATTCTAACTAACAAACTTTATTTTATTTTATGAAAAATGAAAAATCTTTCTTCATTTTCACTTATATCTATATATATAAAAATCAATGCCACTTTTCGTTGTAATGTTATAACTCAACAATGCCTTTACCGATTTGGCTAATTTTGGTCTTGAATTATTCGTGGAAGTCCAGAGAAGGTTTGTACGTAGAGAAAACTAAACAAAACTCTTGAAAAAGTGTAAAATCAACATCTTTCTATACTCCCATATACAAACAATTTGTACTAATACTTAAAAGCCAATTTGAACCTTTGACAAAACAATCGAAGACAAAAAAGTAGCGTTAGTTCTGTCAAACAAATTTAATGTCATCATATGTCATTTCATTTTATCAGCTATAATTATTGCTTTGTTGTGTTTATATTTTCCAAACTATTGTTGAGTTATTGCTTTGTGTTTATATTTTCCAAAATATTGTTGAGTTGTTGAGTGAAGGTAAAATGCCACGAGCAAGACGACCAAACATAGGCCGGTGAACGCGTAATGCAAATCAAGTGGCATTATTAAGACGATCTCAGATTACAGATGAACGCGCACAAGCTAATGCATCGCAGCGTGAACGTACTGCACAGAATAGATCTGTTGACCCTGTACCTGTACTTAATCACGAATACGTCGTGTTGTTTTAGATGAAATGCTGCGTGCTGCTTTTAATTACAATAGTCAGATTGATTATAGTGTGTACGGATACATTGGAATGATGGACGCAATATGTCCACATTGTGATGCGGCTCACTTTCCAGGTAAAACACCCGGAATGTGTTGTGCTAATGGCAAAGTGAGATTGCCAACATTAGAAACTCCACCCGAACCATTGTATTCATTTATTTTTGGTACATCTCAAACGTCGAAGCAGTTTTTGAGTAATATTCAACAATACAATTCGGCATTTCAAATGACTTCTTTTGGTGCTACTAAAATTATTAGAGATAATTTTATGCCGACTTTTTAGGTAAATACCTCAACAGGATTGTCCCATGTTTATATCAATCTGAATCATAAAGTCTTACAAATTCTGATTCAACATCTACCTAAAATTGCATACATGTTACAAATTCAGGGCCAGATGTATCATCAAGATGGTTCGTTATTGCCATACCCCGACGCTGATCATCAATTTTTGCAAATTTGTTTTATTGGTGATGAAAATCGTGAATTGCATCAACGTTGTGCAATAGTTTCAAATACAAGACGAGAAATTATTCGTGAGCTACAAAGGTTTTTCCATCAGCATAACGCATTAGTTCAATTGTTCAAAATTGCTCTTGATCGTATGCCATCTGATAATCACAAAATTGTAATAGCACCAAATTGAATATCTATATATATAAAAATCAATGCCACTTTTCGTTGTAATGTTATAACTCAACAATGCCTTTACCGATTTGGCTAATTTTGGTCTTGAATTATTCGTGGAAGTCCAGAGAAGGTTTGTACGTAGAGAAAACTAAACAAAACTCTTGAAAAAGTGTAAAATCAACATCTTTCTATACTCCCATATACAAACAATTTGTACTAATACTTAAAAGCCAATTTGAACCTTTGACAAAACAATCGAAGACAAAAAAGTAACGTTAGTTCTGTCAAACAAATTTAATGTCATCATATGTCATTTCATTTTATCAGCGATAATTATTGCTTTGTTGTGTTTATATTTTCCAAACTATTGTTGAGTTATTGCTTTGTGTTTATATTTTCCAAAATATTGTTGAGTTGTTGAGTGAAGGTAAAATGCCACGAGCAAGACGACCAAACATAGGCCGGTGAACGCGTAATGCAAATCAAGTGGCATTATTAAGACGATCTCAGATTACAGATGAACGCGCACAAGCTAATGCATCGCAGCGTGAACGTACTGCACAGAATAGATCTGTTGACCCTGTACCTGTACTTAATCACGAATACGTCGTGTTGTTTTAGATGAAATGCTGCGTGCTGCTTTTAATTACAATAGTCAGATTGATTATAGTGTGTACGGATACATTGGAATGATGGACGCAATATGTCCACATTGTGATGCGGCTCACTTTCCAGGTGAAACACCCGGAATGTGTTGTGCTAATGGCAAAGTGAGATTGCCAACATTAGAAACTCCACCCGAACCATTGTATTCATTTATTTTTGGTACATCTCAAACGTCGAAGCAGTTTTTGAGTAATATTCAACAATACAATTCGGCATTTCAAATGACTTCTTTTGGTGCTACTAAAATTATTAGAGATAATTTTATGCCGACTTTTTAGGTAAATACCTCAACAGGATTGTCCCATGTTTATATCAATCTGAATCATAAAGTCTTACAAATTCTGATTCAACATCTACCTAAAATTCCATACATGTTACAGATTCAGGGCCAGATTTATCATCAAGCTGGTTCGTTATTGCCATACCCCGACGCTGATCATCAATTTTTGCAAATTTATTTTATTGGTGATGAAAATCGTGAATTGGATCAACGTTGTGCAATAGTTTCAAATACAAGACGAGAAATTATTCGTGAGCTACAAAGGTTTTTCCATCAGCATAACGCATTAGTTCAATTGTTCAAAATTGCTCTTGATCGTATGCCATCTGATAATCACAAAATTGTAATAGCACCAAATTGAATATTATATACATATATATAATATTATAATATTATAATATTTTTATTTATTTATTTATTTATTTATTATTCATCAATCAGAGCATATTGTACTCTTACAGACTAAGATACATAATTAAAAATTTAGTTACATATTTGTAGGTGGGTATATACAATTCAAATTACATTTAATTGATTTACATAGTTAATCTATTATTAAATAATAAAAAATGGTATAAATGTATAATAAATGACAATATTTAAATTTTATTTAAAACTATTGATTTAAAAGTTTCTCTGGTGCAATCCATATAAAAGTTTATCCCAGAGCAAACTAAATTGCTTTCTCTGATGCAACGAGAAATGGGTTCATTGCGACCATAGTTTGTGCGGTGAAACCGCTCATAAATTAAAAACCGTTCTCGTGTAATTCTTAGAGGAGCATTTCCCTCATGGACTAGAGCAAACATAATTGAAAAGTATTTACGACGAGCTTCTAGCGTTTTTATTCCAAACAACAGGCATCTGGTTTCATAAGAAGGTGTTACTATTCTCCAATTTAACTTGAAAAAAGCATAACGTGTAAAATTTCTTTGAATTTTTTCAATTCTTTCTGATGTATCTGCATAGTAAGGATTCCAAACTGTACAGCAATACTCAAGTACTGATCTTACCAGAGAGTTATAAAGAGATAATAAAGTGAATGGATCAGTAAATTCTCTGGTATTTCTTTTTATAAAACCCAGCATCTGATTCGCTTTATTGATCAAGTAATCATAATGAGGAAAGAACGACAGATTAACATCTAGGATTACTCCCAAGTCTTTTTTTTGATTTACCCTTGTTAGAATTATGTTATTGATATTGAAATCAAAGACAATTGGATTAAGAATCCTGAAACACGATAGTATTTGACATTTTTCTACCAATCTACCAATCTCACCAGGTCTTCTAGCAGAAGGCTACAATCCGATATGCAGGTAATCCTACGGTAGATCTTGAGATCATCGGCAAAAAGGAGACAGTCAGAATTTTTAAAAATTGTTGGAATATCATTCACAAAAATAAGAAAAAGTAAAGGTCCTAAATGGCTACCTTGTGGAACGCCTGATGGGACATAAATATCATCAGAATAAAAGTTTTTAATTTTAACAATTTGTACTCTTCCAGTCAAGTAAGACTCGAACCAGTTTAAAAGAGACGAACTTATACCAAAGGAAAGTAATTTGTGGAGTAGAATTTTGTGATTGACTCTATCAAATGCTTTGGCAAAGTCGGTAAAAATTATATCGGTTTGAAACCCTTTTTCCATATTATTTATGATTGCATTCACCATAATAGTTAAGTTAGTTGCAGTAGATTTACCTACTACAAAACCGTGTTGGAACACTGATATCTTTTCTTGGATTAAAGACGAAATTTTGTTATACACCACTTTTTCAAATAATTTTGGTATAGCAGATAGCTTGCAGATTGGTCTATAGTTTGTGACCTCTTGCTTTGATCCCGATTTAAAAATAGGGGATAAAAATGAGATTTTCCAGGTTTTCAAAAATTGGCCTGTAGCTAAAGAAATAAAATGTTTGTTAGTGGCTGAGCTAACGCAATTGCACATTTTCTTAGTAGAAAAGGTGGAATTTTGTCCGGGCCTTCACTTTTATTTAAATCTAAATTCAATAAAGCCTCCTCTATTTCATTTTGACATAAAACAAGTGAACCAATGTCAACGCATTTGCTTAAGCCTGATGGAAGATCGTAATTTGTAACAGTTTCTGAAGAATAAACAGATTGAAAATATCTCGCAAATAAGTTGCAAATTTCAGAAACTTCACTGGTAGTTGTGTCTAGATACTTCATACAGCTAGGCAGCCCAAAAGATTTACGTTTGGAGTTTAAGAAATGCCAAAAACGTTTGCTATTGCATTTGAGTTCGTTTTCAATTGAAAGAATGTAGTTACGATGTAGAAATTTATTTAAATAGTCAAATTTTCGCTGACAATCTATATAATTGTTTCGTAAACTTAGATTTTCTTTATTAATTTTGTGTAATTTGTATGCTTTATTTTTTTGATTTTTGAGATTAGTAAGTCTTCTATTATACCAGGCAGGGTTAGAATTTGTTTTTAAATATTTCGTTGGTACATACTTTTCAACTGCATTATTTAAAATATTTGTAAAAATTGCGTAATTGTTATCTAAATTAGAATCGCTGAGTATAATTTGCCACGAAAACGATAACAAATACTCAATCATTGCATCAAAGTTAGCATTTTTATAATCATAAATAATAGTATTAGATTCATTTTCATTTTTCAAATAACTATAAAAGATAAAATCACCTTCTAATGCCAGATGATGAATTGAATTTTCCACTAAAGGAAAAATAGACTTTTCCACATAAATAAGATATTCCTTGTCTACAAATATAAGATCTAGAAAGCGATTTAGATTATTTAATTGAAAATTTATTTGTATTAGATCATACTGACTTAAAAAATCAATGACAGTTATTTCAATTTCATTTGTTATATTAAACGGAATTAAATATTTATCATCAGAGTCTAGGCTCCAATTTATATTTCCTAGGTTGAAATCTCCAGCAAAAATAATATGATCTAAATTTAAATTATCCAAGATATTTTTAGAATTAAGCAAATGTAAGTTATAAAGCTCTAATGGACTCTTAGGAGGTATATAACTCGCTAAAACATACAATTTATTCTCTTCTATTTTTACAGAAACAATAAGCTGATCAACATCCAGGTTAGAAGAAGAAGAGTTTGATTGCAAGTCAATTGCTTTACATGGAAATGAAGCCCGAACCGCAATCAATACTCCACCCCCCCCTTTCCATTCCTGTTTTTTGTTTACATCTATCCTTTCTAAACACAGTATAGAAATTTGAAAAAAATTCAGATGTTAAATGATTCTCGGATAACCAAGTCTCTGTTAAAATTATTATATCATAAATACATGAAGATAAAGATAGATATAAAGAATCAAGTCTTGTTCTTAACCCACCTACGTTCTGATAATAAAATGAAAGTTTACTTCTTCCAAAATGAGAAATCGAAGTTTTATTTGAAAAATTTAGAGCTGAATTAAATGATGATGATGATTCTCCAGCAGGTACAGCAACAGCAGCATCAACAATATTATTTATTAAGTTGTTAGGATTTGAGAAGAGAGATTGACGTTTTTTGGAAAGTTTATAAATTGTTTAACTTTAACTGAAAACGGCCATATAGACTTGCTATTCAACAAATCATTTAAGAGAGTTGAAGGCACGCTTAGTTTGAAGTTGACATGTTTAATTTCTGATTCTGGGATACCTTTTTTAATTAATTTGAAACACTTTAAAAGGCTTATTGGTATACCAGTTTTAGATGAAACATAGTTAATAACATCTTCACATTTTGTTTCCTTATTGAACTTTGAAATATGTAACCACTTGGCGATGGCGATGACAGCAGTAACACTCTCAGACTCAATGCTTATGATTTGTTTTGGTTGAGATTGTCCTACTGCATTTATCGATGGTAAATTTTCAGAGACGATGGCGGGGATTTCATCTGATGGTACTGCAATTTGGTTTGTGTTAAAATCGTTTGGGGTTGGTTGAACAGGTGGGGAGGCGGGGATTTCGACTATTGGTACGGCGATTTTGTTAACGATGGTATCGTTTGGTGGTAGTTTTGCGGTAGGGGAGGAGGGGATTTTGTCTATTGGTTCGTCGGTTAAGTTTATGTAGGCTTCCACTGCTGCGGTAGTGGCAACAGCACTCACAAACTCAGGGGTTTTATCATAATGATCTACATTTTTAGGTATTTGCGTTGATGGCCGAACGGATGGGGAGAGAGGGATTTTTTGTGATGATTTATTTAAACGATTATTTTTGTTCTGCACCACAAATGGAGAGCTTTTGTTGGTGCTTAATGGGAGTTTTTGGCGAGAATTTTTTGATGATGATTTCGAGGGTTCAATGACCTTTTCTACTCTCTGGGTGATCGTTGAAGGGCGTACATTACGATTTATATTAGATATATTTGGTTCCTTATTTATTGGATCAATGTTGAGATTTAACATAAGATGAGAAAATTCATTTTTAATATCAGAGAAATCGTTGTCAAGCACTTTCATAATGTCGTTTAATTTGTTTAAACAGATTGAAATGGGCTTTGATTTGCACTGATCACATTTATAGAATATGTTTTTATATGATTTTATAATAAGTAGATCGGATTCTTTTATTTTAGCACAATTAATGTGAGTAAGAGCATTGCAAATATCACATTTAACTGAGGTTTCTAAAGATACTGCGATTTTGCACTTTACACAATTGATCATAGTGAGATAATTTAAAGAGCGACTGACACTGGTGAAAGTTGAACTTCGAATGAAATATATATGGCAAAAGTTCTGCGATTAACGTCAATTATTTTATGGGATGAGTGCACAATGGCGAATAAAAAATCAATAGAAGCATTTAATCGAACAATGCAATATTTACCCGGTAATCAACAGCTTTTTGGTGGTGCTCTGATATTGCTGTCAGGGGACTTTCGTTAAACATTGCCTGTCATTTCTCGATCAACTCCTGCTGATGAAATAAACGCCTGTTTGAAGTCATCAGTTCTTTGGAAATATGTACGAAAATTGACACTGAACATTAATATGCGTATTCACCTACATAATGATGTAACTGCCCATGAGTTTTCAAAACAATTGTTAGAAATTGGTGATGGCAAAATACCAATCGACAGTAACAACGGATTGATCACTTTACCGAACAATTTTTGTACAATTGCGCAATCTATAGATGAGTCGATTGAATGTGTTTTTCCGAATATTCTTCAGAATTACAGAAATCATGATTAGTTGAGAGAACGCGCCATTTTAGCACCGAAGAACATTCATTCCAATGCCATTAATTTTCAAATTCAAGCGAAACTGCCAGGTGTAGTCACGACATATAAATCAATTGACAGTGTTATGAATCAAGATGAGGCAATGAATTATCCAATTGAATTTTTAAATTCATTGGAACCGGCTGGTATACCACCGCATTGCTTGAATCTGAAAATTGGTTCCATGATTATATTATTGCGAAATATTAATCCACCAAAACGGTTTAATGGCACCAGATTGGCAGTGAAAAAGTTATTGCCAAATTTGATTGAACTACAATCTTAACTGGTAAATCAAAAGGAGAAGTGTGTTTGATACCGCGTATCCCTATGATTCCAACTGATATGCCATTTGAATTCAAAAGATTACAGTATCCTGTGCGTTTATCATTTGCGATGTCCATAAATAAGGCCCAAGGGCAAACACTTCAAGTTTGTGGTGTCAATTTGGAGGAATCATGTTTTCACATGTCCAACTTTATGTTGCCTGTTCCAGAGTCGATACCCCTGTTTATTTATTCATGCTCAAAATGGAAAAACAAAAAATATACCCATATAGACCCACCATTGTAAGAGTACCCAATTCTTTTTTATTTTTTATTTTTTTTTTTATAATAAGCGCACACTTAAGGGGATATTACTACCCTTATTATGTAAAGACACAGTTTTTACTCTTTGCTGATAAATAAAATATCAATATATCATTTGGGTCATTTGGACTTTTAAATAGCTAGCAATTTAAAATAGTTTTTTGTTTGAATCAATGAACTTTATAATCATTTTTTTTATTACTTTGCCTTATACATAGCGAAGCACGTACCGGGCCGCTAGTGTATATATAAAATACAGATACATTAAATTAACACAAGTATAACAAGATTTCTTACTTATTTTCATCTATGGGTGTAAAGGGTACATTAGGGAACAGCGTTTTCATAAAATGTTCAACTTTATTTTTTATTTTCTCGTCAACATACTTTTCCTCTGTGGAGTCTTTAAGTTTTTGGGAAATTAATTGTGATGCCATGTTTTCTTGTTCCATACTTTTAATTGTTTCCTTTATAGAAGAGTCTATATGGTTTTTTAGCATATGAATTTCCTTATTAAAAGTGGATAAAATTTCCATTAAAGAAGAATCTATGTGGTTTATAATGCTTGTTTCTTTAAGACCTATTTGATCATCAACATATCCTTTGCAAACGGCTTGGTGGGAGTATTCAGGATTAATTCCAACATTGTTTAAATATTTACTTTCTAAATCAAAATCACCAGACGGTAGCAGTTTAAAACCTATTCCTGGAGGTCCTACAAGACCTTTGTTTTTTGAAAGGGGCTTGAAGTTCCTACCGAACTTGTCGACATTCATTGTTAATATGCAATGTTAATAGTTTGAAACGAAGTTAATATATAATATTTGATTCTTTTAGCTCTTTGATTATAGAATTTATTTCATTCTGATGGTTATTATTACCAGCATTTTTGGGTGCTATCAAAAGTCTTAGCCTATTAACAAGTTCATTAGGATCGTTCCAATACATATATTCAATATTTTTATTTGTATACTCCATTTCAGTTATGTCAGAAAAAGATTTTCCAGTTTTTTCTGTTTCACTTTTAAATCCTGCAGCAAGTTGTTTAATTATTTTTGTATATTTTGACTTGATTCGACTGAAACTATCATGATTAGTTTTATGTGCATTAGTTTTATATAAGATTTTTCCATATTCTTCTAAGTCATTACTAGTATATATTTGTTGACGTGGATTTTTCTTTAGAATTAATTCAATGAGACCAGGAGTTCGAGTGCAAGTTTCATCATCAATAACAATATCATGTTCATTCATTATAAAACGACATTTTCCTATTTTAATAGAATTTGTATTTGCATCAAAATATGGACCATATGTTGTATCGCGGTTCGATTTTTACAATATTTTTTTAACAAAAGAAGATGTTTTGTTTAGGGTTGAACTATTTTTTGGTGTACTGAATAAAATGGAATCATCTGTAGTATCCATTTCTGGAATGTAACTTGTTTTGTTATGTTCTTCTTCCTTTTCATTTTCATCAAAAGATTTGAAATGTAGCTTACGAGGTTTGATTGTTTTTATGCTATCATCCTGCTGTAATGTTTCTTTTGTAACATTTCCAACCAATTTGTTCAATGGTTCCACAATTGGTTTGAAAGTCTCTTCTAAATCAGTTTCTCTAGTAATTTTTTAGTTGAAAATATTTATTTCTTAGCACATTTTTTGTTTTTATTAAATCTCTTAACACGTTCTCATCCATTTCTATGGTTCGGATATAAATAATTTTTTGATGTTTTTTTTAGAATTAAAATGAGGGACTAGTTTTCCCAAACAGTGTTGTTGTCACAATGTTTTGATTTTAAATGAAATATGTATATTTATAGTATAGCAATTTTATTGAAACTGTTTTTGTATCGACCTTTTTCAATACTGTTCTCCTTGTCTATTACTAGGAATCCAAAATTGTCAGTCCAACAATGTGAGCATAACTCTTTGAATTGATTAAATGTCATATCAGAGTTAATATGATCCTTGTAAACATGCTTTAAGTTCAATTCGTCTTGCTTGAAAAGAATAATGAAATTAGCTGTCTCTAATTAGATGTTTTCATATATGAGTATAGGACTGGCATAAGTAAAAACTATCAACTCCATTGTGACGACCCATACAAAAATAGTCTCTTATATTATTTTGTTTATGGCAAGCGACATCATTGAATAAAAATATTGAATTGTTTTTAGCGTCTGAAGGAGGCATTATTTCACAATTGTTTGAAAATTCATTGTATTCCATTCCTTTGATAGATGTAATAAGTTTTTTAAGATATTAATATTTTGGTTGGTGCAAGGATTTAGAATAAATATAAATATTTTCAAACTTTAAACCATTGGGGTCAAGAAGAATGCTTAACATAACATTTGTTTTTCCGCAGTTTGATGGTCCAACGATAATTCCTTAATCCCTTAATTTTATGGCATCTGACTGCTTTACAAAACGCATAATGACGACTAAGATCTTTTTTAATAAAACATTTTGTTTTTATATACTTTTAATCATAAATGTTTCAACCTTCAACTAAGAAGGTGTGTTAATCATACTATGATTGAACATAACACTCAGAATCAGTGCAATAAAAAAAGAAAAACATTTAAATGAGAAGGGCTTTTGAATAAAGCTATAGACAAACTTCCATTTGAACTACATATTCCTTCATATAATTATTGTGGACCTGGGACAAAATTAGAGGAACGCCTACGTAGAGGGGATAAAGGAATTAATCAACTGGATGAGGCTTGTCGTTTACATGATATTGCGGTGCAGGGAATTAACTTCACGGGAACTACCTTCACATGGGAACTAACTTCACCACTAGTGGGAATTAATTTCACTTTTTTTTGGTGAAGTTATTTCCCACTGAAGGCGGGAAATAATTTCATCAGAAAATTGTGTGAAGTAACTTCCCACCTACGATTGAAATATCTGAAAAAAATTCAAGCGTTGAATTGGTGACGTGAAATAGTACCAAATGAAATAACACCAAATTTCAAATTTGGCCTTATTTCGTTGTTCAAAACGAAATAAAACCAATTTGGCTTTATTTTGATTTATAAAAAGAAATAAGGCCAACAAAATAATGCAAACAACGCCGAATTTTTAAAGTTCACTTTTTTACATACAAAACACGCAAAAATGGTTGATTTATTGTCTAGAATAGCTACTTTTGCTAAAAAGTTTTTTTGAATTGATAGCACGGCGTACTAACAGCTAGGTATGTAAGCAACCCCCCTGCTTGGGATCACTATAGGATTTGGGGTGGGTGAGAGTTTGGGTATATGCAAAGAACTTTTGCATTTGAGAACTAAAATCAAAGAAATTCCCAACAAAAAAAAAAGCAAGTATGGCTCACAGTTATGAAAGAATCACAACGCATTCGTGTTCGTTGCATATACCCAAACTCGCACCCACCCCAAATCCTATAGTGATCCCAAGCAGGGGGGCAGCATGCCCCCCCTTACATACCTAGCTGTTAGTACGCCGTGGTATCAATTCAAAAAAAATTGTTTTAGGCTCCAATTTCAATCGAGCAACAAGTATCTGTCATTTTTCAACTTCAACTTATGTTAACTTCACATGAAAGTGAAATTGATTCCCACAAAAAAGTGAAATTATCTCCCACCTTCAGTGGGAAATAACTTCACCAAAAAAAAGTGAAATTAATTCCCACTAGTGGTGAAGTTAGTTCCCATGTGAAGGTAGTTCCCGTGAAGTTAATTCCCTGCACCTGATATTGCATACTCAAAAAGTAGTTCTCTCTCAGACCGACACTTTGCTGATAAAATTCTAACCGAGCAAGCGTGGAAAAGATTTAAAGCAAACGACTCATCAACCTCTGAAAAGTTAAGTGGCCTCCTTGTAACCAACATGATGAAAGCCAAAACTAAATTTGGAATGGGTAACTGCAAGACAAAAAAAAACACAATTAAAAGAACTAAGAAGACAAAATCAAAAAAGGTTTGCAAACAGAACATGTTTAAAAAGGCTATAAGCGAAGCAAGAAATGCTATTAAAAACAATACAAATTGTTGTGGAACAACATCTATTGCTAATATTGCTGTGAAGGGTGCAAAAAATGTTATTCAAAATAAGAAAAAAACAAATTCAAACACCGAGAGTAATTCCACTTCCAAAAAGTGGTGGTTTTCTACCACTTCTAGCTCCTATTCTAGCTGGTTTATCTGCTGTTGGATCACTAACAGGTGAAGCAGCTGGCGTTGTAAAAACGCTCAATGATGTACGATCTGCTAAAAGACAGTTTGAAGAAAATAAGCGTCATAATAAGACTATGGAGTCAGTTGCTATTCAAGGAAATGGACTGTTCTTAAAACCATATAAAAATGGTCTTGGACTTTTTTTGAACTCAACAAATACAAAAAACTAATTGAATTGCTACCTAACAATCCTTTAAGCAATTTTGATATTCAGCAGTTTGGAAAGAAACACTTGAAGCATTTTAGAGGAGTCTTTATGCGGAACTCTTTACCAAAAGTACCAACATTAAAAGAGTGTGGTGTTATAAATTTGGATAATGAAATTGGCTTGGGTACCCATTGGGTAGCATATATAAGAAATAAAAAAAAAATATTGTTAAGTATTTTGATAGTTTTGGAAATTTAGGACCACCCTCAGAAGTAATAAGCTATCTTGGTAAAAAAAATAAACTATAATTATATACAAGAACAAGATTTAGATACGTTTATTTGTGGTCATTTATGTTTAAGGTTTTTATTAGAACAATGTAATAAAGTTTTCAAAATCTAAAATTTAATATAAATAAATATCGTAAAAAAAACAAATGTGTCTTTTAATCAAACTCTTCTGAAATTCTCTTGCATTGTACATAATTCTAACCAGCACAACCAACAGAGGCAAGTATTTTGGAATGCTAGTTCTTATTTGATGTTAAGCATATGAACATCCTATTAAGAATATGTTTATCCAATGCACACATCAAATTTATATTGCATGCCGTGCAGGTGCTAATGTTGTGCTATCCAAAAAATCCAATGCACACATCAATTTTATATTGCATGCCGTGCAGGTGCTAATGTTGTACTATCCAAAAAATCCAACTATAAAAGTATATTACACAACCAATTTATCACTAAAAATCCAATCCCACAACCAATGTTGAAATGAAAAAAAAAATACAGATGGTGCTAGAAATCCGACTGCAAAAGTATATCCCAGAACCAATTTATCACTGAATATCCAATCCCACAACCAATATTCAAATGAAAATACAAATGGTGCTACAAATCCAACCACTGACACTTATTCCCAATTAGAATTGGGAATGCAAATTGGGTGGAGTAGAAGTGACATAGATTCTGAATTGGGTGGAGTAGGAGTGACATAGGTTTTGAATTGGGTGGAGTAGGAGCTACCCAACTAAAAAAGCAATATTCCAACAAAAATTTAATTTTTGAACTAGAAATCCAACTAGAAAAGTATATCCCACAACCAATTTATCAATGAAAATCCAATCCCACAACCAATATTCAAATGAAAATACAAATGGTGCTACAAATCCAACCACTGACACTTATTCCCAATTAGAATCCAACTTGAAACTTGGAAATGCATCCCAATTGGGATGTGCCGTGCGGTGCCGTGCCGTGGAGTAGGAGTTACCTATTTATACTACTCCGGTGCACCGGTGCCAGAACCCTGGTGATGCCGGTGCACCGGTGATTAGCATAGATCAGAACCCTGTGCTGCACCGGTGCACCGGTGTTCTCGTACCCTCTAGTTACAACTACTCTCGATTTCTAATTTTAATTTATAAGAGTCTCTCTCTAAATCGTGCTGTACGCGAGTAGATTTTTCTATGTAATCAGTTAATTTTTTAGTTTTATCATTAAATTCGTGTTAGTAATGCAATTTGCTCGTTAAAATGGTTGTTTATTTGTATTTGCAGATTTGAATTTTTTATTAAATTATGTATGTACATATGTATATTTGCTTCTATTAGAATTAAGCAATATTCACATGAGCACGACCAACGAATGAACGAATATTCGTCGATTTTGACATTTCTTTCACATGAGAGTTTTTAATTCGTCGCGAATGAAGTTTGACATTCACCACCGAAACCAAAACAAGAACGATTTTTTTAGGTTAAGTATTTTAATTTATTAATATATGATATTGAAAAGTAAAAGTATGCATCATAAATCAAATAGAAACTATATTGCTATCGTTTTGTTAAGAATTTGTGTGGAAATATGTCTTTAAACGTATATAAACCCACATTTTGTAATTCATTCGTCGTTCGTTGGTCGCGCTCATGTGAATGATGCTTTAGAATCATTCTTTCTTCTATTTGTTTTCTATCCTCATCGTCCATGGTACCGTATAGAAATTTCATACCTGTACCCATCTATACTATCTATACTATTATATCAAAGCGAAACCATTTTAAAGTTCGTAACGCATGATCTCAGAAAGTAGTCAACCGATTTATTTGAAATATATTTTATTATTTTCTACATTGTTATGAGCGTTTATGGCTTTAATTTTTGTTCATTAATTATTTGTCAAACTTAAATATTATTAATTTTACATTTTTTGTGCATTTTTTTTCATTAGTTGACTTATACAACCACTCATATCTTAAAACCTATACAATAATCGACAAAGATTAGCATTGCTTCATAAAGTCAATATTGTTGCGCAAATTTTAAGCCTAAAATCACTTCTAAGCTAAACATACAACCTGAGACATAAATAAAAACAAATTATAAAATTATAAACTTTTTGAATTTATTTTATCCAGGAAATTAGATTCCATCACAATCGCGAGGTCGCTGCTTTGTTTCATTTCATTATCATTCCAACATTTTTAATTTTCTTTTCTTCCCATGCTCTTTCTCTCTTAATTTTGTATCACTTCCTCGAACAATAAAACTGAAATTAAGTTAAAATTTTCTTTACAAATAACTCAAAGAAGGTACTTACAATGACGTCGATAAAAAGAGCACACAAATGTAGGTAGGTTAAGTCAGTTGCACTGCACTGAACATGAGCAGATGAATAAAAAAATGTGTCTATGGATATTTACACACGCATACCTATAAATGTATGAGAACATTAAAAACACAAATTTGTTTTTTTTTTTACCGCAAACTATATTTTTCGGTTGCAAAAAAACGTTTCTAGGTATGAATAAAAGAAAGAAAAGAAGAAAATAGACAAAAATTTCGTTCTGTTTTCAACTAAAAAATTGAAATGGTTTTGTATTTTGTTTGTTTTCACGTGCGGCTTGGCCTTTACTACGTAATATTTTACTTAAGTTTTTTTTCTAAAGTGTTAATTTCGGTAAGGAAGTTTTTTTTGATTATAAACTAAAATAATATTATTGTAGAAAATATGCTCAGTCCCATTGAGAAATTTTTTCAAAAAAATTCAAAAAATGTTCGTGGTTACAATTTGCGAAGCAACGCGAGCACGGGTCGGCTAGTTGTATATATATCGGAATAGTACTATCATGGAACAGAAAATTTTGTTACGAAAGGCGGACCATGAGGGCGCTGTGTGTACGGAAATTTGGAGTGGAATCTAACTGCTGGAACACAATGGTGTCGGAGCCGGAGTCGGAGTCGTAACTGGAATAGCTGTCAAAGTATTCAATGTACGCAAATGCAAATGTACGAACACAACGCGACGCAACTGGAATCGGAGCCGCAGACGGAGTCGGAAGAGTTGACTAACTTTTAACTTTGACGTACGACGTTTCCATTTTTGAAGAAATAACTTGGTGATTATATATTTTTTTAATAGTTTTTCAATAAAAAAGTGGAAAAATATTTAAATAAGAAATAAAATAAAACAAAAAAATATTTTCTGAGAAATTTGATGTGGTTGTAAACTGCAAATATACCAAACTAGCCGACCCGTGCTCGCGTTGCTTCGCAAATTGTAACCACGAACATTTTTTGAATATTAGTATTAGCATATGAAAAAATTTCTCAATGGGACTGAGCATATTTTCTACAATAATATTAATTTTAGTTTATAATCAAAAAACACTTCCTTACCGAAATTAACACTTTAGAAAAAAAAAACTTAAGTAAAATATTACGTAGTAAAGGCCAAGCCGCACGTGAAAACAAACAAAATACAAAACCATTTCAATTTTTTAGTTGAAAACATAACGAAATTTTTGTCTATTTTCTTCTTTTCTTTCTTTTATTCATACCTAGAAATGTTTTTTTGCAACCGAAAAATATAGTTTGCGGTAAAAAAAACAAATTTGTGTTTTTAATGTTCTCATACATCTATAGGTATGCGTGTGTAAATATCCATAGACACATTTTTTATTCATCTGCTCATGTTCAGTGCAGTGCAACTGACTTAACCTACCTACATTTGTGTGCTCTTTTTATCGACGTCATTGTAAGTACCTTCTTTGAGTTATTTGTAAAGAAAATTTTAACTTAATTTCAGTTTTATTGTTCGAGGAAGTGATACAAAATTGGTAATTCAAGCTATTATAATAGAACTTTTTTTATTTTTAAATTGGAAGAATTATAATCTATTCACTTCCTCGAACCAGAAAAATAAAAAAGATCTAATTTTTCTTTAGATAAATCGGCATTTCATGTGCACGGCACTGTTTATTTATTTGTATTAAATGTCCATAGTAACTTAAAAAAAAGAGCCCACACTGCTCACTGCTCACTGCTCTGCTCAGCGATGTGACGATAGAATTAGAGAAACAAAAAAATAATGTGTGTGTGTGTGTAGGTTAGTTGATGAACTATGCAATGAAAAATTGAATATGTAGGTAGGTAGGTAAGAGAAAAAACGTAACTATTAAATGGAACACATATTAAGAGAGAAAGAGCATGAGAAGAAATGAAAATTAAAAATGTTGGAATGATAATGAAATGAAACAAAGCAGCGACCTCGCAATTGTAATGGAATCTAATTTCCTGGATAAAATAAATTCAAAAAGTTTATAATTTTATAATTTGTTTTTATTTATGTCTCAGGTTGTATGTTTAGCTTAGAAGTGATTTTAGGCTTAAAATTTGCGCAACAATATTGACTTTATGAAGCAATGCTAATCTTTGTCGATTATTGTATAGGTTTTAAGATATGAGTGGTTGTATAAGTCAACTAATGAAAAAAAATGGACAAAAAATGTAAAATTAATAATATTTAAGTTTGACACATAATTAATGAAATAAAATTAAAGCCATAAACACTCTCATAACAATATAGAAAATAATAAAATATGTTGCAAATAAATCGGTTGACTACTTTCTGAGATCATGCGTTTAGAACTTTAAAATGGTTTCGCTTTTATATAATAGTATAGATAACATCAAAAAGCCGTACGAGCAACGCATTGTCTTTGTATATATAATCTATAGTACTCTTATGGAACACGAATTTTTAGTTCATTGACGTGAGACTGGCGGCGCTAGGAGTACTGAAAATTTGTTGTGCAGATTTTATAAATTAAAAGAAAAAAGAGTTGAGGAAAAGAGGGTTTTATTATTTTCTCTCTTGTTAGAAATGAAGAGAGTAAGTGAGGCAACAAAATAATACAGTTGCTTATGTTTTTTTTTGTGTGTTGTCATGGAGATATTCCTATGTATTGAACTATGTAGGTTTTGTTTTTGTTGCATTTGATTTCAAATTTTCAAATTTATAAAATCTAAAATAATTCATATTTCTTTTCACAATAAATACACTGTTGTCATATTTTGAATATTGTACATAGTTGTGTGGATGTGCATATTTAAAAATTGGCAACAGATTTTTGTAGGTTTTTTTTTGCATTTTTTGGAAAGAAATAATACGGTAGGTAGGGAAATTCAATTTTGAGTCAGATATGTATGTAGGGAAACACTAATTAGATAGTGTTTACAAATTTGTACCTATGCACATGTAGGTATAGGTATAGATTCATTTTTATCATAGGTTATTCGTATTTGGTATTCTATTGGGGGAGAGTACGATAACTTTGGCGCCGAGATATAATAACGGTTTTTGGTAGAGGGGCTTAATACAAGCATTTTTTACTATGGGAGGGGGGGTCTATCTCCCCCCGTTTAGGCGGTAGGGGCAATTTAAAAAAACATGTACTTTAAATGGAAAAAAAATAATTAAAAAATAACGGTAATACTTACAATTAAGTATTATACCTTTTTTTAAAGCCAACACTTGTGTCTAGTAGCTTGTTTTTAAATGAAGTCAAAACTATGCATAGTTTTCGAAAAAAACTGTTTTAAACTTAAAATTTGGTCAAAAAAAAAGTTAAAAATATGGTTTAGAGTGTAATATTTCAAAACTTTTAGAATATCTACAATTTTTTTTTAGAATACATTGCTCTTATTTATTTTTGATCGAAAACTGAAAACTAGATGACTTTATGTCTTCTAGTTCTTGAGAAAATTGAAAGTTACCAAAAAAAATATTTTAATTAAATTACTTTTTCCTTGCTAACGTAGTCTTATTTTGATAGTTATAATCGAATATGGATTAAGATACACCTAGGGTAAATTAATTTTTCTTAAATCCGGCTTATTTAAATGCAAAAGAAACTTTGCATGCACCCCATCTTGCACCCACCGCACCTTGCACCCTCCCCACCTTGCACACACACCAACTTGCACCCACCCCAAATCCTATAGTGTGCCCAAGCAGGGGGGTTGCAGGGGGGCAGCATGCCCCCCCTTACAGATGCCACTGTTGCATACACCCACACTCGCGCACACCTTACTGTTGCATACACCCAAACACGCATTACGCATACGCAAATACCATTATTACTATCAAAATAAGACCACTCAAGCAAAAAAAAAGAATTAAATTAAAATAGTAGTTGTGGTTATTTTCAATTTTCTCAAAAACTAAAAGACATACAATCATCTAGTTTTCAGTTTTTGATCAAAAACAAATAAGAGCAATAAAATCTGAAATAAAAACAATGGTAGATAATCTTGAAGTATTGAAAAAGTTACACTTTAAACCTTTTTTTAACTTTTTTTACTCAAATTTTGAGTTTAAAATTAAATTTTTATTTTCAATTTTCTCAAAAACTAAAAGACATAAAATCATCTAGTTTTTAGTTTTTGATCAAAAACAAATAAGAGCAATAAGTTCTGAAATAAAAACAATGGTAGATAATCTTGAAGTATTGAAAAAGTTACACTTTAAACCTTTTTTTAACTTTTTTTACTCAAATTTTGAGTTTAAAATTAAATTTTTCAAAAACTACGCATAGTTTTGACTTGATTTAAAAACTGGCTAATAGAACAGAGTGTTGGCTTTAAAAAAATGTATACAACTTAATTGTAAGTACCGTTATTTTTTAATTATTTTTTTCCATTTTAAATAATGACTTTTTTAAATTGCCCCTCCCGCCTAAACGGGGGGAGATAGACCCCCCCTCCCATAGTAAAAAATGCTTGTATTAAGACCCTCTACCAAAAACCGTTATTATAACTCGGCGCCAAAGTTATCGTACTCGTGCCTTCTATTGTAAGCATAGTTATAAAGTATATTATAGGTACATAGGTATATAGAAAAACTGTAGGTCGAATTTTCTAAAAACTAATTAATTAAATAAATTAAATTTGAAGACAATAGTTTCAACTGTCCTCGAAATATTCGAAGCAAAAAAAAAACTTACCAATCGTTAGTTAATTTTTGTTTTGTTGAAAAAAGGTGTCAATTAGATCTTTTTTTAAACTTTACCTAATGTAAGAAACAATTAGTTTGAAGCCAGTATCCTCATTTTGGCCAAGACATTCGAGTCGAAGTCAATTTAATTTTCCAAAATTTGATCCATGGTCCATGATTCTGGACCGATAAAAATAACTTATTATTGGAAGTTAATAATTTTAACTAAAATAATAATAAGAATAATAATGCGACCCAAACTGATAACTTTAAATCCCGTCTGTCGATTTGTCTTTCTTAAACCTTTTACAAAATATTCATAACAATATTTTGTGTAAGATAAATAATTTGATAAAAAATTTTTAAATTGCTAGCTATTTAAAAGTCCAAATGACCCAAATGATATATTGTTTATATTATATTTATCAGCAAAGAGTAAAAATTAAAAAATATGGGTTAAATATAGGTTAGTCTAAAACAGTTGGGGGTACCGACTCTGGAACAGGTAACATAAAGTTGGTCATGGATATTGTAATCTTTTGAATTCAAATGGTATATCAGTTGGAATCATAGGGATACGCGGTATCAAACACACTTATCCTTTTGATTTACCAGTTAAGATTGTAGCTTCAATCAAATTTGGCAATAACTTTTTCACTGCCTATCTGGTGCCATTACAAAGTTTTGGTGGATTAATATTTCGCAATCATATAATCAAAGAACCAATTTTCAGATTCAAGCAATGGTATACCAGCCGGTTCCAATGAATTTAAAAATTCAATTGGATAAAATTTGTTTGACAGAACTAACGTCACTTTTTTTGTCTTCGATTGTTTTGCCAAATTGGCTTTTAAGTATTATTACAAATTGTTTGTATATGGGAGTATAGAAAGATGTTGATTTTACACTTTTTCAAGATTTTTTTAAATTTTCTCTACGTAAAAACCTTCTCTGGACTTCCACGAATAATTCAAGACCAAAATTAGCCAAATCCTTTACCGATTGTTGAGTTATAACATTACAACGAAAATTGGCATTGATTTTCATATATATAGATATAGATAGATAGATTAAAAGATATGAAAAATTTATTACGTGTTTCAATTTGCCATTAGTTTGACGAAAGTGTCACTTTTGATGTTTTTGGGACTTTTTTCTTAGTTCTAGAGCTTCCAAAGCAAATTCACTTCAAAAAGTAGATTTCTTTCATTTTTAAGATATTAAAAGATTTTGTATTTAATAGGAAATCCATTTTGAAAGAAAAAACACTTTAAGAATGTCTTACAATATTTATTTGCTTCAAATCGCTTTTTGGTAAATATCGTTAAATTACTAAAAAATCTTTAGATAAAGTCTTTAATTATGCAACTTAACTTAAGAGGTGTGAAATCCATTACGGCAATAGGTAGGTACTATAAGTTTTGAACTCAATTTCTAAGAAAATGAAAAAAATAGCTTCCAGGGGGTGTCATCACCCCTAAACAACCCCCCTGGATCCGCCATTGACTTTTATTTGTCTTTTTTTTCAAATATACTTACATACCTGTATTGATAGCGTATTCTTTTCATTTCAATAATAATAATTCCTACTTTCATTTGACCTAATATACATATGCATATATACCTAAGAAAAACAAAACATTGTACCTATTTTCTTTTTGTTTTGAAAATGGGTATTTCAACGTATTTTTGTTGTATTCATTGGCAATCGGCTAACCGGCAACAGTTACAAAATTTAAATTTGAATTGGTATTTGGCTTATTGGTATTTGTCTTTATTATTGCTTTACATAAATAAATAAACAAAAAAATGTCTCTTTATTGTCCCCTCCAACCATAGTTACTTTTGTTTTCATTCTTCTCTTTTTGTGTTGTCAAATTGTCTCTTAATTTCCTCAATTAAAATTCTGCACAAACTTTGCAGATTTAGTTCATTGACGTTAGGCCAGACGTCGCTTCGTTCGTTCCTCTTCATAATATTACTATTCCACTTTATATACAAAGGCATTGTGTGCGTACTTTCTGTTAACGTACGACAGCTATTCCGACTCCGGCTCCGGCTGCGGCTCCGATTTTTGCATTGTGTTCCAGCAGTAAGAGCGACTGGAAAATAAAATTTTGAAAGCAAGAGTGGGAATGAAAGGAGTATATTATTTTGTCCTCATAAGTATTAAGATGTGTGAGGGAGTCAGCTGAATCAGCTGTTTATTTCAAAAGAAATGAGAAAATGTGAAAACAAAAACACAAAAACAGTTCGTTACCATAGTTACCTTGGATTTTTTTGTGCCTCTGCCTACCTATCAATGTAAAGGAGTTATGCATATACATATCGTTATAGCTATGAATTGTATGCTTTTAGCAGTAGGTATTTTGCTTGAAGAAAATTATATTCATTTGATTTTAGATTTTCAGTTTTTGAGAAATTTGAAAATTTAAATGCAACGTTTTCAAATTTCATTCTCTGTAGGATTCATTGTTGCCATATTTTGAATATGGGGTATAGAAGTATGTACCTATGTATATACATTTTTTAATATTTATATTTCTACAATGTAGGTATATGTAGGTAGAGGGTGGGTATGTAAGTAGTATCTAAGGAGATTGGCATGTAGTGCTAGGCGGTGGAATAACTTTTTTTAAATACTAGTTCTAAACAATGAAGCCAAAAATAGTAAAATAAATAAATGAAACTTTATTTATTTATTAACTTCCCATAGGAAGTTATTGTAATGGGTCCGATTTGTCGAATTGAAAATGTTGACATTTCTCGACGTTTCAAGGTCCCTAGAGTCGAAATAAAAGATTTTTAGAAAGATGTCTGTGCGTGCGTGTGTACGTACGTTCGTACGTCCGTACGTTCGCGACGTTTTTTCGTTGTCCATTGCTCAAAAACCAGTAGAGATATCGACTTCAAATAAATTTTTTTATACAGGTAATAAAGCAGAAAGATGCAGAAAGGACTCTCAAAAAAATTGAGTGGGTGGTTTTTTTACCATAGCAATTTAAAAAACAGGTGAAAATGTTGGTTAACCCTCAATATCTCACGAACCATTGACGCTAGAGACTTGAATTAAATTTTATATTATATATTGACACGTGATACAAAACAAGAATATTTTTGAAAAAAATCCAATTAACGGTTTTTTTATAAATCAAAAAAACTGAAAAAAAAAATTGTCACCTCGAAAATTTTACGACTAAAATATGATTTCATCTCAAAACAATTTTGTGCAACGAAGAATAATGTTTTTGACATCTGATAAAATTTTTAGAAAAATCTAATTGACAGTTTTTTTTTATAAAAAATAAAAACCTAAAAAAACTCAAAGTTGGTAAAAATTGAATTTCGACTCAAATATCTTTTCAAAAACTTGAGACTAAGGCTTCAAACTTATTTTATCTTTTAAGAAATATTGTTTTCAACATTCTGAAAAATGTTGAGAAAAATCGAATTGACAGTTTTTTTTACAAAAAATAAAAACCTAAACAAAATTTTATGAAAGTTGCTAAAAATTGATTTTCGACTCAAATATCTTTTCAAAAATTAACAATATTGTCTTCAAACTCTTTTTATTTCACAGAAAACAAATCAATTTTAAATATGTATAAAGAAAAAATGCTACAATTTGCATTCGAAAGAAATAGGACAGGGCTGCAACTTTTGAACTTTTGAAGAGGAACTGTCGGCATGAAAACTTCTTACCGACTTCCCAAACAGTTCGTTCCACATGTTTGACGTGTGGAATGTATTGCGGTGAGGGAAGAATGAGCGAGAATTCCAATTTTAAATAATAATTTTCCAGATAATTGAAGAAAAGAAGATAGAGAAGAATGTATACAAATTTAGCGATAGTTGGAGGGAGTCAATTTAAAATTGATTTGTTTTCTGTGAAATAAAAAGAGTTTGAAGACAATATTTTTAATTTTTGAAAAGATATTTGAGTCGAAAATCAATTTTTACCAACTTTTATAAAATTTTGTTTAGGTTTTTATTTTTTGTAAAAAAAACTGTCAATTCGATTTTTCTCAAAATTTTATCAGATGTCAAAAACATTATTCTTCGTTGCACAAAATTGTTTTGAGATGAAATCATATTTTAGTCGTAAAATTTTCGAGGTGACAATTTTTTTTTCAGTTTTTTTGATTTATAAAAAAAACCGTTAATTGGATTTTTTTCAAAAATATTCTTGTTTTGTATCACGTGTCAATATATAATATAAAATTTAATTCAAGTCTCTAGCGTCAATGGTTCGTGAGATATTGAGGGTTAACCAACATTTTCACCTGTTTTTTAAATTGCTATGGTAAAAAAACCACCCACTCAATTTTTTTTGAGAGTCCTTTCTGCATCTTTCTGCTTTATTACCTGTATAACAAAATTTATTTGAAGTCGATATCTCTACTGGTTTTTGAGCAATGGACGACGAAAAAAACGTCGCGAACGTACGGACGTACGAACGTACGTACACACGCACGCACAGACATCTTTCTAAAAATTTTTTTATTTCGACTCTAGGGACCTTGAAACGTCGAGATATGTCAACATTTTCAATTCGACAAATCGGACCCATTACAATAACTTCCTATGGGAAGTTAATAAATAAATAAAGTTTCATTTATTTATTTTATTATTTTTGGCTTCATTGTTTAGAACTAGTATTTAAAAAAAGTTACATGCCAATCTCCTTAGATACTACTTACATACCCACCCTCTACCTACATATACCTACATTGTATAAATATAAATATTAAAAAATGTGTAGGTATACATACTTCTATACCCCATATTCAAAATATGGCAACAATGAATCCTACAGAGAATGAAATTTGAAAACGTTGCATTTAAATTTTCAAATTTCTCAAAAACTGAAAATCTTCAAGCAAAATACCTACTGCTAAAAGCATACAATTCATAGCTATAACGATATGTATATGCATAACTCCTTTACATTGATAGGTAGGCAGAAATATATCAACAAGGAATAAAAAGGATTGAATGAGTACAAACTGTTTCCGGTTCCCAATTTGAAACTTTAAGTAGATACTTTTTTTAAATTCAAGTAAAATGGCAATGAGAAAGAAAATTAATATAATGCTCATAATGGTCAGATATTTATTGTTTGTTTTTTATAAGGATAAATATAGGTAGATAGATATTATATCACCGTTACAATGTTGGATATTTTTAGAAATATAACGAACAAATGTAGATTAATGTTTTCTATTTCTTAAGCATAGTAAATACGCAATCATGTAGGTACAAATTACAGTATTAATTTATTTTATTTTCAAAATCCATTTAAGTTCATATGAAGTTGTTAACATAATTCAGGTTAATTTAGAATTAAATTCAGGTGAAGATTAAAATTACATTTCAGTGTTTGTTCACTTAAAAAAAATTAGCAATTCCTTTAATTTTAATTGTGAAAAATGTTTTATGTAATATAAAACATTTTTGAACAATCTGAATTCCCTTGAAAATGGTTTTAAATTTCATACGTTAAAATTTAAAATCTACTGTAGTTCACGGAAACATTAAAATAAAATTTTAGTTCACTTAAATGCATTATTGTATATCTATTTGATAGATAGATAGATAGATAGATAGATAGATAAAAAATTTTATTTTCTGAATATTAACAATTTCATGGTTTTCGTAATAATATAAATTAAATGAATGACAATAACATATTATGTTGCCTGTCAGGTTAAATTGTTTACTTAAGTAAGTTCAGCGTTGGATTGGTGTATTTTTTAAGAATATTCATTAATTATTAGTTTTCTATACCTTAGAGCGTTTTTTAAATAATTGTAAAGTTGTAAATAGTTTTGGCCATTCAGGATTTCTAGGAACTGATCACGGTTAAGTTTTTCGCTTCCAAGGAATCTTTTTCTGTAAGTTCGGAAACAAGGACACACTCCTACAAAATGGTACGTATTTTCAGTAGCGTCAAGGTTGCAGATCGTACAAATTCCATCTGTATTATTTTTAAATGCTCGTGCATTGAGGTTGAGCAATCCACACCTGGACTTTAATACCATACTTATCATTTCACGCGAGTTACTATCATTGAAATAGTTTGGTACCTCAGCATAGTTCAAGTTGCAATATTCATCATGGAATCGTGATTGTAGAGCTCTTTTAGTGTGTTCCGACCAATGCCTTTCTACAAGTTTTTCGCAAGTTTCTGCGTGCAGTGCCTTCCATTCAGACTTAGTGTTCCAGTCAAACTGAATGTTCAGATCGTTAAAGAGTTCTGACCATTTGTCAGCCCAGTAGATCTTTTTTCTCACGACGATATCCATAAGTCTTCTTGGCAGTCTGTTTTCAGGGAGCGTGCTTACCCTTTGGATGTATTTAAAGTGGAGTTTTAGTGTCGTAATATAAGCTTTTCTTAGTCCAGTATCAATATTGAGAACATAGTTTGGCATGTTATTAGGAAGGGAGAAGCATCTTTTAATAAAAAACCTTTGCAACTTTTCAACTTCGTCATTCTCCGAATATCCCAAAACTTGGGCACAGTAATTCATTATAGACTTTGAAGCAGCTTCGTATATTTTGAATTTATCTGAGTGTTGTATGTTCTTATTTCTGATAAAGTTTGGCCAAGTAGCATTAATTGAATTCTTAGACATTACTAGCCTTTTCGTAAGATGATCCGTCCATGACATATTGTATGTGAGATTTACTCCTAGGTACTTGAAATTGTTAGATATTTTGATCTCGGTGTCGTTGTACTTCCATTTTTCTTCAGCTGCTCGACGTCCACCATTTCGAAAAATAACTATTTCTGATTTTGTTAGGTTCACATGCAGTTGCCATTTGGAACAATAATTTGCAAAGCTGTTTATCATTATCTGTAAGGAAGCAGGATTATCTGAGAGTAGCACTATGTCGTCTGCGTAAAGTAGAGCTTTTACCGATACTCCTTCCATAGTAACTCCACACGGCAAATCAGAATCAAGGTCGTTTAAGAACAAGATAAATAGCAGAGCGCTTAGAACACATCCTTGTTTCACACCTTGATTAATAGGGAAGAAGTCACTGATATGAGTGCTGTTCCATACTGTAGCAGTGTTGTTGGTATAGAGTGCTTTAAGAATCAATACCATTTTTGTAGATATACCTAGCTGAGTCAGTTTGTAGAACAATGCGTTTCTGTTAATATTGTCGAACGCAGCTTTTAAATCTATGAAAAACGCATACAGTTTATTTTTCCGGTTAAGCTGAAGGCTTATAAGGCAGGAGAGATTGAAGATTTGGTCCGTGGTTGAGTAGTTTTCTCTGTATGCAGCTTGGAATTCGTTTAAAATATGATTTGCTTTGACCCATTGGCTTAGTCTATTCAGAAGAACAGTTGTGAACAGCTTATATATAGTGTCCATAAAAGACAGACCACGGTAGTTGGCTACATCCTTGGGATTTCCTTTCTTAAAAAGAGGGAATATTATTGATCTTTTGAACGAGTTAGGAATTGTACCAGTGCGAAAGGTATCGCTGAATAGACGGTGAATTTCTAAGATTAAGTTGGGCGTTGCATTTTTGTAAAATTCAAATGGAATTCCATCGATTCCGGGAGCTTTATTATCCTTTGCCGTAGTAATAGCTGCAAGAACTTCGCTGATTTCAATTTCCTTATCAAGCAAGGGTATATATACAACTCTATTTGAAGCATATTCGAAAGATGTTTCCGTGGACAATGTTTGATAGAGAAGGTTTTGAAAGTGTGTTCTAAACTCTAATGTGTTTATATTTGCCGACATGTTGCATTCGTTTGTATGTTACGTATTTTCTTTGCCAGTTTCCACCAGTCACTTGTTGTCTTAACTGATGCTAGTTGATTTGTGATATATTGATAATAATTACGCTGTTTTGCTGTGCACAGTGTTGTGCCATGTAGACTATAAATGTAGACTATGATTGTCTACATGTAGACATTTCAATGTAGACAATTCACAATTGTCGACATAAATTTGTCGACAATGTAGACAATTCGCAAAAACCATCATAATTCATAATTTATCCTACTAAAATGTGCCTACCTATCAAACCAAAAACAAAAAAGTTAAAAAAAAAAATACAAAAAGAAAAAGATGTGTGTAACAACAAGATAGTCGTAAAAAATCATTTGTTCTAAATCTAAACGCGTACATACCTAGTTCTTTGTTTATAAAGATATCGAAAAACTTTTGAATTATGTTAGATATTTGAAATGATAACCAAAAACCAAACCTTCTTACTTCACTGGTTTACTGGTCAGGTTTTAAAAAGGCGTCATCCAACGTCAAAGTACCTTAGTAGGTACCACTCGCCCTGAATGGAAAATGTCCAGTTTTCATTTCGTACCTTTATACAACATATGTATATGAACTTCATATCATATCACTCTACAAAATTTGATTTTTCTACAGGACACGGAAGTGCTTCACAATTCATAACGATTCCAATAAAGTTGGCGTATACCACGCCCGCCCGGAAGACCTTAAATAAATATTCGATTTTTCTTTTGTAGATAAATGCACTTATACCTACCATTCTACCGTTCTTGTTTCATAATCCTACAGAAGTCCCAAGAACTCTTTTTAAATTAAAAAGGGAATAAGTTCCAAAGTTTCCTTATATTAAATTTTAATGGAAAATGTCATCTCTGTAGAAAGACGAATCTGTTAAGTCCAAGAAATCTATTTAGCTAACAGAAATAGCTTGAAGTGGTTTTAAAAAGTATTAGTTGGAATAGGGAAATAATTCCCGGTTTTATTTTCTTCTTCCAACTTATGCTTTTTAAAATCACCTACATTTCGGTTTTCAAAGTGGTTTCTCATTCTTTCGTAGATTTAAATTTTATACGTAAGTATAAAATTTGATATATTTCTTTATTAATTGTATCTATTTTTTATAGCTAAGAGGAGTCAAATATAGAAGTTATTCATTTTTTTGCGTTTTCCTAAAAGTAAGGTCAGATGGTTAAATTAATTTTTTCCAACTTACTGGTGATTTAATTGATAACGATTTTAAGAAGTGGGCGGATGCAACGCAACAACATTTCAGTTTGTACCTTTCTATTCACTTTAAGATTTACAGCTCTTTCAAATTTGAATATTCTGCAGCAATCGGAATAGCCTCATATAATTCTAATTCATAAATCATAATTCTATGAAAGTTTTCACCACAAGACGTACCGTTGTAAGAAATTATATGTTTTGAAAGTATCAGAAAGTGGTCCATAAATTTGATAATGGCCGAATTCATAAATGTAAAAGTTTGGCAACACCACAAAGTTTACTTTTCACTTCTGAAGACAATTAATAATTTATTGTCCGTTAAATAATTGTTCTTTTTTTTTATTTTTTATTGCTATTAAATTTTAACTATGGGATCAATTTTTTACAAAAATACCATACCATATCATTTTTTTTAAATTTATACCGTATTTATACACTATTTTTACATTTATGAAATCAGGATATCTGCCAGTGAGTGGGTGAATCAGTCATTTAGGGTTCCCCTATTTTTTAACTCCTGGGTCCAAATTTTCCTGAGTGGGTGGTTTCCTATGTAAAAAGTGTGTGGTGCCAGAATTTGACTAAACACTATACCGTGTCCATTGATTAAATTCCTATTTAAAAACACATTTAAGTGATTGTCTACATTGTCGACACATTGTCTACATTATCGACATTGTCGACATTGTCGACCGATTGTCTACGTTAAAATGTAGACAATTAAAGTCGACACGTAGAGGAACAACACTGGCTGTGCATAGGGCCCTAAATTTCTTGTACTCATCACGGTAGAGTGTTCTGTAAACGTCAATATTGTATTTTCTGTACATCTTTAGGCTATTCATGACATTTCTCCTGGCATAAAAGCAAGCAGTATCAAACCACGGTTTCTTTGGCGTGAAGTTCGTACTCGGACAATTAATTTTTAATTTTTGTGTTGTATATACATTCCTTAATCTTAAGACAAAGATCTTCATTTTCGTCTATATCAGTAATCGTTTGTGAAATGTGTCGATCTAAACTGTTTGTGTATGCGAATACTCTTTCCTCCCGCCATTTAAGCCTTGGTAGAAGTTTCAAGTTATCGTTGTACGTCGATGATGATTGTACGTTTAGATTTATAATGAGGGGCATATGGTCGGAGAAAGTTTCACAATCGACTTTAAAGTTACATATTGCACCGATACTGCTATATGATGGACAGCAGTAATCAATGACTGAAGACCCTCTATTGCTCACGAATGTGAATTCACCAGTATTGTCGCCGAAACCTCTCCCATTCAAAATGAATGCTCCTTTCTCTTCTAAAAACTCTATAAACGCGTTTGAATTGCGATCGTAGGAACTATCCTTTGATGTTCTAATCATTGAAACCAGATTTTCATTCGAAAGCTGCACATCTACACTTCCTTTCGTGCCTGTTCTTACATTCAAATCGCCAAATAGTATGAAATTATTAAGGTCTGTTTCTTCGAAGAAAGTTGTAAGTTTTTCAAAGTCGCTTCGCCAGTGATTGCAGTTGATGTACGCAGGGACCAGGTTAAGTAAAGCACCTCCAAAATAACCTCTGAGAAAAACGGTGTCGTGTTGTTTGATGAAGCTCAGTTTGTAGATCTGTTCAATACATTTCTTGTATCCATATAAGCAGCCGCCACTTGCTCTGCCTCGTATTTGCTGTTGTGTTCTTGTCGCAGGGATCCATTCAAGTTTATAACCAGGGAAGAATTTTTCGTATCTTATACTATTTTCTTTTGTTACAAAGGTTTCATATAAAAAAAAATATTTCAAAATTGCATATATATTTATAAAAATTACAAAATAAGGTTTTATTTCCAAGACCTCTAACATTGAAAGATAAAACCTGACAGGCATCTAATTGTTAAGCTTGATTTTGAGAGTTACTTGGACTTGGCATATTTAGTTTTTTAGTTTCGTTTACAATTACAGTGTAATTAAGATTTGTTTTATCTAGTAGACTAGTAATGTAAGCCTTGCTTATATCGCTAAAAGCTGTAATTACTCCCTCAGAGCTGCATTTGAAACGATGGTTGTTGACTTCGATGGCCCACCGCTTAATCTCGACTTTTAGATTGGGATTGGTTTGTGTTAAACATTTTTTGATTTGACGTAGGTGGTATTTCTCTCTTCTTTCATTGTACGAAAGGTCTCTGTTGATAAATATCCTAGAGTTTCTCAAGCGATCTGTAGACGATAAAATTGTGCTTACATCGTTTACATTTCCAAGTTCGAAAACAAAAGCTGACGAGTTCTTGCTTGCGCTGCCAGTTTTTCTGGTGTTGGTTGTTGTAACGGATACGTTGAGTGTTGAACTGCATATTTGCTCAAACTGCTGTTTTGCTTCCTGAGTATTGATCGCTGTTAGCCCATTTACAACATTTACAACAATTTTTCAAAATCATCTATTTTTCGGTTTAGCAGAATTTCGTTCTCTTTAAGTTTCTTTATTTCAGATTTTAGAGTTTCGTTTTCAGCTTGAAGAGCGGTTAAATCATTTCTGATGGTATTGATGTCGTCTTTTGTTGCTATATTGGCTAGCTTTGAGTCAAAAAGTTCATTCATTTTTGGCATTAAAACGTTCATTAGGTTAGCCATTGTATTTTCACCCATTGTACAAATTTTCTTGTGGTTTATGAATTTATCGGAGTCAGGAGAAGTTTCTTTCAAAGATCTTTTTGGGGCTGTATTTTCCATTCGTTTCACCACTGTAACGAAAGTTGGAAAGTTTGGTTGTCGTTTTGGCTAAGCAAGTTTTCGAAACACTGGTGTATTGGTTGTTGTCTTCGGAACGGAAAAGATCAGATGAGCTTTTGAAATGGTTGTTGTCTTTGGAACCAAAATGATCGTGTAAGCTTTTGTGCATTTAAATTATATGAGGTGAGTTTAGGGAAGCTAGTTGTGGATACTATTACACTTATTGAGTTTTGTCTAATATTTTAAATGAGATTTTGTGTACTCACTTTAACAAATCAGTTGCAATTCTTATTCACGCTTCAAATTCTCAGAGTATTTCATTGTACCTTTGTATATAAAGTGGAATAGTAATATTATGAAGAGGAACGAACGAAGCGACGTCTGGCCTAACGTCAATGAACTAAATCTGCAATACCAATTCAAATTTAAATTTTGTAACTGTTGCCGGTTAGCCGATTGCCAATGAATACAACAAAAATACGTTGAAATACCCATTTTCAAAACAAAAAGAAAATAGGTACAATGTTTTGTTTTTCTTAGGTATATATGCATATGTATATTAGGTCAAATGAAAGTAGGAATTATTATTATTGAAATGAAAAGAATACGCTATCAATACAGGTATGTAAGTATATTTGAAAAAAAGACAAATAAAAGTCAATGGCGGATCCAGGGGGGTTGTTTAGGGGTGATGACACCCCCTGGAAGCTATTTTTTTCATTTTCTTAGAAATTGAGTTCAAAACTTATAGTACCTACCTATTGCCGTAATGGATTTCACACCTCTTAAGTTAAGTTGCATAATTAAAGACTTTATCTAAAGATTTTTTAGTAATTTAACGATATTTACCAAAAAGCGATTTGAAGCAAATAAATATTGTAAGACATTCTTAAAGTGTTTTTTCTTTCAAAATGGATTTCCTATTAAATACAAAATCTTTTAATATCTTAAAAATGAAAGAAATCTACTTTTTGAAGTGAATTTGCTTTGGAAGCTCTAGAACTAAGAAAAAAGTCCCAAAAACATCAAAAGTGACACTTTCGTCAAACTAATGGCAAATTGAAACACGTAATAAATTTTTCATATCTTTTAATCTATCTATCTATATCTATATATATGAAAATCAATGCCAATTTTCGTTGTAATGTTATAACTCAACAATCGGTAAAGGATTTGGCTAATTTTGGTCTTGAATTATTCGTGGAAGTCCAGAGAAGGTTTTTACGTAGAGAAAATTTAAAAAAATCTTGAAAAAGTGTAAAATCAACATCTTTCTATACTCCCATATACAAACAATTTGTAATAATACTTAAAAGCCAATTTGGCAAAACAATCGAAGACAAAAAAAGTGACGTTAGTTCTGTCAAACAAATTTTATCCAATTGAATTTTTAAATTCATTGGAACCGGCTGGTATACCATTGCTTGAATCTGAAAATTGGTTCTTTGATTATATGATTGCGAAATATTAATCCACCAAAACTTTGTAATGGCACCAGATAGGCAGTGAAAAAGTTATTGCCAAATTTGATTGAAGCTACAATCTTAACTGGTAAATCAAAAGGATAAGTGTGTTTGATACCGCGTATCCCTATGATTCCAACTGATATACCATTTGAATTCAAAAGATTACAATATCCATGACCAACTTTATGTTACCTGTTCCAGAGTCGGTACCCCCAACTGTTTTAGACTAACCTATATTTAACCCATATTTTTTAATTTTTACTCTTTGCTGATAAATATAATATAAACAATATATCATTTGGGTCATTTGGACTTTTAAATAGCTAGCAATTTAAAAATTTTTTATCAAATTATTTATCTTACACAAAATATTGTTATGAATATTTTGTAAAAGGTTTAAGAAAGACAAATCGACAGACGGGATTTAAAGTTATCAGTTTGGGTCGCATTATTATTCTTATTATTATTTTAGTTAAAATTATTAACTTCCAATAATAAGTTATTTTTATCGGTCCAGAATCATGGACCATGGATCAAATTTTGGAAAATTAAATTGACTTCGACTCGAATGTCTTGGCCAAAATGAGGATACTGGCTTCAAACTAATTGTTTCTTACATTAGGTAAAGTTTAAAAAAAGATCTAATTGACACCTTTTTTCAACAAAACAAAAATTAACTAACGATTGGTAAGTTTTTTTTTTGCTTCGAATATTTCGAGGACAGTTGAAACTATTGTCTTCAAATTTAATTTATTTAATTAATTAGTTTTTAGAAAATTCGACCTACAGTTTTTCTATATACCTATGTACCTATAATATACTTTATAACTATGCTTACAATAGAAGGCACGAGTACGATAACTTTGGCGCCGAGTTATAATAACGGTTTTTGGTAGAGGGTCTTAATACAAGCATTTTTTACTATGGGAGGGGGGGTCTATCTCCCCCCGTTTAGGCGGGAGGGGCAATTTAAAAAAGTCATTATTTAAAATGGAAAAAAATAATTAAAAAATAACGGTACTTACAATTAAGTTGTATACATTTTTTTAAAGCCAACACTCTGTTCTATTAGCCAGTTTTTAAATCAAGTCAAAACTATGCGTAGTTTTTGAAAAATTTAATTTTAAACTCAAAATTTGAGTAAAAAAAGTTAAAAAAAGGTTTAAAGTGTAACTTTTTCAATACTTCAAGATTATCTACCATTGTTTTTATTTCAGAACTTATTGCTCTTATTTGTTTTTGATCAAAAACTAAAAACTAGATGATTTTATGTCTTTTAGTTTTTGAGAAAATTGAAAATAAAAATTTAATTTTAAACTCAAAATTTGAGTAAAAAAAGTTAAAAAAAGGTTTAAAGTGTAACTTTTTCAATACTTCAAGATTATCTACCATTGTTTTTATTTCAGATTTTATTGCTCTTATTTGTTTTTGATCAAAAACTGAAAACTAGATGATTGTATGTCTTTTAGTTTTTGAGAAAATTGAAAATAACCACAACTACTATTTTAATTTAATTCTTTTTTTTTGCTTGAGTGGTCTTATTTTGATAGTAATAATGGTATTTGCGTATGCGTAATGCGTGTTTGGGTGTATGCAACAGTAAGGTGTGCGCGAGTGTGGGTGTATGCAACAGTGGCATCTGTAAGGGGGGGCATGCTGCCCCCCTGCAACCCCCCTGCTTGGGCACACTATAGGATTTGGGGTGGGTGCAAGTTGGTGTGTGTGCAAGGTGGGGAGGGTGCAAGGTGCGGTGGGTGCAAGATGGGGTGCATGCAAAGTTTCTTTTGCATTTAAATAAGCCGGATTTAAGAAAAATTAATTTACCCTAGGTGTATCTTAATCCATATTCGATTATAACTATCAAAATAAGACTACGTTAGCAAGGAAAAAGTAATTTAATTAAAATATTTTTTTTGGTAACTTTCAATTTTCTCAAGAACTAGAAGACATAAAGTCATCTAGTTTTCAGTTTTCGATCAAAAATAAATAAGAGCAATGTATTCTAAAAAAAAATTGTAGATATTCTAAAAGTTTTGAAATATTACACTCTAAACCATATTTTTAACTTTTTTTTTGACCAAATTTTAAGTTTAAAACAGTTTTTTTCGAAAACTATGCATAGTTTTGACTTCATTTAAAAACAAGCTACTAGACACAAGTGTTGGCTTTAAAAAAAGGTATAATACTTAATTGTAAGTATTACCGTTATTTTTTAATTATTTTTTTCCATTTAAAGTACATGTTTTTTTAAATTGCCCCTACCGCCTAAACGGGGGGAGATAGACCCCCCCTCCCATAGTAAAAAATGCTTGTATTAAGCCCCTCTACCAAAAACCGTTATTATATCTCGGCGCCAAAGTTATCGTACTCTCCCCCAATAGAATACCAAATACGAATAACCTATGATAAAAATGAATCTATACCTATACCTACATGTGCATAGGTACAAATTTGTAAACACTATCTAATTAGTGTTTCCCTACATACATATCTGACTCAAAATTGAATTTCCCTACCTACCGTATTATTTCTTTCCAAAAAATGCAAAAAAAAACCTACAAAAATCTGTTGCCAATTTTTAAATATGCACATCCACACAACTATGTACAATATTCAAAATATGACAACAGTGTATTTATTGTGAAAAGAAATATGAATTATTTTAGATTTTATAAATTTGAAAATTTGAAATCAAATGCAACAAAAACAAAACCTACATAGTTCAATACATAGGAATATCTCCATGACAACACACAAAAAAAAACATAAGCAACTGTATTATTTTGTTGCCTCACTTACTCTCTTCATTTCTAACAAGAGAGAAAATAATAAAACCCTCTTTTCCTCAACTCTTTTTTCTTTTAATTTCTAAAATCTGCACAACAAATTTTCAGTACTCCTAGCGCCGCCAGTCTCACGTCAATGAACTAAAAATTCGTGTTCCATAAGAGTACTATAGATTATATATACAAAGATTGTACTTTCTCAGAGAATTGTAAATTCCACTTATTGTGATGAAACAAAAAAATCACTCAAATGCCGAATAAACTGATCAAATGTCACATAAATCAGAATAAAAAATTGCTTTTTTATAATTCAAAAACCAAAAAATTAAGCTAGAGCGCCAGCTCACTGGTTAACAATCACTTCCGGATCAATTTTCACCACACTTCAACACCACTATTGCCTTTAAGTACGCTTTATACAACAATCTATTAGGTGCTTCACCAAAACACGTCCAATCCCTACGCTGTTATATAAGTTCCATCATATACCTATTTGTAGGTACGCATTTATAAGGTGAAATGAAAAACAAATCTTAAATTACTAGTAAATGATTCTATTATATTCACGTTCAAAAGTGGCAGCCCTGTCCTATTTCTTTCGAATGTAAATTGTAGCATTTTTTCTTTATACATATTTAAAATTGATTTGTTTTCTGTGAAATAAAAAGAGTTTGAAGACAATATTTTTAACTTTTGAAAAGATATTTGAGTCGAAAATCAATTTTTACCAACTTTTATATGTTTAGGTTTTTTTTGTAAAAAAAACTGTCAATTCGATTTTTCTCAACATTTTGCAGAAAGTTGAAAACAATATTTCTTATAAGATAAAATAAGTTTGAAGCCTTAGTCTCAAGTTTTTGAAAAGATATTTGAGTCGAAATTCAATTTTTACCAACTTTGAGTTTTTTTTAGGTTTTTATTTTTTATAAAAAAAACTGTCAATTAGATTTTTCTCAAAATTTTATCAGATGTCAAAAACATTATTCTTCGTTGCACAAAATTGTTTTGAGATGAAATCATATTTTAGTCGTAAAATTTTCGAGGTGACATTCTTTTTTTTCAGTTTTTTTGATTTATAAAAAAAACCGTTAATTGGATTTTTTTCAAAAATATTCTTGTTTTGTATCACGTATCAATATATAATATAAAATTTAATTCAAGTCTCTAGCGTCAATGGTTCGTAAAATATTGAGGGTTAACCAACATTTTCACTTTTAAATTGCTATGGTAAAAAAACCACCCACTCAATTTTTTTGAGAGTCCTTTCTGCATCTTTCTGCTTTATTACCTGTATAACAAAATTTATTTGAAGTCGATATCTCTACTGGTTTTTGAGCAATGGACGACGAAAAAACGTCGCGAACGTACGGACGTACGAACGTACGTACACACGCACGCACAGACATCTTCCTAAAAATCTTTTATTTCGACTCTAGGGACCTTGAAACGTCGAGAAATGTCAACATTTTCAATTCGACAAATCGGACCATTACAATAACTTCCTATGGGGAGTTAATAAATAAATAAAGTTTCATTTATTTATTTTATTATTTTTGGCTTCATTGTTTAGAACTAGTATTTAAAAAAGTTATTCCACCGCCTAGCACTACATGCCAATCTCCTTAGATACTACTTACATACCCACCCTCTACCTACATATACCTACATTGTAGAAATATAAATATTAAAAAATGTATATACATAGGTACATACTTCTATACCCCATATTCAAAATATGGCAACAATGAATCCTACAGAGAATGAAATTTGAAAACGTTGCATTTAAATTTTCAAATTTCTCAAAAACTGAAAATCTAAAATCAAATGAATATAATTTTCTTCAAGCAAAATACCTACTGCTAAAAGCATACAATTCATAGCTATAACGATATGTATATGCATAACTCCTTTACATTGATAGGTAGGCAGAGGCACAAAAAAATCCAAGGTAACTATGGTAACGAACTGTTTTTGTGTTTTTGTTTTCACATTTTCTCATTTCTTTTGAAATAAACAGCTGATTCAGCTGACTCCCTCACACATCTTAATACTTATGAGGACAAAATAATATACTCCTTTCATTCCCACTCTTGCTTTTCCAGTCGCTCTAAGGTTCCACACCAAATTTCCGTACACACAGCGCCCTCATGGTCCGCCTTTCGTAACAAAATTTTCTGTTCCATGATAGTACTATTCCGATATAAATATATATAATGCTGTGCAGTAATGAATTTGTATGTCTTTATTTGCTAAAAAGTTGTTGAGAGAATCAGAAACAAAAGCATTTTCGTTGTCGAGTGTTATTAGATTTGGTGTACCCATATAGGAAAATATCGTCGTTAACGCTTTTATAGTATCTATGTGAGTCTTGTGCTTTATAGGTTCTTCGTCGGCGTATTTGCTAAATTTGTCTACACAAGTAACATATTTCTTTTTCCTATTTAAGAACCATATGTCAATATGGTAATGTTGTCTGGGTCCTGTTGGTGTGGGTGTCTTCACATATGGTACTTTGACAGGATTTCTATCGACTTTTGTCATACATATTGCTTAATTATTTAAAATTTTATTTATCATAGTTTTAAGTTGGGTATATAATTTTCTTTAGATATCTCTAAATAAGTTTTATCTATACCTATGTATATGATTAATTTTTTTATGTATTTTTAAGATGAGTTCGTTGGCTTCATCTGTCTTCAAATCTTTGAGTATTTTCATACTTCTAGCAGTATTTTTTTTATTTAAAGTATTTTCTTTTTTCCAAATCTTTTGGAATTCATTGAAGATTGCGTCATTTGTTATGTTTATACTATTTAAAACATTGACATCAACTTCTTTAATAATATCTTTAAATGTTACCACAGATAAGAAACTATACAGGTGTCTCATCCCCATAGAAGAAAATGTCCCATATTTTTTTCACTACTCCTTGGCTATCAACCGACAAAAAGCTTTTTGTCGGTTGATCGTCAAGCACAAAAAGATGTTTTTGATTTCACATATTGGCTTGCCAGTATGCCTGTTCAAAGCTATGTGTCTAACTATAAAAAATTCTAAAGTTGTTTTTTCTCTCAATTCAATGTCCATAGAGACAAAGAAGAACAGAAACTGTTTTGGTTTCGATGATCTTTTGGTCCCGATGTTACCATATTTCAGTTGCTATTGTTCAAGCGATGTAGGTATTTTATGCTATTTATGCTATTTATTATTGAATATGAAAATAAAAACCATAGTTAATAATTTTTCCATGTTATATTTTACTATATCAAATAAAACAATATACATATGTTGAAAATACATTTAAGAAAGGAAGAGAAGATGAGTTAGGTGCAAGACATTTTAAAAATAATTTGTGTGGATTCCTATGGTAACACTGATGCAAATGTACGTGCGCCGCGCCGCTGGTGCGCGTATGAGGCTTAGTTTTGGTTGCCTTCCTTATTTTAATTTTTTTTTGATACATATATTGAACGCATGTGTGTATGTACATGTATTCATAGATATATATGACAAAAGGGTAAGTTTCAATTTCGGTCTTTTTGTTGTTTGTTGATTGTTTCTTTGTTGTCCTATGCAAAACGTAAGTTGCGTACATACAGGTGTATGTAGGTAGGTACTCATGTAAATAATTTCGATACAAAAAAGAGGTTCGGATACAACCCACACTGATAACTTACTATTGATGCCCACTTAAATTTTTCAAAATTTATTTTTTTTATTTGGAAAAATTGTATTAGTAAGTAGGTAAGTATGCAAAAATATACATTTAAGCTGTTTTCTGTGGAAATAGATGTATCGAAAAGTTAAATTAATATATTTTGAAAGAAGTTTGGTTTCTCTAAAATAGACATTGTCTTAAAATGTTACAAAACATTAACAACAATATTTCAATGGGATGAAACAACTTTAGAGTCAATATCTTTCTTCATTCAATTTAATTTATAAATTCAATTAGGTTAATCATTTTTTTTATTTTTTTTTGCTTAAGGTTTTTAGTTTTCTGTAAAATAAAAAATTGTTGTTAATAACAATAATTTGTACGAGATCAAAACAACTCTTTCTTTCTTTTTTCTTTCTCCTTTACCCGATATTTCAGTTTAAGAATCAATTTCACGTTTTTTTAGTACTTTTTTAGGTTTAAATTAAAGGAAAAAACTATCGGTTGATTAACTTTTTATTTTAAACTACCTATATTTTCAACATTTTGTGTATTAAATTAAATAAGTTTGAAGTCAATATCTTTCTCTGTTTTCAAGATGCTTTAGTAGAAACTATTTTTACCAGTTTTTAGTAGTTTTCTGTAGGTTTTTTTCTAAAAAAATAGTAAATTGGGATGTTAAAATAGGTCTGTTAAGTTTTGTTTAGAAGTTTGTAGCTATATGTTTAATATATCACTGCTCTTAGCCTATTTAAGCAAAGGTGGTTTTATAAAAAGTTTAAGAGACAATTTTTGGCCTTGACAAATAAAAATAAAATATCGTAAGTATTTATAATTATTTATTTTATTATTGATCTTTTATAAAATTACCTTTGTTTAAATAGTTTCCAGGGCTCACGAACGGGGACGTGGCAGAATATCGATCCCCACCCACCTACCACCCGCTGAATTGTACATTTATATATATGTATATGTACATTTTTTTTTTTTATTATTCACAAGCACTCAAGGGGTTATTAGTACCCTTTATATGTTTATATTAAACACAGAGCGAGCGTTAGGAAAATAGGGAAGGATTTAAAAGGAGATACCGGTGCACATTGGTCTCAAAGTTCTGAACATCAAAATGGGAGGAAAAAACAGAGTTGGCCAAAGCATTCCACATTCTCGATGTGCGATTTAAGAAAGAATCTCTATACTTGACAGTACGCCCGAAATTGAGCTCAAGGGTAAATTGATGTGCATTCCTAGAAGTGCGAGTATTACGGCTGAATAATTTAAGGGGTGGAATGCAACTGGCTAATTCGACAGAACATTGTTTGTAAAAATATCGATAAAACAACGAAAGGCATGAAACATTGCGGCGGATTTTTATACCTTTTATCTTTTGTGTCAAATACCCATTTACAATTTTTCCAAAGTAAGACTTTTATTAAAAAATATATGATGTCAATTTTATGTGCATAGCATTCATCTGAATCATCGAACCAGCTTGGATATTGTCTGTTTGTTGCGTTTATACGTTCTCTTACAATGATTTCTTTTAATCTCGGTATAAAAGATGTTTTTTTGAAGAAAGTTTTAAATATTTTTACGTGAAGACTACAGATTTGGAAAAAATTTTCAGAAGGCCATATAAGAACCGTATTTTTTTTTTGAGGTTTCGTATTCTCTCAATTTAATTAATATTTCCGTTAAACCAAATTGAAGCTTATCTTTTGACATTTGTTGAATACAGTTTTCACAGATACTATTCATTTTTTTCATCGATTTAAAAAGGCGATTTCCGGCACCTTTATCAATATCGTGTCTTCAGGCGGTAAAGCATTTAATTTATTATCAATATTCATGTCGTTTTCTATATTGTTATATACAAAAAATGTTCTCCCACGATTTGCCTGACGAACATACTATAAAATAGCTTTTCACCATACTTTGTACTTGCAAGACAAATACTTTAGTGTGACACTGTATTTATTATCATTTGGTTTTTCTTCAGTTCATCTTCTATGAATATATACCTGAAGAACAACCAATAATTAATGTAAGCCTTCTTATCAGCCCAGCAACGAACCGACGCTTATCGATTGACCAATGATAGTTGATGTTCTATCTTGAACATCTCGTTTTTAAGTGGTCTGGTTGACCAAGCTCACTTCTCGTCCAACTCACTCTTCATTAAGACGTCCAAGTTATGTTTTGTAAAAATGTATTATTTGTACGATAAATATTAAAGTAATTTAAATTTAATAAAATAACTTCATGAACTTAAACTTAGTTGTTTAATTGTGTTAAATAAAACACGAACCTTTACTATATTCTCAAATGATTCACTTTCCGGTAGCTCATACGAAATCGATATTTGTTCCTTAGCATTGGTTTGTAAAATAGCATTCCAATCAACTTTAAGATATTCTGTATCGTCTTCTTCACAGTTTGAACATTTACATTTGAATACAAATTGCATAGCTATAACTTTTGCTAGAAGGGAGCCAAATTCAGCAGCATTCGGATTACTTTTATTAACATTTCTTGCTCTTATCTTTCCAAATAAATTTTCTAAGGGATCTTGGTTAAATTTGTTAATATTTAAATAATATAAATCATTATGGTCTATATATAATGCTTTTTGTATTTGCAAAATGCTCTCAATACTTAAGGCAAAACCTTTGAAACAAAACGCTTTGCTTCTTGAATTAATAGGCTGAATGTTGAGAATATAATATTGTAATATTCGGCTTGGGCCGACAATTAAAACTTATTCGCACTTGAAAATAAAACACGATTTTTACTTTCAATTATTACTTTTTATACACAGTCTTTACTTATCGCAGTTTACAACCAATAATAATCCGCTTCGCTTCCGAGCGCCTATTTATATACCTCAAATCGGTTCGAGAATCTACGAGGTTGTTCTCGATGCTTAACGAAGTTCTCCTCTTCATCACTAGATGCTTAACGAAGCTAGTTCTCCTCTCCACTAGATGTTGCCCCTTTCGAGGTTCTTGTATGCGCTGAATGAATTGAGTTCCCCTCTTAGCCACTAGATGTTTCTCGATGTTTAAAGAAGCTAGTTCTCCTATTAATCCGATATTAAAAGAGGTAAAGAGTGTATACACATTACATTGCCCCCTCCTTAGGATTGATCGTCCCGAACAAATCCATCGTTCTCATCACCACTGTAGCGATGTAGCCGGTCGCGATGTACAACTTAAGGTTTTCCTCTGACTCCCTTTTGTATCCGGTACACGACATCGTTGATTTTTGTAATGACTGTATATGGACCTTCCCAGTCCCGTTGAAGTTTCGGTGACAACCCTTTTTGTCGATGGGGATTGTAAAGCCACACTCGATCTCCTGCTTGGAACTTTGTTGTCGCTCGTATATCGTAGCGTGTCTTCATTCGGTCACTGAACATCTTTATTTTCAACCTGGTATTGTCGTGGATCTGAAGGAGTCTTTCTTGTTGAGCCTTTTTCAACTCGTCGTTGCTCCAGCCATAAATGGGATCGACTCTGGTTCGTAGGACAGTAACCACATCTTTTCCTTCTTGTCGTCTACAATGCTTACAGTATTGCTTATATGGTCTGTTCTTGTTGTCACGTTTCGTTTGATAAACCTGGATGTCGTTCCCGGGGCCATCGATACCACAAATCAGCTTCTGCCCCTTAAAGTTGGTTCTTATTCGTTTTCCCGGGTGGGAATCAATTTCGTTGTTAATGTTACTTTGAGCCGTAAAATTACTTCTGTTTCCAAAGTGTTGTCATGCGGTTCGTCTTCGCGGTAATCTGCACTGTCGCTGTAGATGCCCAGTCCTATTGCAGTTCCAGCATCGTGCTACTCCGCCTCGCTGACTCCTTTTCACAGTAGCCTTCTGACAAGAGCATTCTTGAACTTCTAATTTTCTAACGCGATGCACGTTTTGGGAAGCTTGTTCTGCAGCTTCCATCGTCAGAGCGAAAGACAATGCTTCTGGTAGCGTTCGCTTTCCGGCAGTACGGATAGCCCTTTGGAGATTTATATCGCCCACAGCTCTCACAAAGGCTTAAACAGCAAGTTGATTTATTATTTCGTTACCAGCTGTTGGATATGCCAGGTGAGTAGGAATAGGGACGGTTGGGCAGAAATGTGTCTCGGCTAAATTAATTGGGTTTGTGTCTCTGCTAGACAAACTGTGGACAAAATGTGAACCAATTTGATTAAGTTCGAGTTTCATGGATGCTACTTGTCATGGTAATTTGACTCGGTTAAATTAATTGGGTTTGTGTCTCTGCTAGACAAACTGTGGACAAAATGTGAACCAATTTGATTAAGTTCGAGTTTCATGGATGCGTCGCTTGAGCATGGGAATTTTTTGTATGGCTTTTTTAATGGGTTTTGTTTTGAATAGTTTTTAATGTGTTTTTAATTGGTGCGGTATTGTGTTTGATGTATTGTTTGGCGCACGCCTTGGCGCCGCATGCGGAAGTGATGATGATGAAGGGTTGGTTTGTGATGTTGAGGATCGTAAATGTTTTATTGGATTTGAATAGAAGTGAGGAAGAGGCGGCGCGGCGCGGGCTCTCTGGATATTTGGAGAATGTGCGGTGGATGGATCGTGATGATTGTGGTGGTTGCTGCCGTCGGTCGGTCGGTCGGTCGGTCGTTCGGTCGGTCGGTCGGTCGGGAGGGAGGGAGTTTAAAGAAGATGTGTGTGAAGTAGTTTTGGATATTTGGAGAATGTGCGTTGGATGGATCGTGATGATTGTGGTGGGGTGTGGGTAATGTATTTGGTGGTGGTTGCTACCGTAGTCGTGGTTGTCGTCGTGGTGGTCGTCGTCGTCGTCGTCGTTTATGTGGTATGGTTGTGCGGTACAGCATGTGCCGTGGTGGTGGTTGTCGTCGTGTTCGTCGTCGTCATGATCATCATGGTCATCTTCGTCGTGGTCGTCGTCGTCGTTTATGTGGTATGGTTGTGCGGTACAGCATGTGCCGTGGTGGTGGTTGTCGTCGTGTTCGTCGTCGTCATGATCGTCATGGTCATCGTCGTCGTCGTCGTCGTCGTCACCATAGCTATTGTCATAACGATCGACTGTAAAAAAAAAGAAATGGGGAATGGGGAGTGCGTTTCTCTCGAATGAGAATGAGTTTTGATCTTCTAAAGTAAACTATAAACAAAGGACACTTAAAATTCAATTACACGCTAGCCCTAGCCACTCGCTGCCCAGAATCATGAATCGATATGATTAGATTTGTTCTAATATTTTTTTAGGGGGGATTTGTTATGAGATATTTGTATGGTGGCAGTAACTTAAGACAATGTTGATTTTGTTTGATTGTGTCATGAAATCATAAAATGACAAAGTAGGATTGCAAGCATTTTAATGTTTTTTTTTTTAAATATGTATGTCGATCATGAATCGACATGATTAGATTTGTTCTAATATTTTTTTAGGGGGATTTGTTATGAGATATTTGTATGGTGGCAGTAACTTAAGACAATGTTGATTTTGTTTGATTGTCATGAAATCATAAAATGACAAAGTAGGATTGCAAGCATTTTAATGTTTTTTTTTTTAAATATGTATGTCGATCATGAATCGACATGATTAGATTTGTTCTAATATTTTTTTTAGGGGGATTTGTTATGAGATATTTGTATGGTGGCAATAACTTAAGACAATGTTGATTTTGTTTGATTGCCATGAAATCATAAAATGACAAAGTAGGATTGCAAGCATTTTAATGTTTTTTTAAAATATGTCGATCATGAATCGACATGATTAGATTTGTTCTAATATTTTTTAAGGACTGCAACAGTTTTAATGCCGCTGAATGAAGGAAAAACAGTTTTATTAGTAATGCATGTACCAATTTTATTATGTCACATGTTTGAAGAAAATTATTCGTATAAAAAGCAGGGTAGGTTTTTGAATTTGTAGTAGTAGTATTCAAGCTAGAGGATTGCACACATATCTCAAAACATGAGTTTTTTGACAAAAATCAACGGGATCACCAAAGAGAAGCCGGTGGTTCCTCTAAGGGACCTCAACGAGGACCCCTATAATATATCCAGAGCAACAAAGTTCTCCACCAGATATGGTGAACAAATTCTGGTGGAGTTGGAAGAGTTTAAGTGCTTCCTTCCTAACAGATTTTCAACTTTAACCGAGAAAGACCTTGCTTAACTGATAGGGTATAACATGACAGTTAAACAACCGCCACCTGTGCCTTTCGGGGCATACTCCATAACGTTCACTGAGCCAGCTACTAAAAGAGAAAGAAGTGAAGACAGCGAAGACGAAGAAGACGAAACTCAGCAGGAACATCAACAACAACAATTACTACTACAACCACCACCACCAACACCTCAAGCACCTTAAAAAAAATCGAAAGCAAACAAATCTAGAAGAGGTAAAACTGCCCCCTCCAGCACTTTTTTTTGACAAAGACAATAATTTATTTAATTCACAAATTTTTTTGTAAAATACTTATTAATGTATAATATAATGTATAAATTAAAAAAATAATTTGAACAAACAAAAAATAAAAAAAATGTTTTTTCTAATTGATTTTTTACAGCGATTTATTATTTTGAATGACCAAGAAACCAAAGTTAAGAGATTCAATTTGAAAGGGCGTAAAATTGATTTCTCTCTCAAACCAGTCCCTAATCATGAAGAACCGACGTCATGGATTCGAAGTGGTGTTGAGGATATCCTCACATTAGCTGTAAGTGGTCTTGACCCTCATGATAAGGTGGGAGTGACATTTGGAGGTAAGAATTTTTCCAACCTTCGCGGTAGTGGATGGATTAATTTTAAAAATTGTTCCGAACTGAGCTTCTCGGATGTATGGGAAATGATGACCAAGATTTTTCAAAGCAACTCCGAAGGAATAAGTACTGATGATTTTACCTTATCAGTTACATCCGTACACATGCCGATTGGGCAAGGCAATGTAAGGAAATCTTCCAAAATGTACAACACTTTCGCCGAAGAATGCATTAAGCGAAGAGGTATAATAACCATACAAAATAAAGACAATTTATGTCTACCAAGAGCATTGATTGTTGCCAAGGCATCTGCAGACAAAGAACTAGCTTTTAAAAATGTTAGATCTGACGTTGGAAAAGTGCAAACTAAACAAGCAATAAAACTTTTGGAAGAAGCTCAAGTAACCATACCAACATCAGGTTGTGGTATAGAAGAATTAAAATTATTTCAAAATCATTTGAAAGACTATAAAATTACTGTCTATGAATATGGAACGAAGGGTAGAAAAATTCTTTATGAAGGACTTCCAAGTGAGAAGAAGATAAATCTGTTGTATTTCAATAATCATTACAATGTAATAACCTCCCTTACTGCTGCATTTTGTTGTGGATATTATTGCGAAAGCTGTCATGTTTCGTACAATGAAAAAAGGAAACATTATAAATGCAAAAAATTGTGCTCTCAATGCCAACACTCCCCAATATGTCTAGAGATACAGAAACAAATCACATGTTCAGACTGCAATCGTATCTTTAAAGGAACTAATTGTTATGACAATCATAAAATATCCGGATCATCAGGTAAAAATTCCATTTGTGACCAAATAAAAAGATGTCACCTTTGCTTAAGATGCTACGGTGGTGAACGAGATCATATTTATGAAGAATTCTTTTGCAAGAATTGTAAAAACCATGTATCAAAAGGTCATTTATGTTATATTCTCCCCAACACTAAAGAGCCTAATCTTAAAAACAATTTATATATTTTTTATGACCTGGAGTGTCGTCAAGAAAAAATAATTGAATGTGAACATGAAGTGAAGGAGGGTACGATAAAGCAGCATGAACCAAATTTGTGCGTTTATCAACACAAATGTGATCAGTGCATAGACCATGAAGATTTGCATTTTTGTGAGATTTGTAAGTTCTCTATGAACATAATAAAGGGGGAAATGATAATATCACAATTTTTAAATCATGTACTTGAAATACGAAAAGTATTTAAGAAAGTAATAGTGATTGCTCATAATGGACAAGCCTATGACCATCAGTTCATTCTTAACTATGTTTTGAAGAAAACACAATTAACCCCTGAACTAATTATGCGAGGAACACAAATATTGGCAATGCATCTTGGAAACGTCAAATTCATCGATTCAATTAATTACTTTCCCATGGCCTTATCAAAACTCCCCAAAGCCTTTGACTTAGCTCCAGTTCTTAAAAAAGGCTACTTTCCGTATTTATTTAATACAAAGGAAAATGAAAACTACATTGGAAAATTGCCATCATTGGAGTTTTATTGCCCAGACTCTATGAAAACAGAAGAGCGTGATATCTTCTTGAAATGGTATTCCGAGCATAAAAATGATAATTTTGATATGCAACATGAAATTGTAGAATACTGCAAGAGCGATGTTAAAATATTAACAGGAGCTTGCTTAAAATTTAGAAAATTATTTTTAAATCAAAGTAATGTTGAACCATTTTTAGAAGCCATAACTATTGCCTCAGCATGTAATCTTGTATTCAGACGGAACTTTCTGCAACCGAACACTATTGGTTTGATACCTAAGTTTGGATACAGATGTATAGACAACCAATCTATTGAGGCAATTCAGTGGATGATTTTGGAAGAAAAAAAGAGAAATATTAATATCAAACATGCATATAAAGGCAGAGAAGAAGTAGTTAATGGGGTAAAAGTAGATGGATTTTGTAAAGAAACAAATCAAATTTTCGAGTTTCATGGATGCTACTTTCATGGTCATCCTCTTTGTTTGAAACACCAACGCGATGAACCTTTACATGAGAATGAAACAGATACATTAAATCTAAGATATGAGAGAACAGTAGCTAAGACTGAACGTTTGAGAAAGTTTAATTACGAAGTAATCGAAATGTGGTCTTGTGAATTTCAACATCTTCTTAAGAAATTGAATAAAGAAGAATTAAACTTTGTTAATACACATCAATTAAGGTGACGTGAAATAACGCCAAATGAAATAAAGCCAAATCCAACAAATTTGGCATTATTTCGTTTTTGAAAACGAAATAAGGCCAAATTTTCAATTTGGGTTTATTTCGCTTTAGAAAACGAAATAATAGCAATTTGGCATTGTTTCGATTTAAAATTTTGCAGAATTAGGAAAAAACATAAATTAAAATTATCTTTTGTTTTCTCTCTATGCTAAAACAAGTTTTTTTGAATTGATAGCACGGCGGCGGCGTACTAACAGCTAGGTATGTAAGGGGGGGCATGCTGCCCCCCTGCAACCCCCCTGCTTGGGATCACTATAGGATTTGGGGTGGGTGCGAGTTTGGGTATATGCAAAGAACACGAATGCGTTGAGATTCTTTCATAACTGTGAGCCATACTTGCTTTTTTTTTGTTGAGAATTTCTTTGATATTAGTGCTCAAATGCAAAAGTTTTTTGCATATACCCAAACTCGCACCCACCCCAAATCCTATAGTGATCCCAAGCAGGGGGGTTGCAGGGGGGCAGCATGCCCCCCCTTACATACCTAGCTGTTAGTACTCCGCCGTGGTATCAATTCAAAAAAACTTTTTAGCAAAAGTAGCTATTCTAGACAATAAATCAACCATTTTTGAATTTTAAAATATTCGGCTTTGTTTCCATTATTTTTTTGGCCTTATTTCTTTTTATAAATCGAAATAAAGCCAAATTGGTTTTATTTCGTTTTGAACAACGAAATAAGGCCAAATTTGAAATTTGGTGTTATTTCATTTGGCACTATTTCACGTCACCATCAATTAATAGAAAACGCCCCGCTAAATCCACGTGATGCTTTTTATGGTGGACGAACTGGGAACTCATTCAACTACTACAAATGTAAGAAAGGTGAAAAAATTAATTACATAGATGTTTGCTATCTCTATCCATGGGTGTGTAAAACTGGAAAATTTCCAATTGGTCATCCTAAAGTTCATGTATATGGTGATGAAAATTGTTCAGCAGCGAAACTCGAAAATATAAACGGAATTGTAAAATGTAAAATTCTTCCTCCTGAGCACCTTCGTCATCCAGTATTACCAATTAAACAAAACCATAAGTTGATGTTTTCCTTATGCAGATGCTGTAGCGACGAAAAAAATTTGGGGCAAATTTGTACTCATTCCAATGAGCAAAGAGCATTAATTGGAACTTGGGTAATCGATGAAGTTTTGAAAGCAGTCCAAAAGGGGTATGCTATAATCTGTGTTTTTGAAATATGGGAATATGAAGTAATGGAATACAACTTAGAGACAAATTCTGAAGGTCTTTTCACTTCCATGATGAACAAATTTCTGAAAATCAAACAAGAAGCATCAGGATGGCCAAGTGAATGTTCAACTCACCAAGAAAAGGAAAAATATATAAATGATTTTCTAGCCAAGGAAAATATTCAACTGGAATATTCTGAAATTTGCAACAATCCTGGCAAAAGGTCACTGGCTAAGTTGATTTTGAATTCATTTTGGGGAAAATTTGGACAGCGCGAAAATCAAGTTCAAACAATAATTTTGAACGATTCTTCAACATTATTTCACCTACTTACACATCCATCGGCAGAGATAACACACATTCTGCCAGTAAATGAAGAAAATATTGTTGTCAACTTATCATCAAGGGGATATTTCTAAATTATGAATCATCACTAAAAGTAAACTTTGATTCAATTAAAAATGCAGTATTGAATTCTTCTTCACTAGAAAATGAAAACAGTATAATAATCAAGACAAACAACATTCGGAGAACTGAAGAACATGGAGTTATTACCATACCTGAAACAAAAACATACAAACCAAGAGCAGAAAAACGTCGATTTTTGGAAGACCATAGCTCTCTACCATACGGATATAAGAGGCAATTTTCAAATCTATAAGTAATTTCTTAAACAGTTTATTGAAATAAAAACAATACTTTACATATTCAAAAAAAAAAATTGTTTGTTTGTTTTTATTTTTTATCTTACTTTGCTTTTGATTCGGTTAAGAATTTACTTAATAGGTAAACATTTTGAAGTGCACAACAATTTGAATGGTTTTGACGTTTTATTTGGTTAGGATAATTTCTTTTCAGTTCCCTTAAATTTGGACAGTTAAAAATATCTTCAACGTTTTGGATTTGTACATTTTCATTGCTAAGTAATTCCATTAACCATTGCGCTTTCTCTATTCCTTTAACGTAGACAGTTCCATTTTGGATTTTGTTTCGAAGAAATATTTTAACCTTTGTAAAATTAATCCATCCTCCATTCCAACTCAGTCTATGATAATTATTGTATAACCAACAAACTTGTCTTTGAAGTGATGTAGGCAACTGACTCAAATTACACGGGGGTGTAATAATGAAATGGTAATGATGTCCATTATGCAGTATAGCTAGTTCTTTCAAAATAAAGTGATTATTGAATACTCCAAAGCCTTGGAAGTCTACAATAAAAATATTCATAACTATGGTAATATGGTAAGTTCTCAATAAAGACACTTTATTAACTGACAAAATTATAATTCATGTCATTCAATTTAAGTCAGTTTGTGAACATCTCCGGTAATTGGATTATATTCAACTATACGATCATGAAGAATCAGACAATATACAGTTGTTGAAGGTGGTATTGCAACATTTGTTTTTAGTTCAATTTTTACATCTACAGGTCCACTTTTGATCGATTCATTTTGTCTAGAACAATCAAATACTATAATTGGTGCTGTTTCTTTAAAATCTTGTCGCGATAGAAGTGGCTGTGACTGCTTTTGATAGTAAGATTCTTGGAATTTACTATACATTTCATAAAGAACAGCATATCTATTTATATTAAATTTAAGATTTAAGTCCTCACGAGGATAATATTCGGAATTTAAATGCAATTTTGCATTACTTATATCACAATGGTCAAACTTGCTACTATCCTTATTTCTTTGATTTTTTCTGTCCGTTTGTAGAGCAATAATAACATATCTAGGCTTCTCAAGCTGAGTTGAAGTTTTGATAGTCCATACATGATCCGTTGTGATTGGTAGTGTTGGATATTCATACAATTCCCAATTCCGAAAATGCATTTGTATTGGTTTTATTTGTATTTGCTTAAGCAATGTTAGCTTATTAGAATCAGATAAGGTTATATGTGGAACTCTCCACTGTAATTTAAAAATCGAAAGTTGTGAGTCTTCGTTATCTTTTGCGTAGTAAGCATTTTTATTAGTTCGAGTACGAATTAGAATTATTTCATGCCTTGCATTTATAATGACTTTTTTATAGTCCTCAGCGAATCCTAAGAGATTTTTCAGAGGTATGCAGAAATTAAAAGAACCCGATGTGACTGTACTATTTGTATTAGTAAACCAAGATGCATTTTCTAAACTTTTACTTTCATTTTCATTTAAAGATACATAATTTTTTAATGTTGTTGTGATGCCTACGTTTTTATTATTCTCAATATCCACTCCGTTAAGTTCATAATGTATTTCCTCGAAAAGAAAGGCTACAGCATTATTAGTTAACTTTGATGAAGAAACGGTTCCATCTGCTTTAGTTAGACTTCCTTCTACATAAATGTAGCTTTCACTAGGCAAAATACATAAGTCCTGTTGTTGTATAGGGATACGTATTTCATCACTCGGATTAAATGACTGAAGGAATGGCGAATAACTATGGAACTCGATTTTAGTTATACTGTTGTCATAGCTTGGTCCGCCACTAATATTCAAAATTTCGTGCATACTGGTTTTATTTAAGTTTAAATCCTAATTGAAGGAGATAAGCTTTGTTTTCAGTAGACAGTTTTGATGTTGACAGTTTTACTGCTTTAGGTAAACTAATTGAATGATGGTCTTTGATGCCTGTTATATTATTACTATAGATTAACATTGTTTTGTGTCGGGGTTAAATGTAATCGGACTGTTATTCTTTCTCCTCTAAAATTAACTATTTCTCCGTCTTGGTCAACGAGTTTCAATGTTAGTGTACTTATTCGTTTGACATTCACTGGTAAATAGATTACATTTCTTGGGACTTCTATGATTTTATACCCTGCTCCTGCTTCAGGTGAAAACTCATGTATAGTATGCAATAGAGTGTTTTTTAAATAAGATCCGGTTATTATATTACATTCAATACGTATAACGTTGACCTTGTTTATATCAACAGGTAGGTCTGATACATGTTTATAATCCTCAGAAAGAATAGTTCTACTGAAACCCAATAATTTCCCAATAGTTCTATCTTTATTGAAAAATATTTTCGCGGTTGAAGATATTTCACATTTCATTGTGTTACTATTTGCCTCTTTATGAACTTGTGTTACAGAATTACGATTTGATAATTCTTCCGAAATATATTTTTGAATATCTTCTATTTCGTATGTTCCTACAGGGATTTCAATTTCGTGCTCCCCTATGTGGAATAAGTTGTTGCGCTCATCAATATTCGGTATAGAATTATAGGAATGAAAATCAATTAAACCACAAACGTAGTCTTTATCTAAGTTAATGGGTGGAAAATATTCGACAGATAGGACAGAAGATGTTCCGCTTAGTGTAAGTGTCAACGACATGATGATAAAAAATACAATGAAATTATTTGTACTTAAACCTCTTTATTTATTTAAAATAGCAATCAAATAAAAATTTCAAACATAAGTGTCCACAGTTAAAAGAATCAAAATTTTGATATTGTGTATAATTGTACTTAATGTTTTCACCTAAATAATTTATAATTTCGATGGGGGGCTGAAGATTCCCAAAGCTATCAAAATATTCAATTTGCTTGCCTTTTTTATAATACGCTACCCAATGTGTTCCTGAACTGTTTGAAGAATCAAGATTAACAATCCCGCACTCTTCTTTCTTTGGCCTAGTTTTAGGTAAATTGTCACGCATAAACACTCCTCGAAAATTTGGAATACATTTTTTGGAAAAATTTGTTAAATCTATTTCATTCAATGCACGATTGGGTAACGAACTTAGAAGTTTTTTGATTGAGGCTGTAAAGCAATGCTTGCATCTTTCGATTTAACACGTTGCCAGGCCTTTTCAGTTAAGATTCTATCAGCTATATGTCGATCAGATGTATTTTTTAACTTGGCATAAGATATGTCATGCTCTTTGCATGCTTGATCAAGAATATTAATTCCAGAATCTCCTCGAGCTAAACGTTCATTTAGTTTTGTTCCTGGCCCACAGTATTGATAACCTGGTAGATGTAGTTCAATTGGAAGTTTGTTAATTAATGAGTTTAATAAGCCTCCACCTTTTCTTATGTTTTGGTGAATGTTGGACTTATTTGAATACTCAAACATTTTATATTTTAAGACTATGTTTACGTAAGAATAATCCGACTCAGTATGATGCTTTTTTAAATATATACTCCATTTATATACATAAATGATTTAGTTTACATCATCATGCGTTTTGTTAAACAAGTATGTCGATTACCAGTAGAAAATGCAGATCTTTCTAATAAAACGAAAGTCAAGAAAAAACAAAGTGAATTATTCCCAAACAGTATAAGAGGTTTAATTACTGGGCCCTCAAACTGTGGAAAAACTAATGCCATGATGAGCTTATTACTTCATCCAAATGGATTAAAATTTGAAAATATATACTTATATTCTAAATCCCTACATCAGCCAAAGTATAAATTTTTGGGTGAAGCAATTAAACCAATAAGGAATATGGGTTTTTTTTACTTTTTCTAATAACAGTGATGTAATTCCACCTGAAGAGGCTAAACCGAATTCAATATTTATATTTGATGACATTGCCTGTGAAAAACAAGACACAGTACGAAAATATTTTAGTATGGGGCGACACCATCAAGTAGACAGTTTTTACTTATGTCAAACGTATACAAGAATACCAAAACACTTAATTCGAGATAATGCAAATTTTCTAATCATTTTTAAACAAGACGAAATGAATTTAAAACATATTTACAATGATCATGTAAATTCAGATATGACGTTTAAATCTTTTCAAAATGTATGTGCAGAGTGTTGGAATCCAAGTTTCGGTTTTATGGTTATCGATAAGGAAAGTCCTTTGAATGAAGGTCGTTATAGAAAAGGTCTAGACTGTTTCATTAAGCTTTAAATTGAGTGTTTTTACACTCATCATGGCATATGAAAAGCATTGTTCAGCGAGATCAGAACAAAAACAATTAAGAGAGAGATAGATTTTCTGACAGTAAAAACAGCTGTTTTAAACAGTCAGTTGCGTAAACCAGTTTATTACGGTAAAAAAAGCGGTTTAATCCAGTTATACGAGCGGTATAAACCAGTTTTTAACGGTAAAAAAGCGGTTCAATCCAGTTATACGAGCGGTATAAACCAGTTTTTAACGGTAAAAAAGCGGTTTAATCCAGTTATACGAGCGGTATAAAGCTGTACGTAGATGAACTATCAATACTGTAATGTTATATGAAAGAAATACAGAACAGTTAGCCGAACAATTTATATCAGTACAAGGCGATTCAAAAAAAATCGATGCACATTATTCATCAGTTAAATCCAGTTATCTTAATATTAAAATCGGTCTAAGACCCATTGAGCGATTTTTTCAACACCTAAGAAATTTGTTCACCTGTTGTTTTTGTATGAAAGAAAAAATTAAATAATAATGTTAAATATAGACGAAAAAGTAACAAAAGAGTTAATCAAAACAACAGATGCTCTACGTAAGAAATATAGAGCTCTTAAAATTGGTAGAGCCGCATACGAAACTCACATTGAAGAATCTCTGAAACCTATTACTAAACCATTAAATGAATTGGTAAATAAATCAAAACAAAAAGAGAACGACTATCATCAGGATTATTTTACGAAAAATCAAATTTTTCAAGAGAAAAAAGAACTCATATCCAAACAAAAAACAAAGTCACAACCACAACAACAACAACAGATTGATCTTGTGAAGAAAAAACTTTTCACAGATGCAGATGACTTCATAACACTTAAGTCTTCAATTTCAAGAGATTCTTTATTATCTGAAAGAGATAGCAAAACATCAAAAAAAAAATAAAAATAAACGTCCCCTATCTTTATCACCTGAAACAAGTAGCAATACATCAGGAAAAAATAAAAATAAACGCCCCCGATTAACAGAAAAAAACAAAAAACAAATATACCAACTACCGCATGAGTATACAAAATTATTTAAAAATGATTCCAATGAGCTTGATAAAACGTATGGCGTATATTTCAAAAATGGAAAATATTTTATCGGTAACGAAGAACTTCGTATTCTTGATGATAAAAATATTAAAATCAAAAATAATACCTTCGAAGGAACAAGAGGATTGTATGAACTGTTATTGAAAAAAAACCCCATGAAAACACTTACACTGATACAGATTTAAAAAATTACAAAACCATATTAAATGACACTCATGCTTATAGAATCGGATATGATTCAAGAAATCAAATACACGGAAATAGGGGTCAAAAATATAAAAAAATAATAAAAAAGCTATTAGGATTATCCGATAGTGAAACAAAATCATTTTCACAACATCTGCATCACCATCACCATCACATCAGCTATCGCATTCAGGAAGTGGTCTTATGCAGCTTTCACATTCCAAGAAAGAATATGTATATTGGGATGACCCCAATGAGCTTGTAGATCGAATTAGACTTCTGATTGCTTCACAACATGCCGGACACAGTAATCATTCAAACGAAATTATTTCAATTATTGAAGAACTTAGAGAATCCAATATTATTGAATAACCAAAAAAAAAATATGAGTGTTGATAAGTTTGGCCATTATTCACATAGGAACGCACCTAGGGGGCTCAGGGGAGAAAAAGGACCACCTGGAGAAGAGGGGAAACAAGGGCCACCTGGACCAATTGGACCACCGGGGGAAGATTTTCTTAAAACAGAAAATAACGATTTCAACCTAACCTGGAAACGATTACAATACCTTCACGAGCCAATAGAACAATCAGATGCTGCTACAAAACAATATGTTGACCAAGAAATAGATCATCTGAAAAATTATTTTCTAAACGAGTTTCATAAGACGATGAAAAATTCCAAAAACTAATATCATTTGTCGTTGAGATATTGAACGTAAAGGTTTTCAATCATGTCTAACATTAATTATCAAATAATAGTAGAAGAAATCAAAAAGTTTCTGGAGGATTATAGACATATTATACTTGAAGAACACTTTGAGGAATTATTAAGCAACATTGAGTTTTATACAAGATTTGTCAATGTATCCTGCAAAACTTCAGATTATGGATGTCATTTTGAGAACTGCCCTTGGTCGTCTAACGCATGCCGAATCGGACCTGACACATGTGCATGCTACTTGCTTGAAAATAGATTAATTAGAACAAAAAAATTAATAGCATTATATAAAAGATTGAAAAAATAAAAAAAATTAAAATTTTAATAAACATACTTAAAACAAATGCATTATTAGTTTCTTTTCATTTCAAATAAAGATGAATAAACGAGAAGTTGTCGAAGAACTTCATAAGTCTACTCGGAAAAATTTTCCAAAGAGACGAGTAATTATAAAGGGGTTAGACGAATTGTGGCAGGCAGACCTAGTCGAAATGATTCCATATTCATCAGAAAATAGGAATTTTAAGTACCTTCTCACAGTCATTGATACTTTTTCTAAATTTGCTTGGGCTGCTCCTATTAAAAATAAAACAGGCTACGAAGTCACTACAGCCTTACAGAACATATTCAATAAAGGCCGTTGGCCAAAGAATTTACAAACGGATGATGGAAAAGAATTCTTCAATCGATCGTTTCAAAACCTAATGGATAAATATAAAATCAATCATTATTCAACGTATACTCATCTTAAAGCTTCTATTGTTGAACGATTTAATCGAACCTTGAAAACTTATATGTGGAAAGAATTCGCTGTTTATGGTAATTATAGGTGGATAGATATAATATCACAACTTATTGAAAAATATAATAATTCAAAACATCGTACCATAAGAATTAAACCATCTGAAGTTAATGCTGAAAACGAAAAACAACTACTCACCAATGTTTATGATTACATTAAAATACGTGTTAAACCTAAATTCAAGGTTGGAGACTTGGTCAGAATAAGTAAATACAAACATGTATTTGAAAAAGGTTACACTCCTAACTGGACAACAGAGATCTTTAAAATTGTAAAAATAAAACTCACTAATCCAGTCACTTATTTGTTAGAAGACTATCAAGGAAACCCTATTAAAGGAGGATTTTATGAACTGGAACTGCAAAAAACAAAATTTCATGATACATATTTAATTGAAAAAAATCTTCAAAAGAAAAAAGATAAAATATTTGTAAAGTGGTTGGGATTTTCTTCCGATCACAACTCCTGGATACCTATTCCAAAAGTAAAGAAATAAAAATATCTTGTATACATTTTAAAAAAACCCAACAGCTTTTTTTTTTTATTATTATTATTCAATCTCATTTCAGTTACAGGCAACAATATCTATATAGTTATCCATTAACACACTTTTAACTCAAAAATCCTCACACCACATAAACGACGACGACCACCACGACGACGACGACGATGACCATGACGATCATGACGACGAACACGACGACAACCATCACCACGGCACATGCTGTACCGCACAACCATACCACATAAACGACGACGACCGACGATGACCATGACGATCATGACGACGAACACGACGACAACCACGACTACGGTAGCAACCACCACCAAACACATTACCCACACCCCACCACAATCATCACGATCCATCCAACGCACATTCTCCAAATATCCAAAACTACTTCACACACATCTTCTTTAAACTCCCTCCCTCCCGACCGACCGTCCGACCGACCGACGGCAGCAACCACCACAATCATCACGATCCATCCACCGCACATTCTCCAAATATCCAGAGAGCCCGCGCCGCGCCGGCACCGCACGGCACATCCCAATTGGGAATGCATTCCCAATTGGGAAAAGTGTCAGTGGTTGGATATCTAGCGCCATTTGTATTTTCATTTGAATATTGGTTGTGGGATTGGATGTTCAGTGATAAATTTGGTTGTGGGATATATTTTTGTAGTTGGATTTCTAATTCAAAAATTAAATTTTTGTTGGAATATTGATTTTTTGGTTGGGTAGCTCCTACTCCACCCAATTCAAAACCTATGTCACTCCTACCTTTGTATATGAAAACTATAGTACTCTCATGGTGGAAGTCGAATAGGGCGGCATCTAGATATTTTTTGTGGAACGTCTAGTCAAGACATTCATGGAGAAATGGATTTGCAGTCGGGAGACTTTGGAGATTTAAAAATATTATAATTTGAAATAGAGAAAGACTATAGAGAATTAACGAAAGTCTGAGTGAGGAGGAAAACACATTTGTTTCTTTGTGTTTGTATTTTGTTGTGGTTATATTTTTAGGTTACATCTTTGTATATGAAAACTTTTTCATATACAAAGGTTTACGCAAAACGGTAGTTTTTCTATACAAAGATGATAAGACAAAAGCAGGTGAATTGCGATTTCGTGTAGGAATTTTATATTCTTGGTTGAGATTTTATATTTTTGATGATTTGATTTGAGGATTGTATAAGGAAATTATAGTTTGAACTTTTATAGGCAAGTAAATATGTAGGTATTGTATTTTTATCCAATAATAGATACATAGCTATCTAAATAAATTTAAAAAATTTGATCACCTAAACCTTTCTTACAATTTGTTTTCATATCGAGCATAAAGAAGTTTAAATTTTCAAAGTCTTAGAAAGATGATTTTTTTTAATAAATAAATTTGTTAATTGTACCTAATACAATTATTTAAAAGCTGGTTACAAAATTGTTGACAACATAGGTATTACCTATGAAAAGATGGATATTTAATTTTTGGACGTTTTTTAATGGTAGTGAATTTTTTAAATGGGATGAGGAACTTTTAAATGTTTTTGTTTTAAAAATTAACACATAGGTACCTACCTATCTTTCAGTTTATAAAGTAGGTAGTTATAACTTCCGGTCAAAAAATTGTTTCAAGTACAAAATTTTAAACATACTTTTGCCTGTAAGTTCTTATGATATACCTACCTATTTAGGTATTTATTAAAAGAAGGACCTTCCTATCAACAATTTTGAATGATCAAGGGGATAAGCAAATGTTTACTTTTAATAAGGTACAAGACTTTATTTGGATTTTTATTTTTAGAAAAGTACCTATTATGACTTTGTAATTGTACTTACATAAATTTGATGCCTTTGTCTAAGTCTTAAGATATCTAAATTCTACCAAATCCAATTTTGATATGCCAGAGCAAAGTTTTTAACTTAGGAGTAAGTTTTCTATAAATTTGAAATAAACATAACGTTTTACTACTGTTTTAAAATATACGTACTCGTACGTGCACTTTTGACTACCGAAATGTCGGTTTATGTCTCTTCGTGTAGGAGGTAGAGTCAATTTTAGAACGAATCAGTTCAATTGACAAACCAAGACTATTTAAAATATTTCCTGTATTTTTAAATTAATTAAAAAGTAAATAACAACGTTCTATATTTAAGATGTTCATCAAAGAAAATATAGAACGTGAACGGCTGGAAAACTGGTCGCAGTCAGAGATAGATCTGTATTTGTTATTATTTAATTTTTCGTTTTTTCAATTTACAAACAAAAATCAAATATGACATTTGGCTGTGATAATAAATACTTACACACAGCATTTCCTATGTTTATAGTTAGACCACAGGTTTAGCCCTAAACTTAGGTTTAAGTTTATTTATAAATGGCCTAAACTCTGGACTTGCTTAATAACAAGTTAGCAAGAGTTTAGCAAACATCTATGAATATGCCCCAATATCTCAAAGTTTTAAAAAGATATTTAAGTCAAAAATCAATTTTTATTTATTATTAATTATTATTTATTTATTATTAAAATTAACCTGAATGTTGACAAAAATATTTTTTAAAAGATAAAATTAGTTTAAAGCCAATATCTTAAAGTTTTGAAAAGACATTAAGGCACGAGTACGATAACTTTGGCGCCAAGATATAATAACGGTTTTTGGTAGAGGGTCTTAATACAAGCATTTTTTACTATGAGAGGGGGGGGTCTATCTCCCCCCCGTTTAGGCGGGAGGGGCAATTTAAAAAAGTTATTATTTAAAATGGAAAAAAATAATTAAAAAATAACGGTGATACTACTTACAATTAAGTTGTATACATTTTTTTAAAGCCAACATTCTGTTCTATTAGCCAGTTTTTAAATCAAGTCAAAACTATACGTAGTTTTTGAAAAATTTAATTTTAAACTCAAAATTTGAGTAAAAAAAGTTAAAAAAAGGTTTAAAGTGTAACTTTTTCAATACTTCAAGATTATCTACCATTGTTTTTATTTCAGAATTTATTGCTCTTATTTGTTTTTGATCAAAAACTTAAAACTAGATGTTTTATGTCTTTTAGTTTTTGAGAAAATTGAAAATAAAAATTTAATTTTAAACTCAAAATTTGAGTTAAAAAAGTTAAAAAAAGGTTTAAAGTGTAACTTTTTCAATACTTCAAGATTATCTACCATTGTTTTTATTTCAGAACTTATTGCTCTTATTTGTTTTTGATCAAAAACTGAAAACTAGATGATTTTATGTCTTTTAGTTTTTGAGAAAATTGAAAATAACCACAACTACTATTTTAATTTAATTCTTTTTTTTTTGCTTGAGTGGTCTTATTTTGATAGTAATAATGGTATTTGCGTATGCGTAATGCGTGTTTGGGTGTATGCAACAGTAAGGTGTGCGCGAGTTTGGGTGTATGCAACAGTGGCATCTGTAAGGGGGGGCATGCTGCCCCCTTGCAACCCCCCTGCTTGGGCACACTATAGGATTTGGGCTGGGTGCAAGTTGGAGTGCGTGCAAGGTGGGGAGGGTGCAAGGTGCGGTGGGTGCTAGATGGGGTGCATGCAAAGTTTCTTTTGCATTTAAATAAGCTGGATTTAAGAAAAATTAATTTACCCTAGGTATATCTTAATCCATATTCGATTATTACTATCAAAATAAGACTACGTTAATACTTAAGCAAGGAAAAAGTAATTTAATTAAAATATTTTGTTTTGGTAATTTTCAATTTTCTCAAGAACTAGAAGACATAAAGTCATCTAGTTTTCAGTTTTTGGTCAAAAACAAATAAGAGCAATGAATTATAAAAAAAAAATAGTAGATAATCTGAAAGTTTTGAAAAATTACACTTTAAACCTTTTTTTTAACTTTTTTTTGCACAAATTTTGACTTTAAAACAATTTTTTTCAAAAACTATGCATAGTTTTGACTTGATTTAAAAACAACCTAATAGACAAAAGTGTTGGCTTGAAAAAAAGGTATAATACTTAATTATAAGTATTACCGTTATTTTTTAATTATTTTTTTTTCCATTTAATGTACATATTTTTTTAAACTGCCCCTACCGCCTAAACGGGGGGAGATAGACCCCCCTCCCATAGTAAAAAATGCTTGTTTTTAACTGTTCTATACAAATCCGTCATTAAACTTTGTCGCCAAAGTTATCGTACTCTCCCCGACATTAAGGTCGAAAACCAATTTTTAACAACTTTTATTATTTTTTTTGGGTTTTTAATTTTTTGTAAAAAAAACTGTCAATTCAATTTTTCTAAAAATTTTACCACCCACTCAATTTCTTTTAGAGTCCTTTTTGCATCTTTCTGCATTATTATCTGTATAACAAAATTTATTTGAAGTCGATATGGACGACGAAAAAAACACACGCACGCACAGACATCTCTCTAAAAATCTTTTATTTCGACTCTTGGTACCTACCTTGAAACCTCGAGAAATCGGACCGATTACAATAACTTCCTATGGGAATTTAAGAACGCTTAACGCGAATCGGCTCTTACCCTTAATTTCCAAATTTTAGGTCGATCAACCTAATGCCTTGGGGTGAAGGTACGGGCCAGGACGGAATCAGGGGACTTCCACTTTTCTACCATCGAAATGTCATTTTTGATTAAAATCTTGAGTTCGAAATTGTTTACGAATGCAAAACTTGCCTACCTACATAATATGACGCAAGTAAAAAAAAAATTTCAGACCATGATTTTCTAAATTGTGAAATTAAGTCTTAAATTGACTTTAAATATCTGAAGAATCCTTCATCTTAACAAGGTTATAACACCAAGGTTGTGAAATAACATGAGTAATTATCATTGGCATAATTTTGCGTTTAATGTTAACAAATTATTGGTTGGTGAGTGGCACAAGAAAACTTCGAAATCGTATAAAAGAAATTTCAAATCAATACAAAAAATACCTACTTCGACACTACATTTACGAAACTATACTTACTAATAGCACAGATAAGAAACTATAGTTAAGTTTATATAGTTCCTTATCTGTGCTAATAGTTAATAATTTAAAAAAACTTTCAATTGGATTTTCCTAAAAGTCACACGTCTTAAAATAGACGAGCTGACAAAATTGTATTAAAGGTACCTACAACAACAAACAACGTATATAGGTACATAGGTACCTACCTACCTAAATATAAACTACATTTGTACCTATGTGCTGTAATGTGCCCGCTAAGGTGTATAGTTAACACTTATTTATTATAAGAACGTGAACGGCTGGAAAACTGGTCGCAGTCAGAGATAGATCTGTATTTGTTATTATTTAATTTTTCGTTTTTTCAATTTACAAACAAAAATCAAATATGACATTTGGCTGTGATAATAAATACTTACACACAGCATTTCCTATGTTTATAGTTAGACCACAGGTTTAGCCCTAAACTTAGGTTTAAGTTTATTTATAAATGGCCTAAACTCTGGACTTGCTTAATAACAAGTTAGCAAGAGTTTAGCAAACATCTATGAATATGCCCCAATATCTCAAAGTTTTAAAAAGATATTTAAGTCAAAAATCAATTTTTATTTATTATTAATTATTATTTATTTATTATTAAAATTAACCTGAATGTTGACAAAAATATTTTTTAAAAGATAAAATTAGTTTAAAGCCAATATCTTAAAGTTTTGAAAAGACATTAAGGCACGAGTACGATAACTTTGGCGCCAAGATATAATAACGGTTTTTGGTAGAGGGTCTTAATACAAGCATTTTTTACTATGAGAGGGGGGGGGGTCTATCTCCCCCCCGTTTAGGCGGGAGGGGCAATTTAAAAAAGTTATTATTTAAAATGGAAAAAAATAATTAAAAAATAACGGTGATACTACTTACAATTAAGTTGTATACATTTTTTTAAAGCCAACATTCTGTTCTATTAGCCAGTTTTTAAATCAAGTCAAAACTATACGTAGTTTTTGAAAAATTTAATTTTAAACTCAAAATTTGAGTAAAAAAAGTTAAAAAAAGGTTTAAAGTGTAACTTTTTCAATACTTCAAGATTATCTACCATTGTTTTTATTTCAGAATTTATTGCTCTTATTTGTTTTTGATCAAAAACTGAAAACTAGATGTTTTATGTCTTTTAGTTTTTGAGAAAATTGAAAATAAAAATTTAATTTTAAACTCAAAATTTGAGTTAAAAAAGTTAAAAAAAGGTTTAAAGTGTAACTTTTTCAATACTTCAAGATTATCTACCATTGTTTTTATTTCAGAACTTATTGCTCTTATTTGTTTTTGATCAAAAACTGAAAACTAGATGATTTTATGTCTTTTAGTTTTTGAGAAAATTGAAAATAACCACAACTACTATTTTAATTTAATTCTTTTTTTTTTGCTTGAGTGGTCTTATTTTGATAGTAATAATGGTATTTGCGTATGCGTAATGCGTGTGTGGGTGTATGCAACAGTAAGGTGTGCGCGAGTTTGGGTGTATGCAACAGTGGCATCTGTAAGGGGGGGCATGCTGCCCCCTTGCAACCCCCCTGCTTGGGCACACTATAGGATTTGGGCTGGGTGCAAGTTGGAGTGCGTGCAAGGTGGGGAGGGTGCAAGGTGCGGTGGGTGCTAGATGGGGTGCATGCAAAGTTTCTTTTGCATTTAAATAAGCTGGATTTAAGAAAAATTAATTTACCCTAGGTATATCTTAATCCATATTCGATTATTACTATCAAAATAAGACTACGTTAATACTTAAGCAAGGAAAAAGTAATTTAATTAAAATATTTTGTTTTGGTAATTTTCAATTTTCTCAAGAACTAGAAGACATAAAGTCATCTAGTTTTCAGTTTTTGATCAAAAACAAATAAGAGCAATGAATTATAAAAAAAAAATAGTAGATAATCTGAAAGTTTTGAAAAATTACACTTTAAACCTTTTTTTAACTTTTTTTTGCACAAATTTTGACTTTAAAACAATTTTTTTCAAAAACTATGCATAGTTTTGACTTGATTTAAAAACAACCTAATAGACAAAAGTGTTGGCTTGAAAAAAAGGTATAATACTTAATTATAAGTATTACCGTTATTTTTTAATTATTTTTTTTTCCATTTAATGTACATATTTTTTTAAACTGCCCCTACCGCCTAAACGGGGGGAGATAGACCCCCCTCCCATAGTAAAAAATGCTTGTTTTTAACTGTTCTATACAAATCCGTCATTAAACTTTGTCGCCAAAGTTATAGTACTCTCCCCGACATTAAGGTCGAAAACCAATTTTTAACAACTTTTATTATTTTTTTTGGGTTTTAAATTTTTTGTAAAAAAAAATGTCAATTCAATTTTTCTAAAAATTTTACCACCCACTCAATTTCTTTTAGAGTCCTTTTTGCATCTTTCTGCATTATTATCTGTATAACAAAATTTATTTGAAGTCGATATGGACGACGAAAAAAACACACGCACGCACAGACATCTCTCTAAAAATCTTTTATTTCGACTCTTGGTACCTACCTTGAAACCTCGAGAAATCGGACCGATTACAATAACTTCCTATGGGAATTTAAGAACGCTTAACGCGAATCGGCTCTTACCCTTAATTTCCAAATTTTAGGTCGATCAACCTAATGCCTTGGGGTGAAGGTACGGGCCAGGACGGAATCAGGGGACTTCCACTTTTCTACCATCGAAATGTCATTTTTGATTAAAATCTTGAGTTCGAAATTGTTTACGAATGCAAAACTTGCCTACCTACATAATATGACGCAAGTAAAAAAAAAAAATTTCAGACCATGATTTTCTAAATTGTGAAATTAAGTCTTAAATTGACTTTAAATATCTGAAGAATCCTTCATCTTAACAAGGTTATAACACCAAGGTTGTGAAATAACATGAGTAATTATCATTGGCATAATTTTGCGTTTAATGTTAACAAATTATTGGTTGGTGAGTGGCACAAAAAAACTTCGAAATCGTATAAAAGAAATTTCAAATCAATACAAAAAATACCTACTTCGACACTACATTTACGAAACTATACTTACTAATAGCACAGATAAGAAACTATAGTTAAGTTTATATAGTTCCTTATCTGTGCTAATAGTTAATAATTTAAAAAAACTTTCAATTGGATTTTCCTAAAAGTCACACGTCTTAAAATAGACGAGCTGACAAAATTGTATTAAAGGTACCTACAACAACAAACAACGTATATAGGTACATAGGTACCTACCTACCTAAATATAAACTACATTTGTACCTATGTGCTGTAATGTGCCCGCTAAGGTGTATAGTTAACACTTATTTATTATAAGGGATACAATAAAAGTAGGATTGGAACATAAATAAAAGACACAAATTTCAATTATCAAACTATTTAAATTATCTGGACCAACATAAAGAATGCATGTTTCTTTGTATTTTAAACTATGTACATATTTATACTGTAGTTACATACTACCTATCAACTAATCTCAAACAATAGCATGAATTCCCTATGGTATTTCATGAAATACCTGCCTACCTACCAATACCTTTTATATTTAAAATTTGAATTTAAAATCAAACCCACATAGGTACAACCTGAAAAAAAATCACCTACCAATTGATATCTATCTACCAAAAAAAAAATCTTTAAAGCTCAAACAAATCTAATCTTCAACTATTGAAGAAAAACTTAAAGCCAAATAAAAGCAAAATACCTACCCACCAGCCAAAATATACATAACTATAACCAAACGTATAACTACCTTCATATTCTTCTTCATCACAAAGATCTGCACGACAAAAATCCCATCGTAGCTTTGTATACATAATACAAACCATTTTTCATATACAAAGATCGTACGCAAGGAGAAACAGACTTATGAATGTAAATAAAAACAAAAATCCATACAAAATACTGAACAGCTGATGTAAGCATACAAAAACTTCATTCATCCCCTTATTAGACACAATATTGAGCCATTGACGTTTTTCATATAAAAATGCATTGATATAAAGAAATTACAAAAACAAATTCATTGACCTTCATATGGAAGCTTAGTATATGAAAACATATACAAGGATAAACTCAAATATAATGAAGGAAATTGTGTCGACTTTTTGGTTGCTAAATTAACTGATCTCCTTATTCTGCTGGCTGCTTATGGGAATGGAAATAATATTTTTCTCTCTTTCCCCCGAGGTCTCTCCAATTTCGATTCTACTGCCAACGACGGCATCCGCTTCACCCACCAAAAAAATTCTTCCCATGAGAGTACTATAGTTTTCATATACAAAGCTCCTACTCCACCCAATTCAGAATCTATGTCACTCCTACTCCACCCAATTTGCATTCCCAATTCTAATTGGGAATAAGTGTCAGTGGTTGGATTTGTAGCACCATTTGTATTTTCATTTGAATATTGGTTGTGGGATATACTTTTGCAGTCGGATTTCTAGTTCAAAAATTAAATTTTTGTTGGAATATTTCAAGCTTGATTCAAATTGGGAATAATTATCAGTGGTTGGATTTCTAGCACCGTCTGTATTTTTTTTTTTCATTTCAACATTGGTTGTGGGATTGGATTTTCAGTGATAAATTTGGTTGTGGGATATACTTTTGTAGTTGGATTTTTTGGATAGCACAACATTAGCACCTGCACGGTATGCAATATAAAATTGATGTGTGCATATTCTTAATAGGATGTTCATATGCTTAAGATCAAATAAGAACTAGCATTCCAAAATACTTACCTCTGTTGGTTGTGCTGGTTAGAATTATGTACAATGCAAGAGAATATCAGAAGAGTTTGATTAAAAGACACATTTGTTTTTTTTTACGATATTTATTTATATTTAATTTTAGATTTTGAAAAATTTATTACATTGTTCTAATAAAAACCTTAAACATAAATGACCACAAATAAACGTATCAAAATCTTGTTCTTGTATATAATCATAGTTTATTTTTTTACCAAGATAGCTTATTGCTTCTGAGGGTGGTCTTAAATTTCCAAAACTATCAAAATACTTAACAATATTTTTTTTTTATTTCTTATATATGCTACCCAATGGGTACCCAAGCCAATTTCATTATCCAAATTTGTAACACCACACTCTGTTAATGTTGGTACTTTTGGTAAAGAGTTTCGCATAAAGACTCCTCTAAAATGCTTCAAGTATTTCTTTCCAAACTGCTGAATATCAAAATTGCTTAAAGGATTGTTAGGTAGCAATTCAATTAGTTTTTTGTATTTGTTGAGTTCAAAAAAAGTCCAAGACCATTTTTATATGGTTTTAAGAACAATCCATTTCCTTGAATAGCAACTGATTCCATAGTCTTATTATGACGCTTATTTTCTTCAAACTGTCTTTTAGCAGATCGTACATCATTGAGCGCTTTTACAACGCCAGCTGCTCCACCTGTTAGTGATCCCAGAGCAGATAAACCAGCTAGAATAGGAGCTAGAAGTGGTAGAAAACCACCACTTTTTGGAAGTGGAATTACTCTCGGTGTTTGAATTTGTTTTTTTCTTATTTTGAATAACATTTTTTGCAGCCTTCACAGCAATATTAGCAATAGATGTTGTTCCACAACAATTTGTATTGTTTTTAATAGCATTTCTTGCTTCGCTTATAGCCTTTTTAAACATGTTCTGTTTGCAAACCTTTTTTGATTTTGTCTTCTTAGTTCTTTTAATTGTGTTTTTTTTGGTCTTGCCGTTACCCATTCCAAATTTAGTTTTAGCTTTCATCATGTTGGTTACAAGGAGGCCACTTAACTTTTCAGAGGTTGATGAGTCGTTTGCTTTAAATCTTTTCCACGCTTGCTCGGTTAGAATTTTATCAGCAAAGTGTCGGTCTGAGAGAGAACTACTTTTTGAGTATGCAATATCATGTAAACGACAAGCCTCATCCAGTTGATTAATTCCTTTATCCCCTCTACGTAGGCGTTCCTCTAATTTTGTCCCAGGTCCACAATAATTATATGAAGGAATATGTAGTTCAAATGGAAGTTTGTCTATAGCTTAATTCAAAAGCCCTTCTCCTTTAAATGATTTTCTTTTTTTATTGCACTGATTCTGAGTGTTATGTTCAATCATAGTACGATTAACACACCTTCTTAGTTGAAGGTTGAAACATTTATGATTAAAAGTGTATAAAAACAAAATGTTTTATTAAAAAAGATCTTAGTCGTCATTATGCGTTTTGTAAAGCAGTCAGATGTCATAAAAGTAAGGAATTTTGATTCCAATGTAAAAATTAAGAAAAAACATGGAAACTTATTTCCAAACAGTATTCGAGGAATTATCGTTATTATTATCGAATTATCAAACTGCGGAAAAACAAATGTTATGTTAAGCATTCTTCTTGACCCCAATGGTTTAAAGTTTGAAAATATTTATATTTATTCCAAATCCTTACACCAACCAAAATATCAATATCTTAAAAAACTTATTACATCTCTCAAAGGAATGGAATACAATGAATTTTCAAACAATTGTGAAATAATGCCTCCTTCAGACGCTAAAAACAATTCAATATTTTTATTCGATGATGTCGCTTGCCATAAACAAAATAATATAAGAGACTATTTTTGTATGGGTCGTCACAATGGAGTTGATAGTTTTTACTTATGTCAGTCCTATACTCATATACCAAAACATCTAATTATAGACAACGCTAATTTCATTATTCTTTTCAAGCAAGACGAATTGAACTTAAAGCATGTTTACAAGGATCATATTAACTCTGATATGACATTTAATCAATTCAAAGAGTTATGCTCACATTGTTGGACTGACAATTTTGGATTCCTAGTAATAGACAAGGAGAACAGTATTGAAAAAGGTCGATACAAAAACAGTTTCAATAAAATTGCTATACTATAAATATACATATTTCATTTAAAATCAAAACATTGTGACAACAACACTGTTTGGGAAAACTAGTCCTTCATTTTAATTCTAAAAAAAAAAAAGAAAAAAAATATTTATATCCGAACCATAGAAATGGATGAGAACGTGTTAAGAGATTTAATAAAAACAAAAAATGTGCTAAGAAATAAATATTTTCAACTAAAAACTGGCAAAATGACTAGAGAAACTGATTTAGAAGAGACTTTCAGACCAATTGTGGAACCACTAAACAAATTGGTTGGAAATGTTACAAAAGAAACAACACTGCTGGATGATGGTATAAAAACAATCAAACCTCGTAAGCTACATTTCTAATCTTTTGATGAAAATGAAAAGCAAGAAGAACATAACAAAACAAGTTACAGTCCAGAAATGGATACTACAGATGATTCCTTTTTATTCAGTACACCAAAAAATAATACAACCCTAAACAAAACATCTTCTCTCATTAAAAAAAATATTGTCAGATTCGAACCGCGATACAACATATGGTCCATATTTTGATGCAAATACAAATTCTATTAAAATAGGAAAATGTAGTTTTATAATGAATGAACATGATATTGTTATGATTCACTCGAACTCCTGGTCTCATTGAATTAATTCTAAAGAAAAATCCACGTCCACAATTTTCTATTTAATTCAAATCTTGCGTTAATTTTGGGACACCCTTTATATACTAGTGATGACTTAGAAGAATATGGAAAAATCTTATATACAACTAATGTACATAAAACTAATCATGATAGTTCCAGTCGAATCAAGTCAAATAGGGGGGCAAAATATACAAAAATAATTAAACAACTTGCTGCAAGATTTAAAAGTGAAACAGAAAAAACTGGATAATCTTATTCTGACATAACTGAAATGGAGTATACAAATAAAAATATTGAATATATGTATTGGAACGATCCTAATAATAAATAATAGGCTAAGACTTTTGATAGCATCCAAAAATGCTGGTAATAATAACCATCAGAATGAAATAAATTCTTTAATTGAAGAGCTAAAAGAATCAAATATTATATATTAACTTCGTTTCAAACTATTAACATTGCATATTAACAATGAACGTCGACAAGTTCGGTAGGAACTTCAAGCCCCTTTCAAAAAACAAAGGTCTTGTAGGACCTCCAGGAATAGGTTTTAAACTTCTTCCGTCTGGTGATTTTGATTTAGAAAGTAAATATTTAAACAATGTTGGAATTAATCCTGAATACCCCCACCAAGCCGTTTGCAAAGGATATGTTGATGATCAAATAGGTCTTAAAGAAACAAGCATAATAAACCACATAAATTCTTCTTTAATGGAAGTTTTATCCACTTTTACTAAGGAAATTCATATGCTAAAAAACCACATAGGCTCTTCTATAAAGGAAACAATTAAAAGTATGGAACAAGAAAACATAGCATCACAATTAATTTCCCAAAAACTTAAAGACTCCACAGAGAAAAAGTATGTTGACGAGAAAATAAAAAATAAAGTTGAACATATTATGAAAACGGTGTTCCCTAATGTACCCTTTACACCCATAGATTAAAATAAGTAAAAAAATGGTGTTATATTTGTATTAATTTAATGTATCTGTATTTTATATATACATATAAGTGAAAATGAAGAAAGATTTTTTATTTTACACTAAATAAAATAAAGTTTGTTAGTTAGTATTCAACACTTAAACAACTAGGAACTTCAAAAATGGACTCTGTCAAAATAATAAAAGATATTTTCGAATTTTTAAAAGCAAATGGGGAATCAATATTGGATGAACACTATGGAGAATTTACTAACTGTATTTCAATGGTTAGTAAATTTAAAAATACGACATATATGGAATCATTGCATGGACATCATTATTCAAACTGTTGTTGGTCATCCAACCAATGTGAAGAAGGGCCAGATACTTGTGGCTGTTACATTATGGAAAAAAGGTTAATTAAAATTAAGAAACTTATGTTATTGTATAATAGATTGCAATAAAAGAAAAAAAAATATATATAAAAGTCTTTTCTTTGATTTTGTTGGATTCACTCTTTGTAAATATGAGTAAGCGTGAGGTTGTTGAGGAGTTGCATAAAGCTGCACGTAAAAACTTCAAACGTCGTCATGTTATCATCAAAGGCTACGATGACTTATGGCAAGCTGACCTGGTTGAAATGATACCATATAGTGAACAAAACAGAGGATTTAATTATTTACTGACAGTTATCGATACATTTTCGAAATTTGCATGGGTCATCCCAATGAAAAACAAAAAGGGTATTACCATTACGAAAGAAATGGAACAAATATTTATATCTTCTTCTAGAATTCCAAAGAATATACAAACAGATGATGGAAAAGAATTTTTCAATAAAAACTTTAAACTCTTAATGGAAAAGTATAAAATTAATCATTACTCAACATTCAGTTCATTAAAGGCTTCCATTGTCGAAAGATTTTTTTTTTTTTTTTTTTTTAGGTGGCGCAACAGTTCATGAAGAACCAGGGCCTAGTGACTTACAACTCTCAACCATTCCTGTGTGCGTGTAATGTTGTCAGAGATGGAAGGGACCTACAGTTTATATGCCGAATCCGAACGGCTAATTTGAGAAAGCACTTTTCATGACAAGAATTACTCTTGGAGGATTTGTCAATTCCTTGCAAGAGGCAGTACCCGTGAAAAAAGTTAGATGGCACAGGCAGGGATTGAACCCAAGACCCCTTGCATGACAGTCCAACGCACTAACCATCACGCTACGGGTACTACCAAAAAAGTCGAAAGATTTAATAGAACTTTTAAAGAAAAAATGTGGAAAGAATTTAGTTTTAATGGAAACTATAATTGGATCAATATTTTCGAGAAATTACTTAATGATTACAATCACTCTTTTCATAGAACCATTAAATGTTTTCCTGCAGATGTAACGAAGAAAAATTCAAAGTTATTGTTACCATTTTTTAAAAGTGATAAAGAAGGAACAAGTAAAAGAAAATTTAAGATCGGTGACAAAGTAAGAATCAGCAAGCATAAACATGCATTTGAAAAGGGCTATACACCTAACTGGACAACAGAGGTTTTTAAAATAAGAAAAATCAAAGTTACAAAACCAAATACATATCTTCTTGAAGACTATCAAGGAAAACCTGTTCAAGGTAATTTCTATGAACCAGAACTGATGAAAATTAAATGTGCAGATATTTTTCTTGTGGAAAAGGTTTTACAAAACAGAGGAAATAAGGTTTTTGTTAAGTGGTTGGGATTTCCATCAGAACATAACTCCTGGATTAATACAAACGAATTACTATAAAATATAAGAATTGTAAAAATAAAAAAAAAAAAATAAAAAAAAATAAAATAAAAGAAAGTTTTTTTTTTTTTTTTGAAACCGTATATTTTTTGTTTGTATATGTATATTTACAACTATAATTTTTTATTTAAAAAGTGAAAATGGATTATTATTTCATTTTCATAAATTTTAGTTCATGAGTTGAACCGATTTGTCTTACAATCTCTAAGACATAGCCACCTCCCCCAATTGTTGTCATGGTGCCAGGGCCGGCCCAAGCCAAACTTGCGCCCTGTGCAATATTTGAAGAAAGCGCCCCTTTTTTATATTTTTTTTACACATAAACTGATACACAAGCATAAGTCTTTCCCAGATTACCCAGGGGCCAGGAGGTAGACTTTCAATGCGTTTTTCTTTTTATTGAGGTATCCCCAGGAGGCCTAAACCATTAAACTAAAACGCAGCGAAGAAATGAGTAGAGGGGAAACTTTTAAACTTGGAAACTTACTTTTCTGGCCTTACATTTTGCAAATTCAGAAAAGAGATCATCAAAGTCTAAAGAATTTAATAATTTCTTTTCAATGGGCATTATAGATAAATCTACCAATCTCTCTTGAGTCATGGTTGTCCTAAGATAATTTTTAATAATTTTAAGTTTAGAAAAACTACGTTCTCTTGAAGCTACCGTGACCGGGATTGTATTAAGGATTTGGAGAGCAGTTACTAAATTCAGAGCAAAATCTTCAAGGTTTGAACTAAAAATAAAATTTAACACATCTAAACTTTGTAACACTTTTTTTTTCTTTAGGCACAGAATTATTCAACCGAAACCGAAACCGAATTTAATAACTTGTAAATTGTTTATTTTCCTTTTTATTTATAAGAAAAATCAACGATATACGAAACGAGGACGACCACGATGTTTGCCAAAATGCAAAACGTCAAACTAGAGGCGAATTAAAAAAAAAAAAAGCGAAGCGAATTAAAAGTGTTACAAGACAGCAAAATAAGTGCTGCCACCAAGCTAGTTCACTAAGGGGGTGGGTTCATCAGTTGATTGATTGGGCAATTAATTTTATTGAACGATCAATCAAAATAAAAATGATTTTTGATGAAATTGATTAAATGCCACAGGGGCGTACTTACTTTTGTAAGCAAAAGGGCGCCAGCAATTTTTTCTGAAAAATAAATAAGGAAATTGCAAACCTTTTAAGAAACAAACAACGGTGAAGGAAAATTAAAAACCACCATGTAAATAAAAGAATCAAAGTATTTTTTTTTATATTGATCTTTTTATTGTCTGAGAAACCTTACGAAAAGGAGAAAAACTCAGATTCCTTTCGAAATCAAAGTGAACAGTTAAGAAAAAAAATTATATAGTCATAGTAAGATGGACCGTTAAGGCCTGGTTCTTGAATATATATATATATATATCTAGAAAACGGGACGCGTGTTCCGCAATATTTCGGAAAAAGAATTACGATTTACCGTAGAAGACAAAATGTATATTTCTTTGAAAAAAAAACTATTTCTCAAAATTAATCAAAATTTCACAACAAGGAAAGAAACAACCAATATATAAATTTTGATACTTATCAATTTTTCGACTCCTTCTACCACTACTTCCTGCTCCGAATTTCTCCCAATGCCTTTTTCCTTTGTTTTCCTTCCACACCAACAATTTTTCCTTTCACCACAATTTCCTATCTCCACACAACTTTTTCAAGCACTAACACAAACTACTATCTCAATTTTTGAATTTTTCTTAAGTTTCGTAAATTTTGTTTTAGCTTCTTGCTACTAATCTTTATGACCTCCGGTCTTCACTAGTGAACAATCAGAATTCAATTGACAGGACTCTCATTTCCTGAACAATCACTTCTTTTTCCATTAACCCCCATAGCTTTCAGCCAATGTGGAGTGACGGATCTCGATCACGTCATCTTTGGCCACTCATAGCAAGTTTGCTGAAGAGCGCCAACGTGTCGGAATGCCGCGGTCCTGCTTACTCGCAATTTCTCTCCCATCGGAATGCAAGTCATTCTCAGGAATTCGCCGCACGCTGGTATCACTTCCAGGTCACGGCGATTCCTTGAGTGCATTCAGCCAAAACCCACAATTTATTCGCAAGAAACTTAAAACCTCGAAACTTAAGAAAACTTAATCATCTCACCGAGCATTCTTCCCCACCGAATACAAAAATAAATGTAGGAAAAACGTTTGGTGTAGAAGTAATCTTAAACCCCATTGACGGAGAGGAAAAAGTGGTAGCTTTCCTTGTTTTTAATCGACGCATTTAAACATTTTGTCTCCTACTCAGATTTTGGGTTAAGAGAACTCGCTCTTAACGTTCCATCTTAAATACAAATTTGTATCAACCAAAATTTGGTAAATGTTTAAAATTAATTATAACAAATTACAATTTTAGTTTTAATGAGTTACGTTGGGCCAGCGACCATTCTTAATATGAGTAACTTCAGCGTCGGGGACCAAGTGTCTACCGCGCTTAAGGTTGGTTATTTCGTTTTTTTTTTGGAAAAGGCATCCCGCCTACGGAATATCGCTTTGTAAAACGTCCAGTAAGCGATTTGGTATATGTCTTTGGCATCACTCATTCGCCGTGTATTTTGTGACATCCATCTGCCAAATTTATTTTCGATCTTCTTCACTATACTGAGGGAGAGAACAAGTAGCTGGTAAACCATGGCCGTCCTACTCTCTCTCAGTAAGGTGAAGAAAGACACCTAAAGAGAAAAACAAAATTAAGATGGGAGTGGGGATGGGAATAAGAATAGTTTTTGTTACGGGAAATTTTTACCGTAACAAACCCCACCCTTTCCTCCTTGGAAATGTGTTTACTTTAAAAAGTAAACCATTTCCTGCGGATGATCTAGGTAAACAAAACAACACAGGAGTGTCCCATTGACCAAATTTGGTCGAAATGCTAAAACAATATAGAGCTCAACAATCGAAAATAAAAAAAAACAAAAAAAACTTTTACTTTACTTTTGGGACTTTTAAAACTTAATTATTTTCAGAGAGTGAATTGAAAGGCTTAAGATCTTTCGTGTGCCAAGTGCCACGATCTTTTCCAGTATCGTCCTCAAGAACATATGTCCAAGGAGACAAACGTTTTCGAATTTTGAATGGCCCGACGTACTTCGGCGCCAATTTAGCTGCGTAGTAATTTGCAGCGTTTGATAAATCAAAGTTTCTCCGCCATACAACGTCATTAGGGAAATATTGAATATCTCTCCTTCTGAGGTTGTACGATTCCGCTGCCTTCTTCGCCGCTGTTTGAAGCTTGACCGCTATATCGGCCCTTAATCTCGTAAACATTTCTACTACATCTCCTTCCAATTCCAGACTATTTCGATCTGGGTCCCTAATTGAGTTTTCTTCTCTTCCACTTGTACACATTTCTTTGCCAAAATTGGCGTAATATGGTGACACTCCTAATACTTCGTGTTGCGATGTACGGATGGCACATGCAACTTTCGCTAATTGAGAATCCCAAACTCGGTGATTCTCAGAAACATAGGCTCTCAAAGTTGTTTTAATTATTTGGTTAATCCTCTCCGCTGGGTTAGCCTGAGGATGATAGTGTGGAGTGAACCTAATTTTTGACGAATACTCGTCGCAAAGCGATTTCAATTCTCTACTTTTAAATTGAGGACCATTGTCACAAATGACGAACTTTGGTACTCCAAATAGTAAAAACACATTATCCTCTAACTCCTTGCAAACTGCCTTTGCAGTAGCAGACCTTAATGGGAACAACAATGGAAATTTTGTAAGATAATCTACAACTGTTAAAATGTACATATAGCCCCTATTGGACTTTGGCAAAGGACCTACTAAGTCCTTTGGTACTCCAAATAGTAAAAACACATTATCCTCTAACTCCTTGCAAACTGCCTTTGCAGTAGCAGACCTTAATGGGAACAACAATGGAAATTTTGTAAGATAATCTACAACTGTTAAAATGTACATATAGCCCCTATTGGACTTTGGCAAAGGACCTACTAAGTCCACACTTATCATCTCCCAAGGAGAAGAAACCCCTATCCTTTCAGTCATAAGACCCGCTGGTTTATCATTTACTGGTTTCACTTGTTGACAAATCGAACATTTCCTAACATAATTTGCTATATCATTTCTCATTTTTGGCCAATAATATTTGGCCCCTACCCTCGCGAACGTTTTCCTAACCCCCATATGTCCTGCTAAAGGACTATCATGACATTCTTTTAAAATTTCTAACCTATCTCTTTTCCCCACTACTATTTTCCATTCTTCGTTATTTTCGTGAACTACTATATGTGTTGCCTTGATAAACTTATAAAGACGACCATTTTCCACCCTCCAAGCTGGAAATCCTAAAGGATTAGCCTCAACTGCCGAAATCATTTTTGTCACCCAAGGGTCCGAATCCTCACCCGAGATCCCAGCCACTACTGGAACCCCCCGAGATAACATGTCCGGAACGACATGATCTTTTCCCTTGCGATGTATGATCTCGAAATCAAACTGCTGTAGCCGTACTGCCCAGCGTGCTAATCGACCCTGCGGATCCTTTAAGTTATTCAACCATACCAATGAGTAGTGGTCGGTTATGACCGTCAATCGAACACCTTCGATGTACGGACGTAACTTTTCCACTGCCCACAAAACTCCTAAACATTCTTTTTCCGTTGTGGAATAGTTTCTTTCAGACCTATTTAATGACCTACTCAAGTAACAAATCACTTTTTCCCCATCCTCAAATTTTTGCGAAAGAACCGCACCTATTCCAAAATCCGACGCATCTGTCTGTACTACAAAGGGTAGATTAAAATCAGGGCATGTTAATATAGGGGCCGTAACAAGGCATTCTTTCGCTTTTCTAAAACTTTCCTCGCATTCCAGTGTCCACTTGAACTTGTTTGATTTTTTAAATAAGTCCGTTAAGGGCCTAACTAAATGAGCAAAATTTGGTACGAACCGTCTGTACCACGACACTGTTCCTACAAAGCTCCTAACCTCTTTAATATTTCTTGGTGTCGGTATGTTAACCATACTCTCTACCTTTTCTGGATCAACGTGTAATCCATTCCTATCCACAACATAACCTAAGAATTTAAGTGACGGCCTACAAAAGTGACATTTCTCCCGCCCAACTTTAAGTCCCGCATTTTGCAATCTATTTAAAACTTCTTTAAGGATTTCTAAGTGTTTTTCGAAAGTATCTGAAATGATAATGATATCATCCAGATACACGAAAACATATGGTTCAAGTTCAGGCCCCAAGACACTATCAATAAATCTCTGCCAGGTAGCAGGAGCATTATGTAGGCCGAAAGGCATTCGCTTGAAATGGAAAAGACCCCTACCCGGTACCGTGAAGGCAGTAAACTTTCGAGATTCCTCCGCCATAGGAATCTGCCAATAAGCTGATTTGATATCTAAAGATGTTAAGCACTTCGCATTTCTAAGTTTATCTAAAATCGATGAGATTATCGGTAGAGGATATCGGGGTATCACAATGGATCTACATTGATCTAAGTGTGATGGTAACAACATCAACTGTCAGTCCGTTCAAACCTAACCTAACCTATCGGTAGAGGATAAGCATCCCTTTCTGTCACTTGGTTCAGTTTCCTAAAATCAACACAAAATCTAAAACTATCATTTTTTTTCCTAATCAAAACTATTGGGGAGGCCCACGGACTATTTGATTTTTCGATGACGTCTTCATCCAACATTTCCTTAAGAGCTTTATCGATGTGAACCTGCATCGCAGGTGAAACAGGGTAATATCTTTGTTTTATAGGGTCTGATGATGTCCTAATGACATGTTCTACTCGATTTGTTACTCCTAATCCCTCTGGCATGTTTTTAAATAAATCCTCAATAAGTGTATGTAGTTTAACCCTCTCATTTTCATTTAAATCCGACTCTTCTATAATCGATGTCGTGTCTATTGAAGCCACCGCTTCCTGACTTGAAAAGTTCCACATGCGTGAACGAAGATCCGGGACAATTCCAGATAGTGCCCAAAAGTCTGCACCAAGTATCATTGCATGGGGAAGTGAAGGTATCACCAAGCACTCTATAAGGACTGATTTATTTTCAACAACTATCGGTAAATTTACTACCCCCAAAACTCCTACCCCTGCCCCATCTGCTAAATGTACCTGCCTAACATTACTTTTTTCCAATCCTAAACCCAAATCTTTTAAAACTTTCCAAACGTCCCTACAAATTATTGTTCGCGAAGCTCCTGAATCTAAAAGCCCTACAAAATTAAACCCATAAATATTAATACTCAAGTAAGGACGACTATCACCCCCACTTGTTTCCAACGTGAAACCAAGTTTTACTTTCGCCAGCTGGTCGTCAGCAGGCGACCTATTTAATTGCGACGGCGCTCTTGTCCTGCTGGCCCAAGAGGCCGTTGCCCATTTCCCGAGCAACGTCTACAGTTACTCCGGGTTACACCCATTGCCCCACATCCAAAACAACGCCTAGGAGCGGAACAAGAACTCAAAAAATGACCTTCCCTGTTACAGTTAAAGCATCTGACGGACCTACGAGGTGGGGGGTTAACTGCAACCGTTGTTGTTGCTTCCTGAACAGCAGCAACATACGCAACATCCGGCTCCAATGCCTGTCTAGAACGATGGTTAGGTGGTGGTACAAAAGCCTCAACATTTGTCCTAATAGATTCCAATCTTCTACCAAACGCAACCAGTTCATTGACTGATTTGATATCAGCTAACCCCAACTGCGTCTGATAGAACGGTGCTATGTTCTTCATGAGAATAAAAAGTTTTCTACTCTCACTCAGAGGTTCCAAAAATCTCTTAAACAGGGTCTGCATGAGTGCGATGTACATACCCATCGACTCATCCCGACCCTGCGTACGCCGCTTTACTTCATCCATCAACAAATCATCATAATTAGAGGGTAAAAACTCCAACTTAACTTCCTTGACCAATTCCTTCCATGTACCTACATTGTCCCTAACCGCCCTAAACCAGAGGAGCGCCTTCCCTGTAAAAAGATCCACGGCTGACTCAAAAAGTCTTTCTTCCGACACCCCCCTCGACTCTCTTAGTTCCTCGACTCTTTCTAAAAATGAGTTAACTGATGAGCCACAACGCTCACCAGAAAACTTCACACCCCATTTTTCAATTTTTTCATGTCGCTCAGAGTTCTGGTCGCCGGTTTGAACTCGTATATCACGAGGCAAACCCTGCATTTGAAACTCTGAACTCGCACGTTGGTCGACCTGCGCAGTTGGTAACGCACCCAGGGCTGCTGTCGACTGTTGATTGTTATCGGTGGTTTTATTTTCATTGTTTTTATTGCCGTCGATGTTTTTACTACCGTCCTTTGGTAGTTCCTCTACCCCTTCGTTTAATGCTGCCATCAGTAATAGTAGCTCCCCTCTAATGTCAGCCACTTCATTCACCTCTTCTGAAGATTCGGCCCTCGCCCTAACAATTCTACACAAAGACCATTCAATTTTTGTTAAAATTTTTAAATATTCCGAAGACTTAGGATTTTTAGGAGGTATTTTCAAAAGATCTCTAATTTCTAAAATTTTCGACCTAACTGCTTTTGAGTCCTCAGTAAAAGAAAATGGGTAGTGAGGACTCTCCGAAGAAATCGAACCTAAACGCTCTAGATTACGAGAAGCTCTGAGGGTCATCCTCATTTCGTCGACCTTCGAGCCTTCCTTCAACCCCCGGGCAAGTAACTCATACACGAGTTCATCCTTAGCTAGCCTATTTACATCCATCGAATCAAAAAAGAAAACTCTCACTTAATAAGAAGAACCAAATTTCACCGATTAGCAATGAGATCAAAAACAAAAAATTATTGAAAGTTGTTATAAATACGGTTAAAGCAACACCCAGTTGACTTCCGTACCAAATCACAATCAAGAAGAAAGTTGAACGAATAATAAAATATATATTATATTAACCAACGTTGCAAATACACACCGACATTAAAAAAAACTAAATCAAAAATGTAAATAAAACCAGGTATATGGTCACACCACAAAAAAAAATTCTTCCAATTCAAACTTAAAACAAACAAAATTAAATGTTCCCAAAGTTTCCTTAAAAAAAATATTTCTCCTCTATATTTTTTAAAATTAAAACCACTAGGTACAGTCCCACTAGCAATATGGTCACACTAAAGTGTATCCAAGAATAACACACCAATCCAATAAAACAAGTTAAAAAAAATATTCAAAAAAAGACGAGCAGAAAAAAAAATAGAGAAAATCCAACCAAGTATATGGTCACACCAAAATTTAGTCACTACAATTTCCTTCCGAATAAAAAAACAACCACAAAAAAAAAATCAAAAGATATCAAGAACAATAAAAAATTCAGAATTATAATCACTTGAAAATAAACAAATCACCAATTAATTCGACACAGGAAGAGAAAGAGACAAACGTATATGTTGATTTTTTTGTTGTAATCACCGATATAAAATTTAACACTATGAATAAAAAAAAACGCTCTAATGTTTACCGTAATAAAGTGAAATATGTAGAAATGAATATGTAGGAAATTATATATATGTATATATGTAATTGAAAAGAATAATTTGATAATTTATTTTAAGAGAAAAAAACTAACCACAAAATTGAATGTGTAAGAATATTTACAAGAAAAAACTTACAGACTTCCTGGTTTCTTTTCAAACCTCTGAAAATGAATTCCACTGTATTTAAACTCCTTGATACTCGATGAGAATAAAAATAACGGCACTGGTAGATGTATGTTCTTTATTCCATAGGGGTTGCACAATTTAATCAGCCCAATTAAAATCGAAGACTGTTGATAAAAAGAAAATAAAACAAAGTAAAACGAAACACTATCAAGATTTTTAATAAAACTTCCCTAAAAGAAACACAACACAAGAACAATTGGAGAGGTTTTCCTTCACACACACAATTTCAATTTTTTCCAAGAAGCCCCACGTTCGGGTGCCAATTTGTAACACTTTTTTTTTCTTTAGGCACAGAATTATTCAACCGAAACCGAAACCGAATTTAATAACTTGTAAATTGTTTATTTTCCTTTTTATTTATAAGAAAAATCAACGATATACGAAACGACGACGACCACGATGTTTGCCAAAATGCAAAACGTCAAACTAGAGGCGAATTAAAAAAAAAAAAGCGAAGCGAATTAAAAGTGTTACAAGACAGCAAAATAAGTGCTGCCACCAAGCTAGTTCACTAAGGGGGTGGGTTCATCAGTTGATTGATTGGGCAATTAATTTTATTGAACGATCAATCAAAATAAAAATGATTTTTGATGAAATTGATTAAATGCCACAGGGGCGTACTTACTTTTGTAAGCAAAAGGGCGCCAGCAATTTTTTCTGAAAAATAAATAAGGAAATTGCAAACCTTTTAAGAAACAAACAACGGTGAAGGAAAATTAAAAACCACCATGTAAATAAAAGAATCAAAGTATTTTTTTTTATATTGATCTTTTTATTGTCTGAGAAACATTACGAAAAGGAGAAAAACTCAGATTCCTTTCGAAATCAAAGTGAACAGTTAAGAAAAAAAATTATATAGTCATAGTAAGATGGACCGTTAAGGCCTGGTTCTTGAATATATATATATATATATATCTAGAAAACGGGACGCGTGTTCCGAAATATTTCGGAAAAAGAATTACGATTTACCGTAGAAGACAAAATGTATATTTCTTTGAAAAAAAAACTATTTCTCAAAATTAATCAAAATTTCACAACAAGGAAAGCAACAACCAATATATAAATTTTGATACTTATCAATTTTTCGACTCCTTCTACCACTACTTCCTGCTCCGAATTTCTCCCAATGCCTTTTTCCTTTGTTTTCCTTCCACACCAACAATTTTTCCTTTCACCACAATTTCCTATCTCCACACAACTTTTTCAAGCACTAACACAAACTACTATCTCAATTTTTGAATTTTTCTTAAGTTTCGTAAATTTTGTTTTAGCTTCTTGCTACTAATCTTTATGACCTCCGGTCTTCACTAGTGAACAATCAGAATTCAATTGACAGGACTCTCATTTCCTGAACAATCACTTCTTTTTCCATTAACCCCCATAGCTTTCAGCCAATGTGGAGTGACGGATCTCGATCACGTCATCTTTGGCCACTCATAGCAAGTTTGCTGAAGAGCGCCAACGTGTCGGAATGCCGCGGTCCTGCTTACTCGCAATTTCTCTCCCATCAGAATGCAAGTCATTCTCAGGAATTCGCCGCACGCTGGTATCACTTCCAGGTCACGGCGATTCCTTGAGTGCATTCAGCCAAAACCCACAATTTATTCGCAAGAAACTTAAAACCTCGAAACTTAAGAAAACTTAATCATCTCACCGAGCATTCTTCCCCACCGAATACAAAAATAAATGTAGGAAAAACGTTTGGTGTAGAAGTAATCTTAAACCCCATTGACGGAGAGGAAAAAGTGGTAGCTTTCCTTGTTTTTAATCGACGCATTTAAACATTTTGTCTCCTACTCAGATTTTGGGTTAAGAGAACTCGCTCTTAACGTTCCATCTTACACACAAATTTGTATCAACCAAAATTTGGTAAATGTTTAAAATTAATTATAACAAATTACAATTTTAGTTTTAATGAGTTACGTTGGGCCAGCGACCATTCTCAATATGAGTAACTTCAGCGTCGGGGACCAAGTGTCTACCGCGCTTAAGGTTGGTTATTTCGTTTTTTTTGGAAAAGGCATCCCGCCTACGGAATATCGCTTTGTAAAACGTCCAGTAAGCGATTTGGTATATGTCTTTGGCATCACTCATTCGCCGTGTATTTTGTGACATCCATCTGCCAAATTTATTTTCGATCTTCTTCACTATACTGAGGGAGAGAACAAGTAGCTGGTAAACCATGGCCGCCCTACTCTCTCTCAGTAAGGTGAAGAAAGACACCTAAAGAGAAAAACAAAATTAAGATGGGAGTGGGGATGGGAATAAGAATAGTTTTTGTTACGGCAAATTTTTACCGTAACAACTTGAGCTTTGTGGCGTAACAAGCTGGGATATTACGGTTACCTCTTGAAACAATTCTTCTCCATCTAAATATTTAAAACTACTTTATGTTAAAACATTCTGCAAATTTAGGCATGAAGCACGTACATTTTTATTTTTTAAACATTCGCTTATGTTACTCAAAAATGTAAAATTGATACTATACGTATCAAACCTTTCAAGTATTTGAAAAAAAAATTCAACTTTGAATCTTTGTTTCGGCTAATATAGTTTCAGGACATTCATCAGCATAAAGTATTTTTCTCCGTTGAGATCGCAATGATGAAGCTACAAGAAACATATTTGGTATTTCTAGGGAGCTAGCAATACGCTCGGTTAATTGAACATACCTACTCATTAAATTTTTCATCGGAACGCTTTAAAATCAAATTGTTTTTTGTATTTTCTAAAACTGTTATGCCAGTTGACAGATTAACGGACGGACTTTGCAGATATTTACTAGTTTAATTTATATTTTCTAAAATATCAAACCAAATTAGCAGGCAGCAAATAAATGTAAAATCAAAAATTTTATTTCTTAACGATTCTGCAATGTTTTTTGCCTCTAGATTTCTTAATTCTATAGGGCTTCATATATTTCTTGAACTTGAAAAAAAGTTAAACAAACATTGAATTGTATCGAAAATTTTAACTGCATAAAATGAGAACCGAGCAGCATCATTAACCACTAAATTTAAGAAATGCGGGCAACATGGAACTAAAAATGCTCTTGGTTCCAGGGTTTGAATTCGATTCTAAACACCCGCTTCTTTTCCTTTCATATTCGAACCATTATCATAACTTTAGCTTTGACAGTTACTTATTAAAATTTCATGTAATTCAAGCTTGTCTAAAATCAACTGAGTCAGTCACATTACGGTCTTGTCACAAAATACGTCACTTCTATTAAAAACTGATAGCTATTTGTTTAATATTAATTAACCAACAAAGCGAAAAAACAATCGAAACAATCTGCATTCTGCACCAGACTAGATATACATTAAAAGTAGCCGTTACAACGGTCATTAACTTTCAAAAAAAAAACTGCCTGTGCAAGAACAATTCGACTCCACATAGAATCATCCCTCTTTAACTTTTAAGCTCTATGCTCCTTTTCCATTCTATTAAAAATTTCATCTCCTGTAATCAGGCACTTAACTCTTACACAGTGTGCAAGTGCAATAAGAAAACCTGCACGCTCTGACCCATATGATTCCGTATGAATAAGTTTTTTTTAAATATCTCCCATGTTAGTTTCGATACTCAGTGTGCAAAAAAGAAAACTTGCACATCAATTGACCATACCTACCTACCTACATACCTAATTTCCAAATATTTCACCCTGTTCATACAAGAGAAAAAATCTCAACACAAAAAAGTTCCATGCCACCTCATATGTGCAAGATATATTTCATGCACACCGAGTCCCAAAATTAACATAGAGAGTATGACGAAGCAAAATACTTATTCATATCGAATCGTATGGGCTAATACGTGCAGGTTTTGTATTACGCACCGTACCTGAATGTGAGTTCTCATCTACAAAATAAAACAACAAAAAAACACTCCATATATATATATATACATATATATATATGGAGTGTCTTTGATTTGTAGTAGAAGGTAGCACAGCAACCTATCTGCTCTCTTTTTTCTGAGGCATTTTTTTTGTTGTTTTTTTTTTTTGTAGATGAGAACTCACATTCAGGTACGGTGCGTGATACAAAACCTGAACGTACTAGCCCATACGAATACGATTCGATATGTTATATGTTAATTTTGGGACTCGGTGTGCATGAAATATATCTTGCACATATGAGGTAGCATGGAACTTTTTTGTGTTGAGATTTTTTCGTTTTTTCTCTTGCATGGAACTTTTTTGTGTTGAGATTTTTTCTTTTTTTCTCTTGTATGAACAGGGTGAATGGTGAAATATTTGGAAATGAGGTAGGTAGGATTTTTAGTTCTGCGATATCTTGAGTTAAATTTTCATTGAATGCAACAATGAAATTGATGTTAGTTAGTGCGCAAGAGATAACTTAGAACAGTTGTGATGGGATGGATGTTTTTTTGAGATTATTTTAAGAATGTTTGTGGTTCAAAAAATGGCAAATAGTAGTACATATTTGTTTGCGCAAGATCAGATTACATTTTCTTGCTCCTGGCAATGCGCCCCCAGAATTCTGCGCCCTGTGCATTTGCACATCTTGCACATATGCTTTGTCCGGCCCTGCATGGTGCTTACCGAAAGTTGGGAATATCTCTGAGGTAGAAAAGTCTGTAGGAATAAATAATTACAAATTACTTTAAATAAAGTACAACGAAAAAATGTATATATTTTTTTTTGTATAATTTTTAATTACTGTGAACTCTCCAAGATCTGCGACCATGCGATCTCCCCAACGCGTTTTAACTTTTCGTAGAGCAAAAATATTGTATTTGTTGCTTGCATCCAGTTCAGAAATTTTTTTTGGATGGTTTAACATTGCTTATTTCGTTAAGCGAGTTTGCTTCTCTTACAGCAAAATCATCAAGAGTAAATATGGAATATTCTTCTTCAAAATACATCTTAGCTTCTTAATTCTCGTAATAAACTGTGCTCATCGGTAACAACAAAATTTCCTTTTATAGAAGTCTTAGCATTCAAAATCTTTGTATTTTAGTAGAAGTATCCCCAGATCCCAACTCAATCTTAATATAAAACCTGCATAAACATTTCTTTTTCTGAATATTTTCATGTTCATTCAGGAAAATAAAATTAATTCACAACGAATTTTCTGAATGTTTTATTTGTTATTCATACGAATAATCATGTTAAGGAGTTGCATACATAATTTGTATTTACCATTAGTGTGATTGTTTAGGGTACGTGGTCCACGATCAATTTTATTTTCCCATTAGATAATCGTGATAAGTCTGAGTAGTTTTCAAGTATCGAATTTTCTTTGTTGTTTGTTTTTTGTTTTTTACCTTGAAGAATTTAATTACCATTGAATGAAAGTGATCAATTTAAAAAAAAGAACTGAAACATGTTGAATCTTGTATTTTCCATATGAATGTGAATGCGTGAATGTTCAGTGTACTTGGTCCACGATCAATTTTAACCCATTAGATAATCGTGATAAGGAGTTTCCTTTTCTTACTAGTCTGAGTGGTTTCGAAATGTGAAACTTGTTGATCCCATGAAGAATTTTCTTTGATGTTTGTTTTTTTATTACCTTTATTCTTTCAAATGAGATTTAATTAAATACCTTCAATGTGGGATCCTATAATATATTTATATATACAAACCCAAAACATGTCGTGAGCGAGGTTTAAAACATAATATACAAACCCAAAATACGTTACAAACGAGGTTTAGAACCTTATATAAAAACCCAAAACACGTTACCAACGAGGTTTAGAACCTTATATAAAAACCCAAACCACGTTGTGAACCAGGTTAAGAACATAAAGTTACGTTCCCCAACTTCGAACTATATAGTTACACAAAGAGGTTAAATACGTAAGACTTTGGTTTTTAAATTCAGTTTGAAATTAGTTTTCAATTCAAAAGGAGGTCCTGTGAAAATTGAAGTTTTTTTATAAATTTAAATTCTCAAATATTAAAGTTATTTTTCATAAAGTTTTGTTTATTAAATACAAGTGAAAAGTGTGGAGAAAAACAAATATAAAAATAAAATAAAATATTTGAAATCTTATTTTCAAACTAAAACTTATTAAAAAAACTGTTTCCAAGTTATCACTTTTTTTTTGTTGTTTTGTACACAGCTTAAAAAAATATAAAAATAAAATAAAATATTTGAAAATCTTATTTTCAAACTAAAACTTATTAAAAAAACTGTTTCCAAGTTATCACTTTTTTTGTTTGTTTTGTACACAGCTTAAAAAAAAAATAAAAATGAATAATACAAAATCTTGTGCGTTTTGCAAGAAAATGATTTCGAGTGTCGGTGTGTTAAATCGTCACATTAAGACGAAGCATTTAAACTTGTCGGGATCTTGTCTTCTCTGTGGGGAAACGTTTGAAACTCAATCAGATCAAAAGTCGCATTTAATTCAATGCGCAAAGAAACAAAATGGACAGGAACAACAACAACAACCACAACATCAATATCATCAACAACTACCAGAACAATATCAACAGCAAATGCAACAACAACAAAAATTAATTGAAAAACTTCAATTACAAATACGCGAACTTCAGCAACAACATAAGGAACAGCAACAAGAACGTCCATCAATTTCATCAGCAGCTGTAAAAATAATTGACGACAAACCATCAACTTCTGCAGCGGGAATTTCAACTAAGAATACAAGCATGGTTAGTTGTACATTTTGCGAAGAACAAATACCCAAAAGCAAATGGGTACAACATCTTCGCAAAAATTCACACAAAACCAAAGTGCAAACAGTGTATAAGGGAAACGTGAACGAAATAAGGAATTCGTTTAAAAATCGCGTAATTTCCCTTTCTGTTTCAAATAAAAATGAACATGAACTGGATGCTATGCTATTTCTTAATAAGAATAAGGTAATGATGCATGACATTCTTCACCAAAAAATTAGTGAACACCGATCCATAAAATTCAATTTGGAACTTTTTGCGGAGTACCTGAAAATAAGTGGTGAGGAAATGTTGATAGAGTTGAAATCAATGGCTGCGGAAATGAAAGCAGTTTTCCTGGAAGTGGAAATAAATCCCATTCTTGAGGAAATGTTCAAGACTATCCTGATCAAAATGGATGAATTCCAAGAAAGGGATAGTGGATGGGCACTGATAAGAATAAAATCAGTTGAAATCAATATAAACAAGTACCAGCCATTGAGTGGTTCAAGATATTTATCTTTGCCAAGAAGTATTGCTGCCAAAAAGCCATTGTCAATGTACAGAACAATGATGAATATTGTTTTAAATGGGCAATTATATCTGTTTTTCATCCAGAGCTTGAGTCACATGTAGAGAGAACATCTTCCTACTATCAAGTATCTGATATATCCAGAGATATAATTGCCCTGGACAATATTATTCTGGATTTCACAGGGCTCTCATTTCCCCTTGAACTATCAGAAATAAAAACGTTTGAAACTAAGAACAACATGAGCATCAACGTTTTTGGAATTTCTGAGGGAGAAAAACCACAAATTGAGGGTCCATATTACATGACAATGCAAGAGAAACGCAATCATGTTAATCTCTTACTCCACATGAGCGGTGAAGTTACGCACTTTATGTGGATAAAGCATATCAGTCAGTTGATCACAAGTGAAGTATTGGAAAGTTCAAGAAGAAGATTACTGTTCTGTAATACTTGCTTGCAGCATTTTTACAATGACCGCTCATTTGATAAACACAAGGGCGAGTGTAAAAAAAATTGTTACAAAAATGCCAGCAAATGATAACAAGATGATCAAATTTTCAAGCTATGATAAACAAATGATAGTTCCATTTGTAACATACGCTGATTTTGAATGCATCTTGAAACCGATTGATGCATGTTTACCGGACCAGTCAACGTCGTCAACAACCAACCTGCAAGAACACGTTCCCTGTGCATTTTCATACTACATGAAATGCTCATTTGATGAAACCGAAGATATAATGCGGACTTTCATAGGTAATATTTAATAATAACTTTTTTTTTATCAACCAAATTCTCATTTTTTTGTATTTCTTTTTTACTTTATAGGAGAAAACTGTGCTAGTGAGTTCATTTACAGTTTAGTTCGAGATACTATGGAGAAATATAACAACCATATAAAAAGCGTGACACCGATGAAACCTCTCTCAGCGATGCAGGCATATTGCTTTGAGAAGGCAACAATGTGCACAATATGCCGCAACAAAATAAATATATGTAGGAGTAGGAGAAATTAAGGTAAGGGATCATTGTCACTTAACAGGTGAATATAGGGGGGCAGCCCATAATTTTTGTAACCTTAAATATAAGGTGCCAACTTTTTTTCCGATTTTGTTTCATAATTTATCTGGTTATGATGCACATTTGTTTTTCAATTCGCTTCGAGAAATCGATGGTGAAATTAAAGTGATTCCACTAAATAAAGAAAAATATATTTCTTTTTCAAAGAAAATTTCTATTGATGACAAACATTCAATAGAACTTAGATTCTTAGACTCTTTTCGCTTTTTGGGTGATAGCATAGATAGTTTAGCTAGAAATTTAGTTTCTTCGGATTTCATTATAACCCGAAAATGCTTTGAAACAGAGCAAATTCTGGAATTAGTGAAGAGAAAAGGTGTAATTCCATATGATTTTATGGATTCTTGGCAAAAAATGTCTGAGCCATGTCTTCCTGAAAGAGTGAAGTTTTTCAACAAACTCACGAATCAGGAATGTTCAATGGAGGATTATCAGTTGGCCATAAATATATGGAATCATTTCAACTGTAGTAATCTAAAAAATTATATGGAAATCTACTTAAAAAGTGATGTTGTATTGTTAGCTGGCATTTTTGAAAATTTTAGAAAAGTTTGCAAACATAGATAGTCTCTAGATCCCTGTCACTACTATACAGCTCCTGGTTTATCTTGGGATGCTATGTTAAAAGTGACAAAAGTGGAACTGGAACTCTTGACTGACATTGAAATGTACAATTTCTTTCAAAAAGGGATAAGAGGTGGTCTTACCCAATGCAGTCATAGATATTCCAGAGCCAATAATAAATTTATTGAGTCCTATGACTCTGAAAAACCATCTTCATACTTGGTTTATTTAGATGCCAATAATTTATATGGATGGGCAATGTCTCAGAATCTTCCTTGTGGAGGTTTTGAATGACAGAACCCACAAGATTTTTCTTTGACATATATAGAAATGTTAAATGATATAAATGTTGGACATGTTTTAGAAGTTGATTTAGAATATCCCGAACATCTTCATGATATTCATAATGATTTGCATTTTTGCCCAGAAAATATAGCAACACCAGGCTCTAAATTCAAAAAATTGGTAGCAAGTTTTTTACCAAAACTGAACTATGTTATTCACCTAGAGAGTTGAAAGCAAGCTCTCAAACATGGTTTGATTTTAAAAAAAAGTCCATTGTGTGATTAAATTTAAACAATCAAAATGGCTAGAACAATATATTTCCCTTAATAACGAACTTAGAAAGAAAGCTAAAACTGATTTTCAGAAAAGGTTTTTCAAGCTAATGGATCTTTCTATTTATGGAAAAACAATGGAAAATATTGAAAAGCGTACTGATGTTAAAATTGTTACACGATGGGAAAATAAAAGAAAATCACTGGGTGCTAGAGGTTGGATTGCGAGACTAAACTTCCATAGTTCTTTACAATTTGCCCATGAAGATGGTCGAGTACCTAACCCATTGTTGGCAATACAAATGAGTAAATGTAATGTTACACTCAACAAACCGATTTATCTAGGTTTCATAGTACTTGAGCTCTCAAAAATTCTTATGTATGAATTCCACTATGACTATATCAAACCAAAATATCATGAACATGCTCTTCTTAACTATATGGATACTGATTCCTTTATTTATAATATCAAATGTGAAGACTTCTATTCTGATATTTTGGATGATATACCATTGAGGTTTGATACATATGACTTTGATCCCAATAACCAACATAACATTCCTAGGATGAATAACAAAGTTTTAGGTATGTTTAAAGATGAGACCTGTGGGAAAAAAATGTTGGAATTTGTTGGTTTGAGAGCTAAAATGTACTCTTTCACCGTACAAAATGCTAAATCAGTCCAGAAAGCGAAAGGAGTCAAAAGATCTGTCACCAAACGATTACGAATAGATGACTATAAAAGATGTTTATTTAACAAAATTGAAAAATATGAAAATATGTTAACTTTTAGGAGTAAATTACATACAATTTACACCCAAAATTTAAACAAATTGGCATTAAGTTTTAAGGACACAAAAAGATATATATGTGCAGATAACATCAGCACGCTTGCCTGGGGACATACAAATATTCCCAATGACAATGATCCCTTCCTATGAAAAAAAAACCTGTAAATATTTATGTATGTACATATAAAAAATAAATAATTTCGAAAAAAAAAAGATTGTTTAATAATAAAATATAATATAATAATGTAATGTAATATAATCTAGTAAACTTAGAATATAATAAATTTATTTATTTATTTATTTAATTATTTATAATAATGTAATCAAATATGAATAAAATGATGTGTAAAAATGAAAAATGTGTCATTTGTCTTTTAATCAACATGTCGTTAACACTTGCTTTAAGTGGGAATGAGTCAACTCTTAATGCTCAGTATTTTCCACCAACCGTCCTAAAATCTAATTATGTATGTGGACTTATAGATTTCCAAACATTGTAATTCAATTCCAAATGTGGATGAGAGTAATAACATGTTATGTATCGGTGAAAGTGTCATTTCTTTTCCTATTGGTTCATATGAAATTGAAGATATTAACAATTTAATACAAAAAAAATTAATGAAATAAATAAAAAAAAGAAAAACCAAAGGAAAATTGAAATTAAAATCAAGGCAAACAACAACACTCTAAAATGTGAAATTTTCAGTTCAGATGATATCGACTTTTCAAAACCAAACTCTATTGGTTCGCTTTTAGGGTTTAGTAAGAAGTTGTTGAAATCAAACTTGCTACATGAATCAGATCTGTATGTTAACATAAATAGAGTTAATAGAATCCGCATTGAATGTAATATCATAGATGGAACGTACATTAATAACCAATCGGCGCATATTTTACATGAATAATAAAGTAAGCCCTGGTTATAAAGTCATAGAAGTTCCAAGCAATGTTATTTATTTACCTGTGAACGTCAAACGAATAACATCATTGTGCCTTAAGCTCTGCGATCAAGACGGTAAAGATAATAATTTTAGAGGAGAAAACATAACGGTTCGTTTACATTTACAACCAGAAAAATGATTGTGTATGAAAGCATAGACAACTCAATATCTTATAAGAACATTGTTAAGAATAATTCAGTCTTCAATCAAGCTTCGAACGCAGCTGCGGTAACACATTGCCTTACCAAACATAATCAGGACTTTTTGTTGTCAATAGGTCTTAAATTAAAAAAGAAGTCAAAAATAATGTTGAATATTTTCCAAGATCCTGAAATAAGTGAAAGTATTTCTAAATATGAGTACCATACTTATTCACCATATCAAAACAATTTTGAACGAAATGACATCATTCAGATTTGTATACAACATCAAAATCTTAATGTTCTCCCTTCGGAAAGTTTTTTATATATTGAAGGATCACTATCGACAGCAGATGTAAAAGAAGTAGTCAATACAAAACTTGTAAACAATGCCATGGCTTTTCTTTTTGATGAAATACGTTATGAACTTAATGGCAAGGAAATCGACTACAATAGAAATGTCGGAATAACATCAACGATCAAAAACTATTTATCTTTAACTAAAAACGAAAGTGATATGCTATTAAATGCATCCTGGTCTCCTGACTCACCTATTAATTTGAAACCATTTCATTTTAATTATTGTATTCCACTGAACAAACTTTTAGGATTCGCTGAAGATTATAAAAAAATCATTCCAAATGCTCGACATGATCTTATTATCACTCGTTCAAGAGTGGATAAAAACGCATTGATCTCTCCAACCAATGAAAAAGTACAAATTAACATTCAAAAAATACAATGGAAAGTACCCCACGTAACCTTATCAGATTCCATGAAATTAAGTTTATATATGTAAATCTATAAGTAAAAGCAGTTCTATGAAAATTGCTTTCCGAAACTGGGATCTTTATGAATATCCCATGCTGCCAAGTTCTGATCATCATATCTGGAATGTCAAAACAACAACAACCCACAACCAAATTTATCACTGAAAATCCAATCCCACAACCAATGTTGAACTGAAAAAAAAATACAGATGGTGCTAGAAATCCAACCACTGATAATTATTCCCAATTTGAATCAAACTTGAAATATTCCAACAAAAATTTAATTTTTGAACTAGAAATCCGACTGCAAAAGTATATCCCACAACCAATATTCAAATGAAAATACAAATGGTGCTACAAATCCAACCACTGACACTTATTCCCAATAAGAATTGGGAATGCAAATTGGGTGGAGTAGGAGTGACATAGATTCTGAATTGGGTGGAGTAGGAGTGACATAGGTTTTGAATTGGGTGGAGTAGGAGCTACCCAACCAAAAAATTAATATTCCAACAAAAATTTAATTTTTGAATTAGAAATCCAACTACAAAAGTATATCCCACAACCAAATTTATCACTGAACATCCAATCCCACAACCAATATTCAAATGAAAATACAAATGGCGCTAGAAATCCAACCACTGACACTTATTCCCAATTAGAAACTTGGGAATGCATTCCCAATTGGTATGTGCCGTGCGGTGCCGTGCCGTGGAGTAGGAGTTACCTATTTATACTACTCTCCGCCATGATCATCCTACGCACTAAGCATCACGCCACGGTTACTACTAAACATGTACTTTTATTTTATTTTAACTGAACCAAAGTATTTACCACCTAGTAGGAATATATAGCATACAAAAGCATTAATCATTGTGAAAAACTATGCCCCACAATTAACATTACTTGTGTTTACTTTTTCAAGAGGTTTGCTTTTAGTTTCCAAACAGGTCAACAGAATGCATTAGTTTAATTTTAGTTTGCCGCAGTTGTACATTTTTCGCTAGGTCATTATTATTGTGGAGCAATACCATGCATAATTAACTATGGCGGCAACTTGAGAATAAGTATGGTTTAGGACCAATACTTAACTCCTCCTTCCTTAGATTCCATTTTCCCCTTTAAAGTACAATGATCTCTTCACTTTTTTATCTATAAAAATATGTTATAAATTATTGCAATTATTATAATAAACATGGACGTACCAGATATGACACATGCTTTTATTTTGTTGTATTTTAATAATTCTATTGCATCTCTGTTTCTTGAAATTTTTCATTTTTAATTTTTTTTTAAATATACATAGCATTCATTCCCTTTTATTACTTCTTTATAGTATTGTTGAAAGGTATAATTTGTTTCTTTTTTGTTTCTAACAATATAATTTCCTGTTAAAGCTAATCCTCTGGCATTGGAATTATTTTGCACAGTTATAATTTCAGAGTTTTCAACAATTAAAGTTAATTATTCCAAATTTGTTTGTTTATTTTAGACAATTCTTTTAAATAATTCAACCGTTTCTTTCTTTTAAATTATAACATTATTTTTTTCATTATTAAATAGGTATGTATGTACTCTTTTCTTTTATATGCAATTACAAAAAATGGCTCTAGATCCTTTTCTCCTCATTCTTGATTTATTACAGGTAAAAAAAATTTAATAGGTAGTGTTATTATCTCTTCAGGTATTTTCAAGGCTATAATAATAGTTCCATATGTATATTTCACAACTCTTATTTTAATAGTTTTTAGTTTGCTAAAGTTCATATCTCTCATAACCAATTCATCTTTAGTCAGTAAGCTAGGATGTGTTATCCCTATTTTGGAAGCAACTATATTATTTAGTAGGTTGTCAATATCATCATTATCAACATCAGTAATCTATGTAGTTAATACGTCGGTTCGTTGGAATCGATTTTGTATTGATTTTTGTAACTTTAGACTTATGTATATTTTGATACATTTCTTTTTCTTGTCTGTCCTTTAAAACTAAGTCCCTAATGTTTTTCATATTTCCTTCTAGTTGTGTATTAATTTAAATTTATTTATTAATTTCCTCAATAGCATTTTTGTCGTTCGTTTCTATTACTTTTAAATGTTCGTCTATTTCTTCCACGCGTCGTCCAAAGCACAAAATAACCATTGCTGACCCATTTTTATAAAATGTATGAGTCCGCGTCTGTACTTGCCTTGGGTGGCACGACACTCAATATTTTTGGAAATATTGTAGAACATTCTCTTTTTTATTCTTAATCCTGATTTACAATTTCATATTTTTGTATTTCCTGAAGGGTATCAAATAAATTATTATCTGTGTTGACGATGTGGTTAAAAGTCTGGGTTTGGTTGATTATTTCAACTATTTGATGGTTTGTGCTAGGTTAGTCATCAGCATCAAAGCATCAACCTGAGTACCTGCGAATTTTCTTGGTCGTTTAATTTTCGTAGAATTTACTCTATCAAGATTCTTATATGTATCTAAGGTTAGGCTCGTTCTTGTGTGTAACACGTTTAATACATATGTATATCCTTCCTGTCTTTTTTCTATACAATCTTCTCTTGTCTGGCTCGATAATCTTTTCTTTTTTATTTTTGAGTTTTCGTACTAGTGTTTCCATGTCTGCATTTTGTGTTTTTTCTGGAGACAAGTTAATTTTTAAATTATATCTTTTACTATACATTTGGAAAGCCTTAAACATTTTCTTCCTGCTTCATGGAAAGTAGAATGTTTGCTATTTTACTGTGTATCTGCATTTCCTGAATGTGAATTAGGTTTTTGCAAAATTGACTTGTACCTGACGTTTCCTAAGAAAATCCCTAATGTACATTGTACTAAGTTCGTTGTCTGTAACAATTTTTGTGGGTGTCCCTCTAGTTAAGTGTTCTGTGATAGCATCTTTATTATGTTTATGAATATTGCTTGTCAATCGCGGTTAAGAATATGTTTTTTTGAAAGTGACAAATTTCTTTGCGGAATATTACGTTAAAGGGTGCTTCTGTTATTTTAAATTTGTTTTTAATAGGTTTTCGTTCATACTTAGCCGTTTGACATGTGTCTCAGTTGTTAATAATTTGTGTCATTATTAGTGTTTATTTGGGAAAATAAATTTATTTTTTTAGAGTGTTATCAGTCATAATCATCCCGGAGTTTTGACTTTATTTTATAAAGGTTGGAAAATATCTCCCTTTCGCTTTTTTGCTCTTTATTCAACGCTTTATAAAAAGTGTTACAGTAATGGGATTTAGTTCAAATGTGCACCGTTTTGTTCGATAATCTGTTTTCATCTAGACGGAAACTTCATAATACCCTCCCACTTTTCACAAGCCTCTTTTGAGACCTTCTGACGAGTCATCAACGAAGTGTGTGGTCTGGCGTTGTCCTGGTGGAACACTACACCCTTCCTGTTGGCCAATTCTGGACGCTTCTGGTCAATCGCCTGCTTCAAGCGATCCAGTTGTTCGCAGTAGATGGTAGAATTAAGCGTCTGGATCTATGGTAGCAGCTCATAGTGGATTCCCTTCGAATCCCACCAAACACACAGCAAAACCTTCCTGGGTGGGACGATTCACCTACCTTCGACCACAACCGTTTTCGCTTAATATTGTCGTATATGATCCATTTTTCGTCGCCAGTCACGATCCGCTTCAAAATTGAGTCGAGTGCGTTCCGTTTCAGCAGGATATCGCAGGCGTTGATTCGGTCCAGAAGATTTTTTGCGTCACATCATGCAGCGCCCAAACATCAACCTTTTTTTGTATCCAGCCTTCTGCTGATGGTTTAAAATGGTTTGGTGACTAACTCTCATCTCCTAACCCAAGCAACAATTTGTAAACTCAGTAGCAAAATTACAGCGGTAATTAATTTTACCTGGAATATCCTTGGTTTTAAAATGGTTTGAAATAGGTTATCTTATAACTGAGGGAAATTTTCGGTAAAAACAAACCCTGAAATAAACCCAAAGTTAGTTTCAGGTAATTTTGCATCCTTTTTTTTCAGATATTTTAATAACCCAGGTTTAAAATTGGCTTTAAAAAATCCTATTTGAAACCTGGGTCATAAATCAGGTATATATTTCCCGATTATTAACTTTTTTTTTGAATTTTCTGGTTAATTTATTACCAGTTCTAGCCATCAAATTCAAAACCTGCTTTAAAATAACTGATTTTTCAGTTTAAAAAAAAAAACACTTTTGAATTTGGTAATTATTTTATTGGCTAAAATCTTACCAATTTTACTAAAAATTTAAAACTGGTTATAAAAAAACTTATTTTATTGGTAGTTATGTAACCGATTTAATTTTGGAAGTCAAATTGGTTTTAAATAATTTGTTTTATTGGTTAATATTTTACTAATTTTATTTGAATTGTAAATTTGGTTTAAAAAAAGTTTAGTTTTGAGTTGAAATATAATCTTTTTTTTAGTAAAAGTTGAAAAATTACTATTTTTTACTCACGGCGATATTTTTTTCGTTAAAAATCAAGCTTTTTTCTTACTATTTTCAAAAAATTTTTAAGATATTCGTTTTTGAAACGTTTCGATTTATTTTTTAATAACTTTCTTTTTTACCCAGAAAAAAAATTATTTTGTATGCTGGGAACAAATTTTACAAATAATCATTATCTTAAAATAATCTGTTTTGCATATTTTTCATATTATCTATATTAAGTCTAAATATTACCTATCTAGAGCCTCGGTAATAGTCTAACTCATTTGTATTCTCTCCAAACCAAACTCACTCAACCACACAAACTATTTTCCAATCAGTATCAGACTATGTTTTCGTCAGTTGGTTTTTGTTGTGCGTGGTGTGAAGTCGTAAAGTGTGCTAAGTGCAAATAAGTGAGTTGTGAAAATAATAAAAAGTAATTTATCGAAAACAAAAGGATTGTTTTTTAAAATAGTTGGAGTCAACAGGATTATTGTGTCAAAGAGGATATTTGGTAAGTCATTTTGTAATATATTAAATTTAATTATTTTTATTGGATGAAACGTTTCTTTTGGGTAGTTTTTTTCCCTATTTTACCTTTTCTCATAAAGAATAGGTAAAAAATGTCTTCTTTTAACTCTCCAATAAAAAAGAAGTACACAAATCACTTCTCTTTGACTTTTTAATCGTGTATTTAACTATACATACACAAACAGATACGACAGCAAGTCATATCATGTTTTTGGCGGTTGGCATTTTTTTTGCCGAATTTTTTTCCCTCTTCTTTTTAACACTCTAGTAAAAAATAAGTAAACAAATCACATCTTTTTCACTTTCACTAAAAAAAAACAAGTACAAATATTACTAGCATTTTCCCTTGATGGCGATGAAAAATTCGTTACCGCTGTTCCGAAGAGCTGGATAGTTGGATCAACCCTGTTATGGCCTACTACCAAAATAGACACTTTAGACGCAAACAATGTCTCGAACCATCAGACGACTGGCAGAAAATACCGTGCACAATCATTTTTGATAATATCGGTAAGAACTTTCAATTTATTACTTTAATTTATTTATTTATAAAACCTAAAATTCTTGTCGTCTCAATTCGAAACTATGCAGTTTTTTAAATTTTCATGAATCCTATAAATCTGTTAGCATTGAATTTATTAATTTTACGTTTTCGTTCTATAGAATATCTTTGTATTTGGTTCATGAGTATTTAAAAAACTGCATTGTATTCAATTTTCTATTTATGTTTTTAAAAAAAAAACTCATACAGTTCCGCAAAAACTTTACACTTTCAAAGATTTTTAATGTTTTGTGTTTTTCTTTTTTTTAAGAATCATGGGATAAGGCCTTAGAAACGGAGAAGGAGGCGAAATTGTTGTTGTCGGATGAGACTGGGCTCGATGAAACGGAAAAACTTCCCGAGAATGTCCTTAGCGACCTCAACGTCCTCATGTCAGAAATGATTTCTGACAAAATTTGCGACACCGGCACACCGAAATGCGGAACATCCTGCACTACTGTGAGTTACGGTAAGAAAATGAATGCCAATATTTCGGTTCTTTGTAGTATTTGTTACCAGTGTTCCCATAACGGCATTATTAATGCTAGATCTAGCATTATAGAGAAGAGCAAAGCATTATGAAATTTTAAAATAATGCTAAATGCTTTTCTGGCATTATTGTTTTTAAGTTTTGCATTCTTGAATGCCAAAATTGATTTGATTATATCATATTTGGAAAAAAATAAGAATGTGATAAGTCTGAATGATTTAAAATTAAATAATTAACTATAAAACATGTTCCTATACTTAAAAACATTGTGCTGTTAATACCTATTTACATATAAAGCTTTAAGTTTTGTTATTTTTGAATTAATTTTGTTTTTTTTTTTTTTTTTTTTTGTTATATACCTATGTTTGTTAGGTATTTGTATGTGAAAATAAATATTATTTTGCATTTTTTAAGATGTTTGTTTTTTAATCATCGATATGGACGTTTTATATGGATTTTAAAATCTAGCATTTTGTTTTTTGAGCTCCCATACGATCTAGCATTATAAAATTTGAAATCTAGCATTATGAAATTTGAGATTATGGCAACATTGTTTGTTACCTTATATCAATTGTAAATTCATTTTTTTTATTAATTCAATCTTAAACCTACCTTAAAGCTAGACAAAAATTCATAAAACTAGCCTAATTAACCATAACTTACAACTAACTTACTGGTCCCCTACGGACACTCTAAGTTAAACTATAACACTTACTATTAAACTACCTATTCTACCTATAAACTACTTAAAACTAGAACAACCACAGCAGCAGATCTAACTATCTAACATTTTTTTGTTTTTCATATTTTGGTAATTTTTTTTTCTTATTCCATGTATTTTTTTTTTTAAATTTATTTTTTTTTTATTTTTTTTTTTATTTTTTTGTATTTTTTTGTATTTTGTATTTTTTTTTTGTGCCACCATGCCTATTCTACTTAAAACTAAACCCTAAAACTATAAAACAAGTATGTAAGCCGGCCAAGGCTTTAAACCCCATCCCGACTACCCACTATCAAGTGCCGATTGAAGCCACCAAAACTGGTTCTCCTGCTTCACCCTATCAGTTCGGTCCCGTTGGGACACAGCCCTACTGAACCGAAGGAGCTCTGCTCCGCCTTGTGCCATGACGTCCCGATTGTACAGGAGTCGCCTATCCACGGTTCGTCGTCTGACGTGGTAGATTAGCGGAACTGCCAATCTATCCTGTATCAGACCGCATCTGTCTAAAAAGAGGAATGCCTCTGGTGGAATGAAGCCGCTCAAGCGTGCATTCTCAAAATACTCGTCGTTCGGATAGAACGCCCCGAAAATTAAATTGTTGGTCGAAGACATAGCTCTTGCAATGTGACCTCGAACGAGTTTTATCACGAAATTGTCAATTCTGTTGATTCGGGCCTCGTTGGAATAGTAGTGCACGTAAGAAGATTCGGCTGTTCGATATAAGCCGGTACAGCGTCGTAAACACTGCCGCTCGAACACCCGAAACTTCTCCATCTGGGAAGGGGCAACGTTGAACCACACAGGACCAGCATAAACTATCATCGGCCGTATGAGGGCCATGTAGCAAATTACCTTCACTCTGGGGTCAAGCCGACTGCTAAAAAACAGCCGTTTCGTCAGAGCGAAGGCTCCTCTGGCCCTGGTCAGAGCAGCATTTATATGTCTGTCGAAATATAAATACTGATCTAACCAGATACCGAGGTACTTCACTACACTTTTGCTCGCTAATGGCTGCCCGTGAAGATCAACGATGACCATCTTGCGCCAATTCTTGCACGTATCCCTCGTGGCCCTAGCTAACGGAGTCCGGAACAGAATTGTCTCCGACTTCTGGACATTTATTTTCAGTTTCCAGTCGTCGCAATATCGCTGAATCTTGTCGAAATCACGCTGCAAGAGAATTCTAATAACCTCAACCTTTCGGGCCGTTCTGTACGCAATTAGATCGTCGGCGTACGCAATTGCCTTTGTAAGACTACCTATCAGATCGCTGGTGTAAATGCTGAAGAGAATCGGCGAATTCACCGCTCCCTGTTGAAGACCATTTTTAATTAAGAATGTTGTGGTAGAAGTTACGTTGCCACTTTTGACAACAAACTTTCTACCGTTAAGCATATCATAAAGTATATACAACAATGGCTTGCTTTTGCCAAGCCTGCTCAGTTTTAGGTAAAGACCCTCTAACCATACGGTGTCAAAGGCCTTTTCCAAATCAACCAGAACAGCACCTGTGCATTGTTGTTTTGATTTATTCCATTGGATATCAGAAACGAGTTTAGACGCAGCATGAATTGTGTCATGACCCGCCTTGAACCCGAACTGTTTATCCGGAATTATTTTGTTGTCCGCAGCCCACTTATTCAGAGCCCTATTGATTATTTTTTCGAAAACTTTGCTGATGCTCGGAAGAAGACTTATCGATCGAAGATTTGACGGTTTGGAGTTGTCCTTTCCCTTTTTCGGGAGAGGATGAACCACAGCGGTCTTCCAATGCACTGGATAATATGCATTATTCAGTGCATTATTGAAGAGTGTGGTGTAAATGTCAATTGCCTCCATCGGTAAATGTCTTAGTACAACGTTGGATATACCATCGACACCTGCTGACTTTTTGTTTTTTATTGAGTTGAAGATGAGCTGAAGCTCAACCTTCGTTACTAAAAAGGGGCTTGGTCCCGTTTGCTCGGCGATTATGGCATTTGCCAAGGAATCGTCATTGAACCGCATGAAACCGCGGTTCTCAGATGGCCATTGTGTTATATCATTTCGAAGGTAAAAGTGATTAAGTAGGGCTCTGTTTTCCAGGTCGTGGTTGGGGCGAATGCTAACATTCACCTTGTACACTTGCTGGAAAGCAGCTCCCACCGCCTCCACATGACATTTTTTATTGACGACTTCAGTGTCCTAACCTCCAAGTCGTGTGGGTCTGTGAGTCGTCTGTACAAGTTTTTGAGTCTTGTCAGTAAGCCACTCTTGTGCTTACGCAGTGCGTCAATAGTAGCGTTTCTGTAAGCGTCCATTTGGTCCCGTTCTTTGTACTTTGGTATTGTCCGTTCCATCGTTCGTTTTATTATTTCATCCATCTGTTGTAAATGTTGGTCGATTTCTGTATTTGTCAGGTTTCTGTTGTTTGGTGGGGCTATGTCACTCGAACGAAGTTCTCTCGCTAGGGCGTTGGTGAAACGAGGCCAGCGCATCTTACTGTAATTGTAAGAATGCGTTGCAACGTATTTCTCCAACTCCACGCGTTCGTTCGGAATCTGCATTACAGCAGCCAGTCCGCAGTGATCACTGTCGTACTCGACTGTCTGTAAGCAGTTTCGAGGGTGATTACCCACTTTGTCTGTAACTGTAAGTCTTATGTCGTACAGCAAAAGATCCAGAAAGGAGTCGCTTCTTGGATACGATGGCTTTTCAGTAGCCAGCAGGTCGACGCCATATTCAACGCTGTAAAGATTCATCAAATTAAAAAGATGGTTACCTCTGGGATTACTATTTTGATTTCCCCAATCTTCATGTTTTGCGTTCAAATCACCGGCCAAGATGAAATAGTTTTCTTCCAAGCTCAGTTTAAGTTCCCTAAGAAGAATCTCGAGTTCTGAAGCAAAGTAAGTAACCTGCGGAGCTCCAGCCGCATAAGCCGCAATCACATACATCCGCTTCCCTTGAGTGAGAGAGATGCATACAACGCAAACTTCTAGCGTCTTGAGCTTTCGCAATTCATTGTTGTATATGACTTTATAATTAATGCCTTTTCGTATAAAGAGAGCGACACCGCCCCCTTGAGTGGAGTCGGGCTGGTCTCTTCTTACGATATTGTAATTTTTATGAGTCAATTTGTGTTTGTGGTTTAGCTTGGTTTCGCTAGCCATAAACACATCGGGACTGTAGTCTTTCAACAATTGGAACATGTTGCCTCTTCGTTCAATCCTAATCAGTAAATTTACATTCACAGCTATGACTTTTAGGCGCGTCTCCGGCAGCGCGCCCATTATGGTCTAAATTGCGCCAGGCCAGGCAACAAAGAGTAGAGATGATCTACCCTTTTGCCTTGCTCCTTTATCTGACTTTGCAGCCCTGTTAGTTGACCTTGAATGCTCAACAACAAGGCTACAATGTCAGGCTGCACCTCTGGTGCCTTAGGCACAGGGGCCTTTGGGGCAACCGTTGGTGGAGCCTGTCTCGTGTTCCCATTCCCTGACACCATTTGGGCGTAAGAGAATTTGGGATCCACGAATTTTTGTGTTGGATCCTGTCGAACTGTTCGACTTCCTTCGGCTTTTTGACTGGCCTGTTTTTGTTTCATTTGCTGGACCTTAGGGCAACCCCTATAGTTAGCCGGGTGCCCTTGGTTTCCACAAAGGACACACTAGAGCTGGGTTAAATCCTCAACCCGCTCAGTCCCCAGCTTGCATTCTCCCTCTTTGTGGGTTTCGGAGCACCTGACGCAGCGCAACTGCATATTGCAGTTGGCTACGGCATGGCCGAACCTCTGGCACTTCGTACATTGTAAAATGTCGTCGTGCCTTTTTAATGTCTCCCAGTGTATGGCTTGATAGTCGAGGCATTTGATTTCCCTCAGACTCTCAAAACTACTTTGGGGCGAAAATGTTACGAGGAACATTGGCAGCCTGTAACCCCCTCGCCTGGACTTCACCGTAGTGAAAGGCTTGACCCCGATAAAATCGAGATCATCATTGGCATTTTCACGAAGCTCAGCTAAGAGCGCCTCCGGTTCCGTGCAGGAACTTATGCCCTTTAGAAGGACCGTCTTAAATTTTTCGGTTTTAGGCGTGTAGCTGAAGAACTCAGCTGTGGCCTCTTTTAGTAACCCTTTTACTAACTTGTAATCAGGCAGTGAGAAACACTGGACCGAATAATTCTTTTCTTTTTCGTTTACAATTTTTATGAGAAATTTGCCCTTAATGGCCGACTTACATACCTGTTTTATGTCGTCCAGGTCAACTCTGTGTGTCCTTATTGGTGGCACCTTCTCCTTCTTGGGCTGTGGTTGTTTCTGTTGTTGCTGCTGCTTCTCCTGCTGCTGCTTCTGCTGCTGTTTCTGCTGCTCCTGCTGCCTTGGTTGTAGCTGTTGTTGTTGCTGCTGCTTGGCCTTAGTCGAAGTGGATGGGCCCTCAGACATTGGGCCTGTCACTGCTGGTGCAGCCTTCATTTTTTGTTCCGCTCCAATGCTTTTGATAGCGGGCTTTGGCTGTGGTTGTTGCTGCTGTGGTTGTGGTTGTTGCCTTGTTTCCTTCTTTTTTTGTTTTGCCTGTTGCTGCTGTTGCTGCTGTTGTTGCTGTAGCAGCCGTTGTGCTATTTTTCCATCTTTTCAACTGCCTCCTTTTGTCGGCGCGCTTCAATTTTGGTTTTAAGAGTACTGAGGAGGGGCTCCATCTCCTCCTTCAGTTTTTTTAGTTGCGCCTCATAGGCGTCTATCTGTTGCTTTTTAACTTGCAGCACTTGTGCAAGCTCCACCTCATCAATTTCGTTATCGTTGGGGGCATCAGGCACCTCCATCTCCCTTTCCTTAGGCTGCTCTGGCGGCGCTACGCTTGAGAACCTATTTTTATTTTTAGGTGACCTGAAGTGCCCCTCTTCACCTTCGGAGACGTAGTCAACTTCTCCATCTGACGACTCACTTTGTGACGTCATCTCTGGTGTCTTTGTTGGCTGCACTTTCTCCCGCATTGCTCCACGCTTGGCAGCATTATTTCTATCTACCAGATTGGGCGTATGCCTTCTCCTTTTGGCAGTTGTTGTTGTTGGTAAAGACCCATCAGACTGGTGGCCTGATGATGTTGCGGTGAATTGGGGTACCGCTGGTGGAACCACATTAGCATCACCTGACGAATTTGCAGAGGACTGCCAGAGGACTGACGAGTATACACAGTTTTGAAAGTATTATAATGAAATTTAATACAAATTAGTAAAAATCTCTTAGGATTTAATAATGATCACTTAAAATCACTTAGTAACAATTAAAAATAATTATTAATATGTAATACTAGGAGAAAATACTACATCAGTTTTCAAAACAGACTTTTGACATTTAACGTAACGTTATTCACTTATCTTTTACTACTTTCACATATTTTTACTAAATATTTCAAAGTAATCAACAAACAATATAAACAAAATCTAACAATATTCATCTTAAAAGTACTAATGATCAAGAAATGAAGAACAATAACAATTTACCTGACACAGGACTGACGCCATAAGACTGACGAAAAAGACGAAATTTGAGGTTATAATCTGGACTAATGTTTTTTTTTTTGTAATTTTAAATATCAACAAACTACACATTTTACATTATCAAAGTTTCTTTTAACAAATCAAAGTTTAATACGAATAAATAAAAATAAACCTTGGATTAACAAAAAAATAACGACTCACCATAAAACTGACGTGTTGACTGGCTTGACTCTTTAACAGATATCATGGCCGTCAAATTGTGCAACCCGCAACTAACTTCATTACCAACATTAAAATTAAAAGTGCGATTTGACAGTGAGTCGGCGATATTTCGCACGAATTTCAAATTTAAATAACACACAAGGGACTGACGAATGAAACTGAACACAAAATTTCTTATCTTTTTTAAATAAAGTGGAGAACACTGCATTATGAAAATTGTAGTATATATTAAACTATATACATCGCAGATTGTATTAAATTAATAAGTTTTCTCAAATCAATGATAAATTTTAATAAACAGTCACTTAATGGTTGGTTTTCAGGGTTGTGACATGCCAGAGGACTGACGTTTTAAGAACTAATTGTGTTTTTTTAATAACTTGTATTCAAAATGAAGAACTGAAATTGGGTGACTAAATAAAGGTCTTTCCATTGTTTTAAAATAAATTGCAATCTCAATAAAATATAATCAGACTTTGTATATATTAGTTGATGACATCGAGTTACCCAACTTTTGTATAATCACCCATAACTCTTACCATTCCATTCAAAATGTTATTGTTTTTGTTTAATGTTTCAATTTAAAAATAGGTAAGCGCAAATATAACTGTACAGTGTCCAGGTGCATGTTTGAAGACACTTTGCTCCTCGAATACTTGTGGTTCGGGACGGACACCAAAAAACGGTTCGATGTGTTTAAGCAAATTTTTTGGGTGATGATGGAGGCGGTCAGGAAGAGGTCCCTAACTTAAGCTATGCGGAGGAATCCGCATACATAAAAATGTTCTTGAAACAGGCCCGTTTCAGGGTGGGAAAAATGTAAGTTAATTTTACCTAAAAAAAGTTAATTTAGATTATTGCTTTTATTTTTTATTTTTTTTCTAATAAATTTGTATAATTATTTTCAGCGACGGGCAGCAACTGATAAATTTGTTTTTATTATATAAATAAACTAGCTGACCCGGCAGACTTCGTACTACCTCAATCGATAAATAAAAGACCTAAACTTTTGTATAAATTAATTTCAAAACAAACAAAACGTATTGAATAAAAAAGCATTTTTTTAATGAAGCATGAAGTTTTATTATTATTTTCGACACATCTTACTTAAAAAAACAGAGTTTTCCTGAAATACTGGCTATTTATAAGGTTTAAATTTTTATTAACAGACACACACTGTTATGATACAGTTTGTTAATCAATTTAAAGCTTTCTCATAAACTATATTTTTTGTTTTGTTTTGTGGTGCGTAAATAAACAAAGAAGACGGTTTTCCGACGCGCGAACACGCGACGTATAATTTTCCATGGGCGAAACAGGGAAACTCCAAGTTATTTCCGCAAACTTCTAAAAACTGTCCTTGCGATTTATTTATTGTCATCGCAAAGGCCAGACGTACTGGAAATTGTAAGCGTTTAAAATCGAATGGTAAATCCGTTGGAATCATCGGTATTCGCGGGATCAAGATATCCTCTATTTTGTATTTTCCTTTTATGATTGTTGCCTCAATGACGTTATTCATCAGCTTTTTCACAGCCAGTCTTGTTCCATTGCATAGTCAAAGTTGATTAATGTTACGCAGCATGATGACAACTGATCCTACTTTTAACTGCAAATTGTGAGGTGGTAATCCAGGCAATTCCAGTGAATTTAAAAACTCCGTGGGATAGTTGACTACGTCATCCTGGTTCATAACAGTGTCGACTGATTTGAAGGAAACCAACTGTCCTGGAAGAAAATTCTGAATGGTCGCATTGAGATCCTCGACATCTTTATTTTTCGCTGCCAATATTGCTCGGTCACCCAACCAATTATGGTTACTGAACTTTTGCGCTATATCTGGGAAAACACGCTGAATAAGCTCCTCTTTTGAATCTGTGATGTGACAGAAATCTGTGGGTAATGTTGTTGTGAATTTTTCCACCGACCGACCGACGGATTGAATATATCAATATATAATTTAATCACTATTGGATTTCCGAATCCAATATTAATAACGACCGAACGCGAATTAAATCCTTTACTTTTAAATTGTTTTAAATTAAAACACAATCAAAACTGCACACCGCCGATGTGCCGCGAAAGTTATTATGACAATTTATGATAAACGTCAATCGATATGTCAGGTAGATGAAAGAATTCACCACAGATAGCAATAAAAGTATTGCCAGCACGGTAGCTCAGCTTAAGGGGGGGTTTCGATTAATGAATATTTTATTAATCGAGGTGATTAATAAAAGTGAAATAAAATTGATATCAAAATGATATCGAAATACGACGAGGTGAATTTCTCCAAGTCGTATTGTTTAAAGTGGGCGCCAGGAAACTTTTTAATGGAAGTTTACCAAAACCAAGAGCTGAAAAATTAATCTTCAAACAAGGATATAAAATAAAAGAAAAGCTTTATTTTCCGGATGGGAAATTTAAGTTATGTTTTATTTGCCTGGAAAACCTTGGCCGAAGCCGGGATTAAAAACCAGGATCTTTTCTGATAGTAAAATTACAAGTCGAGATTTTGAGATTGACAGAAGGTCAAATCTCGATAAAAAAAATGAAAAGTATGAAATTTTAAGATGATTAATTATTAAACAAAATTAAAAAAAAGGAAAACAAAACAACCAAGAAAAATCACTTCAAGAAAATTATCGACAAAAGACAAAGAAAAAAAATCAAGCGGTTAAAAATTTCCCGTAGTACCGGGAAAACAGACTTTTGACGCGAAGGTCAAAAGGACGAATTCGAACAAACGAATATTCTTAGAAACAAAAGAAAACACTATACTTAGCTTCTTTTAACTTCCTCCAACAGCTATTGTAGTCCTTCCTCAACTTTTCTTAGAACACAAAAATCTCCAACTCAATAAGACTTTAAAAAAAAAAATCTATCTTACAAAATTACGTCTTTTTAAAAAAATTCCTTCACACAACTTTTCGTAAAATCTTCTATTCGCTTTGGGTGTAATCCAAAAAAGTGGCCATCATCATGGCGAGCTTAACCCTTCCGGCTACCTGCCCTTAGGCAATCCTCTCGGATCTTTTGCGTGGTGATCGATCTGTCTCGGTCCCGCAACTTCCTCCATCCATAAGATTGGGGTGTGCGACCGAGAAGCCAGATATCTTTCATCGCACGCGATCTCTTTAAAAAGGTGATGCGATCACCCAGTAGCTCAATGAGTGAGTTCAGCTCTTCACTTTCCAACCCATTCCAGCCAAGACTTTCTGGAAAAATCGTGTGGAATTCCTCGCATTACCGAGTATCTACACGCGCTAGTTTCTGGTTGAGGAAAGACTACTTATGTGGTGTTGCAGGAAGTCGGTAGCCAAGCCTATAATTAAAATAAAAGTTATTAAGATATTCTTAGTGATTTTTCCATCGTTACTATATACTTTATGGTGGGCCCTCGGCCATACTACATTAAAGTTGGTGTGAATTTTCTACACACATTGTTGGGCATGGGTATCGTCTTCATGCCTTGACGATATTGTTTATCCAATATGTGGGTCAACCGTCGCACAGTTCGTTGGTGTGGAATCCTTTCGCACACTTTGGTAGGACCTGTTAAATTTGCTTTCCCAAAATGCTAGAAGAGCAGGTCACTGGCTGATGGTCCAGGTTTCTACTAAACTCTTCCAGAATTTTGCGGCCGCAGTAAGAATTTTAAGGGTGGTTAGCAAAAAGGAAGATGAAACTTGTTGTGGTAAAATTTACCGCAACAAATCCCACCCTTACCTCCTAGGAAATGTGCTTACCGTTGGTTAACACCATAGGTAACACATTTCCAAAGTCGGCCCCAGAGAAATGAAAATAATTTCCATCAGAAAAAAAAAATCGTGAACTAAAAACAATTTAACAAAATCAAAGTGCAAAGTAATCAAAGCAAAAAAAAGTAAACTACGTTAATCATTAAAAACTTCGGATGCATTTGTAAACGGTTTTAAATCCTTAACATGCCAAGTTCCGCGTTCTTTACCATTACTATCTTTCAAGACGTATGTCCAAGGTGACAAACGCTTATCAATTACAAACGGACCGACAAATTTCGGTGCTAATTTGGCTGCATAATAATTCGCGGCCTCCGAAAGCGTGAAATTCCTGCGCCATACAAGTTCGCCGGGGTGATATTGAACATCACGCCGTCGAAGATTGTAGGCTTCCGCAGAACGTTTAGAAGCTACTCCCAGCTTCTTTACAATATCGGCCCTAAGCCTTTTAAAGCGTTCCCTGATCCCCTCCGGATCCTGAACGTCTTCTGACTCATTCCCTACAGATGATACTTCTTTACCCGAAGTTACCATTTCCCTCCCGAAGTTCGCATAGTAAGGAGACACTCCCAAAACTTCATGTTGTGACGTGCGAATGGCGCACGCCACTTTACTCAGTTGAGTATCCCAAACCCGTTGATTTTCCCCAACATATGCCCTTAAGGTGGTTTTAAGGATCTGATTAATCCTCTCCGCAGGATTCGCCTGCGGGTGATAATGGGCTGTAAATTTTATTTGTGACGCGTACGCCTGGCAAAGCGTTTTCAATTCCTTCGATCGGAATTGGGGACCGTTGTCACAGACGGTCACCTTTGGTACGCCAAAAAGTAGGAAGACATTGTCTTCGAGTTCCCTACAGATAGCTTTTGCAGTAGCCGACCTCAACGCAAACAGTAGTGGAAACTTTGTGAAGTAATCCACCACCGTCAAAATGTATGTAAAACCCCTACTAGATTTAGGAAGCGGCCCTACCAAATCTATACAAATCATCTCCCACGGTGATTTGATTCCTACCCTCTCCGTCATTAACCCAGCTGGTTTTTCATTAATAGGTTTCACCTGTTGGCAAACTTGACAACTCCTAACGTACTTGGTGATATCAGCCCTCATTTTTGGCCAATAAAACTTTGCCGCTATCCTGGCAAAAGTTTTCCTAACTCCCATGTGACCCGCTAATGGGTTATCATGATTATCCTGTAAAATCCCTATCCTATCCTTTTTACCTATTACTCTCTTCCATTCTTGATTATCCTGATGAACTATAATATGACTAGCCTTTACGAGCTTGAACAACTGTCCATGTTCAACCCTCCAGGCCGGAAACCTAAGTGGATTGGCATTCACTTGCGCAATCATTTTTACCACCCAAGGGTCTGAAACCTCTTCTGAGATACCACCCAACTGTGGCACTCCTCGAGACAGCATATCTGGAACCACATGCTCTTTCCCCTTGCGATGAACGATTTCGAAGTCAAACTGTTGTAACCTAATGGCCCAACGAGCCAACCTACCCTGTGGATCTTTCAAATTACTTAGCCATACCAAGGAATAATGATCGGTTACGACAGTAAATCGAACACCTTCGAGATACGGTCGCAACTTCTCAACAGCCCAAAGCACAGCCAAGCATTCCTTCTCTGTCGTACTATAATTCCTTTCGTTTCTATTCAAGGACCTGCTAAGGTAACAGACAACCTTTTCTCCCTCATCAAAGTTCTGTGAAAGAACTGCACCGATACCAAAATCTGACGCGTCTGTTTGAACGACGAAAGGTCGTTTAAAATCTGGGCAAGTGAGTATAGGTGCTGTCACCAAACACTCTTTTGCCTTCCTAAAGCTATCCTCGCATTCTTGAGTCCAAGTGAACTTCCTATTCTTTTTTAATAAATCTGATAACGGTCTAAGTAATTCCGCGAAATTTGGTACAAAACGACGGTACCACGAAACTGTCCCTATAAAACTCCTAACCTCTTTAACATTCCTCGGTGCTGGAATCCTAACCATACTGTCTACTTTTTCAGGATCGACATGCAACCCATTACGATCCACTATATATCCTAAAAATTTAAGCGAAGGCATGCAAAAGTTGCATTTTTCCTTGCTAACCTTTAATCCGGCATCGCTCAACCTTTTCATCACTTCACTGAGAACTTCGAGATGTTTTTCAAAAGTTTCGGCAATGATAATGATGTCGTCTAAATAGACGAAAACGAATGGCTCAAGATCGGCACCCAATACCGTGTCGATAAATCTTTGCCAAGTCGCCGGTGAGTTATGAAGTCCGAAAGGCATTCTCCTAAACTGAAATAAACCACGCCCAGGTACCGTAAAGGCAGTATAAGGCTTAGATTCCTCCTCCATAGGTATCTGCCAGTACGCTGACTTGATATCTAGTGAAGACAAGAACCTAGCACCACGAAGCCTATCTAAAATTGAACTAATATACGGTAAGGGATACGCATCCCTATCCGTATTCTTATTCAGCTTCCTATAGTCCACGCAGAATCTAAAGGAGCCATCTTTCTTTTTTACTAACAGTATTGGAGATGACCAAGCACTTGTCGATCTCTCAATAACTCCTGCCTCTAACATTTCATTAAGTTCCCTATCTATATGAACCTGCATTGCCGGGGAGACCGGATAGTACCGTTGTTTTATCGGCTCTGCCGACGTCCTAATTTTGTGCTCGACTAGTGTTGTACAACCTAAGCCCTCGGGCATTTTCCTAAACGAATCCTCCACTAAAGTTTCTAAAGCTTTTATTTCCCTATCATCCAACTCTGATCGTTCTATAATAGAACATACCGAAACAGCAATGTTCTGTTCGGAAAAATTCCACTCTCGTGACCTGAGATCCGGGACAATGCCCGACAGCGCCCAAAAATCTGCGCCTAAAATCACGGTGTGCGGCAAAGTTGGTATAATTAAGCAATCAATAAGGATTGCCCTACCCTCAACTACTATCGGAAGAGAGAGTGTCCCTAACACTTCGACACCTGACCCGTCTGCCAAACACACGCAGTGGACAGTGTCTTTCTTCACAGTAAACCCTAAATCACCAAGTATTTTCCAAGAGTCCCTACCTATTATGGTCCTGGAAGCTCCTGAATCTAGTAGTCCTACGAATTCAGAACCATAAATACTAACTTTTAAAAATGGTCTCCTATCATTCCCGTTTGCCTCCAAGGTGAACCCTAAATTAACCCTATTTACCAGCTGGTTTCCAGCAGGCAAAAACCCTAACGTTTCTGAACTCCTCGCCCTGCTGCCGCAGGAGTTCGCTGCCCATTTCCCGAGCATTTCCTACACTCAGATCTTTTGACCCCTAAAGCCCCACAACCGAAACAACGCCTAGGAGCGGAACACCTATCTGCATAATGGCCTGATCCATTACACTTAAAACACCGAATGCTCGAATTGGCTCGAGATTGGTTCGATGATTGGGCCTGACGATGAGTTTCGTTGTTCTCTGTAACAACCGAAACCGAGGGAGTATCGACACCTACATATGCTAGATCCGGTTCTAGCAAAGACCTATTCTGCCTAACACTTGGTGGTGGAACATACGCATCTACGTTGGCCCTAACGGCTTCTAAACTCCTACCTAACGTCACCAAATCTGACACACAAGTTGGTTTCGCCAAACCAAGTTGTGTTTGGTAGAAGGGTGTCAAGTTCCTTTGGATCATTGACAACCTTCTACTTTCAGTTATGGGTTCTGTCAATCTCCCAAACAAATTCGACATCGTCGCGACGTAGACACCGATGGACTCATCTTTGCCTTGAGTCCGACGCCTAATCTCCTCCAAAAGCTGATCGTCATAATTCGGTGGCAAGAATTCGAGTTTCAACTCTTTCACGAGTTCCTGCCACGAATTAACCGAAACCCTAACTGCCCTATACCAAATCAATGCTTTTCCGACGAAAAGCTCTACTGCTGACCTAAAAAGTTGGGTTTCCGAAACCCCCCTAGCCTGTCTCATTTCATTAATCCTCTCTAAAAATGCATTCACTGAGGTACCGCAGCGTTCCCCAGTGAATTTAACTTCCCATTTGGCGATGTTTTGGATTCGGTCCGATTCCACATAAATCCTTCCTGAAACAAAATCTCCATTTTCAGAATTATTCCTCCTATTGCCTGCCTCTCCTACGCTTGTTGATGTATCTACCGCAGTACCCCTAGACACACTTTTTTCTGTTGCAGCCGGAAGCTGTTTATCCCTTTCCTTTTCCCTTACAACCTGTTCTTCCTCAATATCCTCCTCATCATCCCTCTCTAATACCGACATGGTCATAATCACCTTATTTTTCAAGGCAAGCTTTGATTTATCCTGACTTTCATTTTCAGGAATGCTCCTCTCTAACCTACGCAAGCACCATTCTACTTTCGTTAAAATTTTTAGATATTCACCCGAAGTTTCCGACTTCGGGGGATTCTCTAAAAGTTTCCCTATCTCAACCACTTTCTTTTCAACTGCCATCAAATCCTCCTCGAAAGTGAAAGGATATGATGCAGCTACAAAAGAATTCCTACGTTCTAACTTAAGCGTTGTCCTAAGAGACTTTCTCATATCTTCAACCGTACCGACAATCAAACCGCGACATTCTATTTCATAGGTAATCTCGTCCTGAGATAACCTATTAATCTGACTCACATCCATATTACAAAAACACTATTTTTCAAAATATCCCACGAAACAAATTTAACAATACGTAAAATAATCTTCAGCCAAAACAAAAGTTAAAAGAAAGGTTCAAAACTAGCTTTGATTGATACAAAAAAGAAAACAAGCAGACGCGAAAGAGCCGAAAAGGAAGGTAACAGTCTCAAAATTACGAAGAAAATTTGTTTTCTTTATATTTAAAAACACTTTAATTAAACTGTATATAGGAACTAACGATTGCAAAAAAACACATCCACGAAAACCCGTCGTTGACCAAGATTTTATTTTAACTTTAATTAACAATTTAACAAGAGAAGAGAGAAAAAAAAATCTAAAAAAAATATTTCCCAAACAAATTCCGACAACCTAAAATGGCAACACTTATTCAATTAATTTATTAATTATTAAATTTGATCGAATTAAAATATCGAAAGAAAATTTAAAAAAAAACTATTAAAAGAATCAAAATAGTAAAATGGCAACACTTGAAAATTAAACAAAACTTCACTAAAATAAGCAATCTATTTTCACAAAAAGGTGCGAGAGAGAACACTATATTGTCAATATCACAAAATGGATTCCAAGGGCAAAAAGAAATATCACTTTATATAAAAGTAAATTATATCCAAAATGAATGCAAAATTATATATGTATATTGTATATACTACGAATATGAAACAATGTATGCAACAACTAAAAAAGAATATTTCAAGGACTCACTTATTTTTTTTTCCAGCCAAAATCAAAAACAAACACTCCCGAACTCCCTTCTTTCCTTTTTAAGGTTATTTTCCAGGCAAAAATAAAAACACTCCTGAATTCTTTTTTCCTTTTGTTGGTTATTTTCTTAGGCCTCCTGTGGCCGAAAATTCTCCAAGACAGCTCACCTAAATGAAAAAACAACACCACCAAGTAATTAAATCTTTTTTAAAAAAATTAAATCACAAAAAAAACAATTAACTTCCCTAAGCACAGGACAAACCAAACAATCACAAGTAGGTATTCCAAACGAAAAGAAAGAAAGCCCCACGTTGTGGACGCCAAATTGTTGTGAATTTTTCCACCGACCGACCGACGGATTGAATATATCAATATATAATTTAATCACTATTGGATTTCCGAATCCAATATTAATAACGACCGAACGCGAATTAAATCCTTTACTTTTAAATTGTTTTAAATTAAAACACAATCAAAACTGCACACCGCCGATGTGCCGCGAAAGTTATTATTACAATTTATGATAAACGTCAATCGATATGTCAGGTAGATGAAAGAATTCACCACAGATAGCAATAAAAGTATTGCCAGCACGGTAGCTCAGCTTAAGGGGGGGTTTCGATTAATGAATATTTTATTAATCGAGGTGATTAATAAAAGTGAAATAAAATTGATATCAAAATGATATCGAAATACGACGAGGTGAATTTCTCCAAGTCGTATTGTTTAAAGTGGGCGCCAGGAAACTTTTTAATGGAAGTTTACCAAAACCAAGAGCTGAAAAATTAATCTTCAAACAAGGATATAAAATAAAAGAAAAGCTTTATTTTCCGGATGGGAAATTTAAGTTATGTTTTATTTGCCTGGAAAACCTTGGCCGAAGCCGGGATTAAAAACCAGGATCTTTTCTGATAGTAAAATTACAAGTCGAGATTTTGAGATTGACAGAAGGTCAAATCTCGATAAAAAAAAATGAAAAGTATGAAATTTTAAGATGATTAATTATTAAACAAAATTAAAAAAAAGGAAAACAAAACAACCAAGAAAAATCACTTCAAGAAAATTATCGACAAAAGACAAAGAAAAAAAATCAAGCGGTTAAAAATTTCCCGTAGTACCGGGAAAACAGACTTTTGACGCGAAGGTCAAAAGGACGAATTCGAACAAACGAATATTCTTAGAAACAAAAGAAAACACTATACTTAGCTTCTTTTAACTTCCTCCAACAGCTATTGTAGTCCTTCCTCAACTTTTCTTAGAACACAAAAATCTCCAACTCAATAAGACTTTAAAAAAAAAAAATCTATCTTACAAAATTACGTCTTTTTAAAAAAATTCCTTCACACAACTTTTCGTAAAATCTTCTATTCGCTTTGGGTGTAATCCAAAAAAGTGGCCATCATCATGGCGAGCTTAACCCTTCCGGCTACCTGCCCTTAGGCAATCCTCTCGGATCTTTTGCGTGGTGATCGATCTGTCTCGGTCCCGCAACTTCCTCCATCCATAAGATTGGGGTGTGCGACCGAGAAGCCAGATATCTTTCATCGCACGCGATCTCTTTAAAAAGGTGATGCGATCACCCAGTAGCTCAATGAGTGAGTTCAGCTCTTCACTTTCCAACCCATTCCAGCCAAGACTTTCTGGAAAAATCGTGTGGAATTCCTCGCATTACCGAGTATCTACACGCGCTAGTTTCTGGTTGAGGAAAGACTACTTATGTGGTGTTGCAGGAAGTCGGTAGCCAAGCCTATAATTAAAATAAAAGTTATTAAGATATTCTTAGTGATTTTTCCATCGTTACTATATACTTTATGGTGGGCCCTCGGCCATACTACATTAAAGTTGGTGTGAATTTTCTACACACATTGTTGGGCATGGGTATCGTCTTCATGCCTTGACGATATTGTTTATCCAATATGTGGGCCAACCGTCGCACAGTTCGTTGGTGTGGAATCCTTTCGCACACTTTGGTAGGACCTGTTAAATTTGCTTTCCCAAAATGCTAGAAGAGCAGGTCACTGGCTGATGGTCCAGGTTTCTACTAAACTCTTCCAGAATTTTGCGGCCGCAGTAAGAATTTTAAGGGTGGTTAGCAAAAAGGAAGATGAAACTTGTTGTGGTAAAATTTACCGCAACAATGTGATGAATCCGGTCGAGGTGTCCATTGCAACTTTATCATTTCCAATATCTAACAACTGCTTCGCAAACACATTTGCAGTTTCATCATGTTGCAAAAATACTCGCATGTTAGTTGTTAATTGGAGTGTCTTTACGTACTGGCACAAATTTGATGATTTTAGGCAATCAGCAACAGTTGATCGGGGAATAACTGGAAGAGTCTGACGAAAATCACCTGACAACAGAATCATGGTCCCACCAAAAATATTTTGGTTGTCACGAAGATCTTTCAATGTTCTGTCCAGCGCCTCCAGTGACCTCTTATGGGTCATTGTGCATTCATCCCAAACAATTAATTTGCATACCTGTAAGATTTTGGCCATTGCGCTATTTTTGGCGATGTTGCAAATTGGTGTTTCGGTTATTTGCATGTTTAATGGTAATTTCAAGGCAGAATGCGCAGTTCGTCCGCATTCTGGCAGAGTCGCAGCTATTCCAGATGAAGCCAACGCTAGAGCAACATCATTTCGCGATCTGATCCTCGCCAAAAGCAATGAAATTAAGAACGTTTTTCCGGTTCCTCCGGGAGCATCAAGGAAATACATTCCACCAGATCCACTGTTCACAGCTTCTATCAAAGTGTCGTACGCAATTCTTTGTTGTTGATTTAATTGTGGAACATTTGTAAGAACTTTTTCGGCCAAAGCCTCAATGTCGTACTGTTGTTCCCTTTGCAACTCGTGGTTTAATGCATCGTGCATATGACGATTGGGTGCTGTCATTCCCAAACACGACAATACTTTATTTGCTATCAATAAACACATATCTTCTATCATGATCAATGTCTCATTGTAAATTTCTTAAGTCTGTGTATGTGTTGGTTCATTCAATAACACATGGATTGTAGATTACTGTTTTGATTGTTAGGGTCCGGACCAATTTAACTTGACTACTAAAGGCATAACACTAGTAGTGTTATTCTATTGTAAAGACCTCTTAAATAATCTTATACAGTGATATAATTAGAAGTTCGTCTGTTTTGATTTTAGGATTTTTTTTTATATTGCAATGACTGGTAATTTTAGAGTAGATTATTGCAATGTTCGCGGGCTGAGATCGAATTTTCTGCCTGTGTACATCCACGCTAATTCTAACAGACCAGCTGTTTTGGCATTGAGTGAAACTCAAGTAGGTGAAGATTCCGATCCTGCTGAATTTTTTATTCATGGGTATTGCTTGGTGCCATTATTCTTTTCACACCATGGTCTCGCCATATATATAAGGAATGATGTTGCCTATCAACTTTTACCACAATATGGTCATTGTACCAATTCCTTCTTTAATTTCATGTGGTTAAAACTTTCACTATTGTTTCCTTTATCGAAGCCCAAACCTGGACAGAGTTTCGACTTCTCAGGAATTTGATGCTCTGTATGCTCTGTCTGACTCCATTCAAAGAACTGTCTCCCTGTATCCTCACACTGAAATCGTTATTACGGGCGATTTCAATGTACACAATTCTTCATGGCTTCAACATTCGGGTCAGACAACACCAGAAGGAGTGTGTGCTGAGATCTTCTCTGAGTTGAACCACCTAACTCAGCTGGTCGACGAGCCCACTCGAATATCGGACGTGGTAGGTCGAGCAGAAAACACTCTTGACTTGTTTCTTACCTCTGACCCTAGTAAGTACACTATTAGTGTTCTATCTCCTCTAGGCTCATCTGACCATTGTGTCATATCAGCAAATTTCTCGTGTCAAAACTCTCCAGGTTAAAGAAAGAGCTCCTAAGAGAACCGTTTGGCAATACGAGAAAGCCAACTGGGACGGTCTCAATAATTATTTTAGGATCTTTAACTGGTCACTATGCTTCCTCGATAGTGACGTTGACGCCAGCGCTGATATGATCACAAGTTTGATTCTCCTTGGAATGAGAACTTTTATCCCGAATAGGGTTAAAAGCATCAGACCTAAGGAAAACGCATGGTTCGATGCGAGCTGTAAAGTGGTTATTAGGGTCAAGAAGGTAAGTTTCCGTAGTTTTAAAGCCAATTAAACTGAGGAAAACCAGAATAAGTTCAAGAAAGCCAGGAAGGCCTGCAACGTCCATATTCGACGGACCAAATTTTTACATGACCAAAAATTACGGCAAAAAATACTGCAATGTCCCAAAGGCAGTAAAAATGTTTGGTCATTTGTAAAAAACATGAGGAATTCTTCCTCTTCGTCGGTTCCTACGCTCGTTGTCAATGACACTCCACTTGTTAGCTCTTTAGAGAAAGCTAATCTCTTCGCTAGGCAGTTCGCCGCCAATTCAACGCTGCCAATGAGTGTTATGACTCGAGCGCGTTAGTGATTCTATGGGACCAATCTTTTTTCGCACTGTGGCGAGAGTCCTAAAAGATCTTAACATACATAAATCCGCTGGTCCGGATGGTATCCCCGCTATTGTTCTGAAGAGGTGTTCTTAAACGCTGGCAAAACCACTGCGTAAGCTTTTTCATCTGTCCTACTCCTCAGGTCTCGTTCCGAGTGGATGGAAAACCGCATTTGTCCAGCCTATTCCCAAAAAAGGCGAATCTTCCTCACCCTCTAATTACCGACCGATTGCACTTACGTCCCTTCTTTCCAAGGTCATGGAAACGCAGATTAATTATAAGCTTAAGAAATATCTTGAGGAACGGAAGCTTCTTAATAACCGGCAATATGGCTTTCGTAGCAATAGGTCCACTGGTGATCTCATGGTTCATCTCACCGAACAGTGGAACAAATCTTTACATCGTTTTGGAGAAAGTAAGAATCTCTTCTTCGTTGGATTAAAAATTTTCTTTCGAACCGTTCAATACAAGTTGTTTTGGACGGATTCAAGTATGAAACCCATAAAATAAATGCTGGTGTGCCCCAGGGCTCCGTTTTGTCTCCGACCCTCTTCCTCATTTTTATAAATGATCTCCTGTCTGCTACTTCTAATCCAATACATTGTTTCGCTGACGATAGCACTCTTAGCTTTTAATATTCGTTTCCAGACTCACAACCCTCCTCTTCGGATGTGGAACTGCAACGACAAAATGTGATTAGCTCATTAAATTCCGACCTACACAGCATTGTACAATTTGGAATAAAAAATCGTGTGGAATTTAATGCTTCGAAAACGCAATGCTGTCTTGCATCGTTAAAGCGAGATAAACCCTCTTTGCCACTATCTATGAGTGGCACTTGCATCAACGAAACGGAAAATCTCGACATCCTCGGAATGTGCATCAGCAACCACCTTTTGTGGAGCGATCACATACGCGATGTTGCCAAAAATGCCGCAAGATGTCTAGGTTTTTTGAGATGTTGCAAGAAATTTTTCTCTCCGTCTGATCTGGCTACAATCTACAAAACTTATATACGTCCGAAACTTGAATATAACTCTCATCTCTGGGTTGGTGCTCCAGTAACTTATTTAAGCCTCTTGGACAGTATTCAAAGTAGAGCTTTTAAAATGATTGGTGACATTAACATCATCAACTCGTTTACGTCACTCGAACATCGACGCAAGGTTTCTTGTCTAACCCTTTTTACCGTTATTTTAACGGACTATGCTCTAGTGAAATAGCCAGTTGCATTCCTCCCCTTAAACAATTTAACCGTAATACTCGCGCTTCTAGGAATGCCCATCAGTTTACCCTTGAGCCCAACTTCGGGAGTACTATGAAATACAGAGATTCATTTTTTACACCGACACCTCCTATCCAACTCTTCCCTCCTTTCCTAATGCTCACACTGTGTCTTTGGCATATTAAAGGTATAAAAAAACCCTTTTAGTGTTCGCTAATTATAAAAAAAAAAGTCATTTGTAGTGTAGGATTCAAAGTTTCACGGCGCACACGATGCAAAACATCCTCAGACATGCCATCTCTATACTTAACCCACAAATCTTTTGGATTCGATAGGAAACATGTCGATATGATAATCGCAAACAATGTACGAATTTGATGCGGCGATGAAGGTATTACGGAATGGTTGGCAACTCTGCGCTTATAAACGTCACACGTCTAATTAATTACGTCTTGTACAAGATTCCTTAAATAATCATTATTTTATATAAAAAAAATATAAAAACTTTATTTTCAGAAACTTTAAACAATTGTTTACCCAAGTTCAATGAAATAATCCATGAAAAAGTGTTGTTCTGGCGAAAATAAAGAAAAGTGTTTGTGCGACTAAACATAACCCCAAAATATATGGAAGTTCACAAAAAGCGCATGTACCAAGAAACTTCACCTGACCAAAGTGCTTCCATTGTCGCAAAAAAACAATTATTAAACTCAACAACAATGTCATTTCCTTCGCCGTGCCAGAACCAGTTGAATAAAAACACCCAGCCGACTCCATCTCTGCTTGCACCCATTACTGATTTTTTTTTCATGGACTGTGTTTGACTCCAAGCTCAGCGCTGCTCTGGACCTGAAACTGCATGACGTCGTACGTAAAGACGACCTACAGCCACTCAGTTTGGAGATTCAGCACCTGCGTTCAGAGAACACACATCTTAAAGAAGAGTTACAGGCAATGAAAAATAGATTGGAGTTCATTGACAAATCATCTCGTCGTGCAAACATTGTTGTCAGTGGATTAAGTAACACAAACGCTCAATCAGCTGTTGCCGAATTCAATGATCTGTGCTCCAATGTTCTGAACACCCCAGCAATCGTTAAGGAATCAAGACCGGTTCATGGTGGAAAGTCGTTCGTGTTCTCGTTAGACTCAGCCCTACAAGTCAACAATATAATTGCAGCTAAGCGGCACCTTAAAGGAACTACCATCTTTGTACAAAAAGACTACACGGCTGATGAACGCAATAAGAGATTCCAATTACGTCATCTAGGAAAAAAACATCACAAAAGTAGGAGACAAAATAAAAGTTCGTTTTGGAGAATTCTGCATCTACGTTAACGATATTCAGTTTACTTGGAACAACGGAAAAGTCGAAGCTGCGAAGATCCAGGACGTCGAATTTCTCCGAGGGATTGTCACAAAGGCCAAATTCACTTGTGATATAATTGTAAGAGAGACGCCTAAATCTAACGCTAAAGTTCCTGTGCTGCAAGCCTCATCTAGTAATCAGTCTAAAAATTAGCAACCAAATAATGTCTGTCAGTTATTGTCGTATAATGTAGCAAACTTAAAGAGTAAACTTATTTTTAGTAATTTTCTATCTTACATATGTAAATAAATTTGATGTTTTTTTCTTATACGAAACCAATATTTTGAATGATAAAAGAAGTAATTTTTCAATTTATGTTAGTGATTTTTACTTGTATTGGAATGATGCTATAAAGTTTCATAGTGCTGGCCACGCTATTGGTGGTTGTTTGTTCGGTTTCAAAAAAAACTTAAAAGATAAATTTTCGTTTAGATTTCTTGAAATTTCTGGTAATGTTGTTCTGGCTGCTAAGTTTGGTGACGCGAATTTCTATTTCATACCTCGATATTTAAATGGTTCAAACAAAACAAATTGGGCAGCCGATTTTGATAAATTTGAAAGCTTTTTAAAAAAATATGAATTTTGAGTCTTTTTGTATACTTGGCGATTTAAATGCTCGGACGGCTGAGGCCCAATTTGTTGACAAGTGTTTATTGAGTAGTACTCCCATTGCCTCTGAGATACGAGTATCTAAAGATAAAACCATAGATACAAAAGGAAAGAAATTACTAGATCTTTTTGAAAACATAGGTGCGGTGATCATCAATGGCAGAACGTTTGGCGATATGAATGGTGAGTTTACCTTCTGTGGTGCCTTAGGTAGTTCAGTCATAGACTATTGCGCATGTTCGTTTGATTTTTTACCTTTGATAGAACATTTTTCTGTAGCAAGCAAAGCTTTTTCTGATCACGTGCCCCTCAGCCTCTCTTTCCCTTCAACCCACAATCAGAATGTTACGCAATTGGTGCTCCCTCAAAAACTCTACTGGTCCGAAAGTAATTGTGTAAAATATATAGTTACTCTCAGTCGGTTATCTAACTGCCGTTATATTTTTTCAAATATGACAATAGAAGAAAAAGTCAGCTCTCTCCTGTACAAAATTAACACTGCTGCCGGTAAGGGTAAGGCTTGTAATCGTTTTATTCCAAAAATTAAATGGTTTGACTATGAATGTGTTCGCGCTCGAAATAGGATGTTAAAACAGCTCAATCTTTACCGAAAATATAATATCGGATTATATAAAAGACTTTACATAGAGAGGCGGTCTAAGTATTTAGGTATCTGCAAAAATAAAAATCAATTTTGCAAAGCATTGAAAAGCTTAACACAATTAGGAATGCTAGTGATTGGTGGAAGTTAGCTAACTCGATGAAGAAATGTAAACCAAAACAAAATGGTAATCTTAAAAGTCAAGACTTTATGATATATTTTAGGTCACTTTTTCAAAATCTGTAAATGATCTTCATTTCTCTTGGGCTATGCCAGAAAAAATAAATAACTTTCTTGACTCTCCTTTTGATATGTGGGAGCTTTTGCATGTAATACAAAGAGCAAAGAATAAAAAAGCGCCGGGTGAGGATAGAGTGAGCTATGAATTTTACAAAAATGCTCCAATTTGTTTTTTTAGAAGAAGTTCTGTGTGTATTCAATCAAATTTATCTCACCGAGTGCATTCCTTCTTCTTTTCGTAAATCAATTATTATTTCACTTTACAAAAAAGGGGATCCAAATTGTGTTTAGAGCTATCGAGGTCTTTCGCTACTTGATTCAATATATACAATTTTCACTGGTATTATCCTTAATAGGATTAATAGCTGGATTGACTGTAATAGTATCCTCAGTGAATTCCAGGCAGGTTTCCGTAAAGGGTACTCAACGACCGACAATATTTTCAACCTCACAAGTATTGTACAACTTAACCGCAAGAAAAAGAAAAACACTTTCGCTTTATTTGTGGACTTTTCCTGCGCTTTTGATTTAATTCCACGAAATTCATTATTTTTTAAACTTTCTTGTTTCGGGTTATCCTCAAAGGTCATCAGAATCCTTCAACAGCTTTATGAGAACACAACATGTCGGGTGTGGGATCAAACATCGTTGTCGGAGTACTTCTTGGTTAGCCAGGGCGTAAAGCAAGGTTGTTTGTTAAGCCCACTTCTATTTGCTCTTTATCTGAATGACCTTCATGAAAACTTACCCGGTGGGGTGTTTGTAGCGAATATGGTGATTAAGATTTTACTTTATGCAGATGATCTCGTCTTGCTCTCTGACTACCCTGCTGATTTGCAACTTATGATTGATCATCTTTTCAAGTATTGCTCCCTTTGGGGCCTGAAAATCAACTTAAACAAGTCAAAGATAGTTGTTTTCCGTGATGGTGCAAGAATTTCTAAGAATCTTAAATGGAATTATGGAGAGAACCCCATTGAAATAGTAAACCATTATAAATATCTGGGTGTTATACTTAACTATAATTTGTCTTTTAATAAACATCTCGACTCTAGGCTGGTTGTTTCAAAAAATGCAATTAATGCAAAGTGGTCAAATTATATTAAAAACTCTAAAATAGTAATTTCTAAAAAACTTAAGATTTTTGACACTGCAGCTAAATCAATTATGTTTTATGGCACTCAGGTTTGGGGCTACAAGCGATTTGAGCAGGTTGAAAAACTATTTCGGTTTTTCATAAAAAAAATGCTGTACCTCCCAGTAACACCCCCAACTATATGTTACATTTAGAAACTGGCCTTCACTCTCAATATGTTCAAACTCTACGACTCCATTTTAATTACATAAGAAAAACTCTTAAACTGCCTAGATCCAGATTAACTCGTCTCCTTGCGGAGGAGACAATCGCTGTAAACATTTATTGGGCCCGCGAATGGAGTGATATATGCAGTAACCTAGGTTTAGATATAGATACTAACTGTTTTACTTCTCCATCTTCCTTGATCGATCTGCACGAAAATATTATTGAAAGCTTGATAAATTTCGAAACTTTGGAAAACATCAGTAGTGCCAGAAATTCACAATTCCATGATCTTTACCCTCAACTCGAATACTACTCTAAACCATATTTTTCCGACGAAAATTCTTCCCATTTGGTTAGCCTCGTTCTAAAAGCTAGGGGTGGGCTCCTCAATATTAACGCCAAAGCTTTCAAAAAAAATACAGTCGGTATTTGCACAATTTGCAATCAAGATGAAGTGGAAAACACGTACCATTTTATTGGCAGATGCCCAGTTTTCAATACTCTAGACTTATATGTTTCGGTAAAAATGTACTTTCTTCAGAAGACCTCTATGAAATTTTAAATGGCAAAAACTTTCAATCTCTCTTCAGTTATTTAAATTATTGTTTAAAGTATAGAGAGTTATTATTAAATGAATTTTGTTAATAAAAAAAAAAGATTAAGTAATGATTAATAGGAATACGAAATGTAAAAAATAACGTGTAGTTATTATTTCAATAATTTTATAATAAGATTGTTATTAGTATATATTTAGCCAACCTGACAGACAACAATAAAAGTTATGTCAATAATACTGTAATATTAACATTACATTATTAAGATTTTGTGAAAAATTTTGTACTGATTTTGTAAACAATGAATTAATTAATAATTAATTAATAAAAAATCTTTTATCTATCTATCTATCTATTACCATAGACTAACTAATAAAAAGACGGGACACTTCATAGAAAGAAAAAGAAACCAATTTTAGATTGCCTCCACCGAGATTGCCTCCACAGCATACATGTTTTGTTCGAAGAGCGATAATTTGTTTGTTGTTATGATTAAAAGTTGCAAGTTGCAATGAATGATCGAACCACACACAGGTCAAAATAAAAAGAACACAGCGCAGACGCAGATACATACTATTCACTTTCAACTTCACAACAACAAAAAAAACACGCACCGAGTTCTGTTTTCTGTATCTACATATTTCATTGCTATCAACTTCACAAAAAAAACACCGGCAGAGTGTTTTTTTTTTTTCAGTTTTAATTTTTGTTGTGTCTTTTTTTCAAGATTGCGATATGCCTTTTTATTTGTTTTATTATTCATTAGAAATTCGTTTTCAATTAATACGAAATAATTTATTAGAAAACGAATTTGGGAATTTTTAATTCCATTCGTAAGCTGTAAAGGTTCTCTTTAAATAATAAAAAAAATAATGGATCGCACAAACTTGCTCTCGTAGCTAACAACTTTAACGATGCTAGAATTTTATATTAATTTGTTCAAAAATATTGTGACATTATTAAAAAAAAATAAGAAATTAAATTAGATAAATTGATTAAGTTATTTTAATGGCTAAAACCTTAGAGCTAAAAATTAAGTAAGCCATCTGATGTGTTTGATAAATATGAATTTAAGCAAAAAAATTTCAAAAATTGTTGGAGCGGTTTTCTTAAAAATTAAATTTGTATGTATAAAATATTTTTTTCACATATTCAAAAGTAAAATTTGGTATGCCAACTTTTAGTATTTAATAAAATACAATTTTACATACAATACAAAAAAATATTCACTGGCCCCTTTCCAAGAAATTGAATTTTCATAAAAAAAATTCAATATTTTTTAAAAATCCAAAAATTATTTTTTGAAAATTTTCATATGCGAAATTGTTTAAATGGTAAAGGAGAACTCGCATAAGAATTTTGGTTGAAATCAGTTAAGCCGTTGACGAAAAATTTGAAAACCAAAAAATCGGTTCTATGACAGGTACTGTTAGTAACCGTTAATGATAATTTTTTTTTATAAAAGTATTAACAAGAACTTTAAAATAAAAATACTTCTTTTTATAAAAATTCTTGGAGCCATTTTCGAGAAAAATAAGTTTTTTATTTTAACGGTTTTCAACATTTGTATGGGAGGTACCGTTGTTTTTGAATTAAGAAACATGATTTTTTCAAATTTTCTACAAAATAATAAAAAAGTATCTTACACCTAGTTTTAAAAATATTGACCAAGTCGTTTTCAAAGTATTAAGGTTTCAAAAAAAATACCAAAAAACAGGGTTGTACTGTAGAGTGTAGGTACCCAAAGTTTTTAGTTTATGAAAATAAAAACATAATTAAAAAGTAGCATTTCTTTATTGAATTCATTCGAATTTTTTTTAACAAAATCCTCGGACCCGTTTTTAAGAAAATTGTCATTTTCGTTTTTAGCGAAAAAAAATTGTATGGCAGGTACCGTTATTTTTGGTCCTAAAAAAAAAATAAAAAAAATAGCCTGGGCATATTAGCCAAACAACACTATATACCAAGTTTGAAAAAAATCCCTTCAGCCGTTTAGGCTGTACGGGTGGAGACAGACAGACAGACAAAATTGCGAGACCCACTTTTTTCGCTTTCTCTATTATTGTAATGTTAGGGAAAATTATTATCTCGATTTTTTTTTTTGCACGAATCCTAAACTTATCCTATCTATGCTACGTATATCGCAAGTAAAAATGAGTAGAAAATAAAATTCGCATTTTTTAATTCACTTTGTTAGCCGTAAAGATTCTTTTTAATTTTTTTTTCAATTCAACTGGGGATACCATTTTTTAATTAATTCAACATTTGTTATTTTAATGACATTTTTTTTACGTTTTTTCTATTTTTTTTATTTTTTTAAGATTTTTTTAGTTCTTTTTAATAGTGTTTGAGTTTTTGATGACTTATAATTACTTAAACTTTTGTTTTTTATCCGATAAATGGAGAAAGTTAAAAGAAATCTTATGCTTGTAATATTTTTAGCTTCCGGTGTTGCTTCAGTTCCTTTTTAGACGTTGTAGGCTTTGCACTATCCCAAACACAAAACTTTTTAAGCATAATAAGAATTATATAATCTAGAATTACAATGTGGTGAGAACTGCAAACGTTTTCGCTGGAAAACCAAAAAAGAAAACTTTGGAATCCTATTAGTTTCTAGAATACACTTTTCTGTAATTGTGGATTTAATTTTTTTTATATGTGGAGTGCTGCTGATGACTTTTTTAAAAACTTGTACATGAACCTTAGAGATTTCAAAGAAAAGATCAGTTGGAGCAATTATGCTACAGAAATCTGATGTTTTTGAGAAATTTTTGTGGAACAAAAATGTTTCAGAAGACTTTTTCATTTTAATAGATTCCCCACATCTTTTCATATCAGTTTCGCATAATTTACAAGATATTTTTTTAGTCATCTTCAAAATTGCGGCCCCGATGAAATACCTTAGAGAAAGGTCCTCTATCAAAATATCCTTCTCTATAATATTAAATTCTGGAAGGTCAACATCTTCATCTTCACCTTCTTCTACGACTTCTCCAGGCAAATTTGGATTTTCTTTATCATTTTGATAACTACTATCAGGATTTGATTGGGAAAATACATCTTCTGACAAAAATTCCTCCGTGTCTTGTTCGCAATTTGATGCATAAGTGCTCAGGGATGAAAATTTATGGGACATTATTTTCGCAATAATATTGTTAAAATTGAAAACAGATGGATTTGGATCAAATCCACCCCGACTTCTTACCAATGAAAAGCAATTTTCAATTGGATCTTGATTTATTTTATAAGTTAAAAAATATTTTTTGTCTGGATGGTCTTCTAACAATTCACTTGACAATTGTAAAACCGCTCTTATAGTTTGCAAAAAGCCTGTTACCCAATAGGTCTTATTTTGACCTTCAAATATCAAAGCTTCCAAATAATCAATACTTTCTTCTAAAAATTTTCGAACGATGTTGTTTCCTTTTAAACCACTCCTATAAATATTTTTGTTAAAAGGGCTTTTAGAATTTAGGCAGTCAAACAAATTGTTCATAAACTCAAAGAACGTTGATGAAGATAAGGCATACGGAGCTACTTCTGAGCTAAATAATTTCATTTCAAAGGCCGTCTTTATGGAAGCACTTACAGTGTGGCTGAAAATCTGTGTAGCGTACTTTACTTTCATTTTTTCCCAACTGTTTGGCCTGATATGCTTATAAGATATCTTATGTGCCATTGTCGTTGTTTTGTATAGCTCTGCTTCGTAAAGATTTTCTACAACTTGCCAAGTTGCGATGCCGTCAACACATCTTATATTTTTTTAACTTCCCATAGGAAGTTATTGTAATGGGTCCGATTTGTCAAATTGAAAATTTTGACATTTCTCGACGTTTCAAGGTCCCTAGAGTCGAAATAAAAGATTTTTAGAAAGATGTCTGTGCGTGCGTGTGTACGTACGTCCGTACGTTCGCGACGTTTTTTTTCGTTGTCCATAGCTCAAGAACCAGAAGAGGTATCGACTTCAAATAAATTTTGTTATACAGATAATAAGGCAGAAAGATGCAGAAAGGGCTCTCAAGAAAATTGCGTGGGTGGTTTTTTTTACCATAGCAGTTTAAAAAAAAGGTGAACATTTTGGTTAACCCTTAATATCTTACGAACCAAAAATGCTAGAGACTTGAATTAAATTTTATATAATATATTGTAACGTGATACCAAACAAGTATATTTTTTGAAAAAAATCCAGTTAACAGTTTTTTTTATAAATCAAAAAAACTGAAAAAAAAAAAATTGTCACCTCGAAAACTTTACGAATACAAAATGATTTTATCTCCAAAACAATTTTGTGCAACGAAGAATAATGTTTTTGACATCTGGTAAAATTTTGAGAAAAATCGAATTGATAGTTTTTTTATAAAAAATAAAAACCTAAAAAAAAACATTACTCAAAGTTGGTAAAAATTGCATTTCGACTCAAATATCTTTTCAAAACTTTGAGATATTGGCTTAAAACTACTTTTATCTTTCAAAAAATATTGTTCTCAACATTCAGTAAAATTTTGAAAAAAATCGAATTGATAGTTTTCTTACAAAAAATAAAATCTTAAAAGAAAATTTAACAAAAGTTGGTAAAAATTGATTTTCGACTCAAATATCTTTTCAAAAATTTTGAGATTATGGCTTCCAACGAATTTTAACTTATAAGAATTATTGTTTTCAACATTCGGAAAAATTTTGAGAAAAATCGAATTGACAGTTTTTTTACAAAAAATAAAAACCTAAACAAAAAAATTAATAAAAGTTGGTAAAAATTGATTTTCGACTCAAATATCTTTTTAAAAATTTGAGATATTGGGTTTTAACTACTTTTATCTTTTGAAAAATAATGTTGTCAACATGCAGTAAAATTTTGAGAAAAACCGAATTGACAGTTTTTTTTACAAAAAATAAAAACTAAAAAGAAAATTTAACAAAAGTTGGTAAAAATTGATTTTCGACGCAAATATCTTTTCAAAACTTTGAGATATTGGCTTTTATCTTTTAAAAAAAATTGTTTTCAACATTCAGTAAAATTTTGATAAAAATCTAATTGACAGTTTTTTTACAAAAAATAAAAACCTAACAAAAAAACAATACTAAAACTTGGTAAAAATGTACTTTCGACTCAAATAGCTTTTCAAAAATTAAAAATATTGTCTTCAAACTTTTTTTATTTCACAGAAAATATTGTTTTCGATATTCAGTGGTTTTTATAAAAATCCAACAGTTCATTTTTCATAAAAAAATAAAATCTATAAGAAATAGTACGCAAATTTGGTAAAAATTGATGTTCGGTTCTTGATATCTCTCAAATTAATTTAATTCATCTAATTAGTAAAAATTTAAGAAATGCTACTAAAATTGGTAAAAATTTGTTTTTCACTAAAAATCTATTTAACAAAACTAGATTTTCAAACTAAACTATTTCTTTATATGAAAAATATTGTTGGTAATTTTAAAATTTTTAAGAATAATTCAACTGACAACTTTTTTAACCCAACACGAAAACCTACAAACTTTGAAGCAAGACAAATCGACAGACGGGATGGGAAGTTTTCAGTGTGGGTCGCATCCCAGCCTCTTTTTTTAATAATGTATTGCGTGCACTTTTAATGAGATGACAAGGGTCATACAACGCGAAAATTCTTTGACAGTTGTGATAAAAGAACGCTTTTCTGGTCTTATATCTTATATACCTTGATCGTATGTTAAACTTCTGACCCGTAGCCCAATGTCTTGACAATAATTAAGATTGTTTATCAGATTTTCTTTTAATTTCTTATCACATATTGGTTTATCTGTTACAAAGTAGCTTATGATGTATTTCCAATTGGAGAACAGACCTCTTATCATAAATAATAACACATATTTACCAATTAGATTTTTCTTTTCATTGCCATCGTCAATGTACCCAACTATTTCATCATAGTAGCCATCAAAATACAAATTTCGTTTAATTGATATTTCATCAAACATTAATGAAGTTTCTTTAGTATCGTGTGTCCATTTCGAAAATAACAATTTAAAATTTTTAGTGATATCATCGTTGAAGCCTGGGCTTGTTTTTTTGATTATTTGCCATCTACGAATAGAGTGTTCTGAAGGTAAGTTTATTTTAAGCACATTTCTTATATAATTTACTATTTATTCAATTACGTTAAATACTAACGCTAGGTTTACAAACAAAACTTATGTCTAAAAAAAAAAAATATATACATATATAAATATATTCTCTACATTAAAATATACATAAACATTACTAATAATAATATGACACATAAAGCTAAGAATTATTTAAATAGTGAGAGAAAAAATTTATTTTGAAGCTATGTATCTGATTTGATATTTTGATTAATAGAATTTAAAAGAAAATTATTTTCATTATATATGCTTATTAACTGGTTAATTGGACTGTTAGAACCATAGTTTGATCGGCTAAGATTTGCTCGAATTGGCACTCGATTTCTGAAGTAATTTCGGCTTACATTAAAGTGGAATCGACACAAAACTGATGGTGATGAAATGGATCCATTCAGAATTCCAACAATAAAGCAGAGTTGCAAATACTTACGGTGACTAGTAAGCGATGGAAGACCTATAAGTTGTTACCTAACGGAATAGGAAGGCAAAGCTAATTCATGTGTCTGTGGGAGAAATCGTAAAATAAATCTTAGGAATCTTCTTTGAACACCTTCAAGTCTATGGATATGATTCGAGTAATAAGGGGCCCAAACTATACAACCGTATTCAAGGACTGATCTGACAAACGATACATACAGAGTTTTAAGGACATAAGGATCTCGGAATTCCCTGCCAAATCTTTTTATAAAGCCTAGTGTCTTATTAGCTTTTTTCACAATGTGGGTGAAATGGTCAGTAAAAGACAGTTTTGTGTCCAAAATGATACCTAAGTCTGAGAAGTGAGTCAATTTTTCGAGGTTTGAAGAATTTAACCTATAGTTATAGTCAAGAATACTGTGTTTACGTGTAAAACTCATCGTTTTACACTTATCAATGTTTAATAATAAACGATTTGTATTGCACCATTCCCATAGACGAAGTAGGTCATCTTGTAATAGTTCGCAGTCCGTTAAGGAATTAATTTTTCGAAATATTTTCACGTCATCAGCGTATATTAGCGTCATAGAATTTCTTAAGATAGATGGGAGATCATTTATAAACAGAACAAATAACAATGGACCAAGGTGGCTACCCTGAGGTACACCAGAATTGACAATAAACGGATTGGAATAATCGTTTTTGAACACAACACAATAATATCTGTTTGTTAGGTAAGAAGATATCCATGCTATTAGTTTATCATGTAGTCCAATTTTTTCTAATTTCCCTAAAAGTACTTTATGGCTAAGTTTGTCAAATGCTTTGCTAAAGTCTGTAAATACACAGTCAACTTGTTGTTTATTTTCGAAAGTGTCAATACAATATGTTGTAAATTCGAGTAGATTTGTAACGGTCGATTTTTTTTTCACAAAACCATGTTGATTGTCACAAAAAACAGACGAACAGTTAAAGGAAAGAACATCACAAACAATGGCTTCAAACAATTTTGGTATAACAGACAGCTTAGCTATAGGACGATAGTTGCAGCATATAAGATGCTTGGGACCCTTCTTATACGTTGGTTTTAGAAATGCATATTTCCATAAAAGTGGAAAATGAGAACAATTAAATGATTGGTTAAACAAAATATACAATGGGTACGAAAGATATTTAACGCACTTTTTTAGCATAAATTTTGGGACACCCTTTATCTGTATACAGAAGGAGATTTATAATGTAATTCAGAAGCCAAATCTTTTTCATTTTTTTTCCAATGGGAAAACTTAGATTTTTGCACAAAATCATTTTCCCGAATGTTTTGGCGTTAGGACTTTTACTTGGTAAGGATTCTATTAAAGAAGTTAACGGAACACCAATTTGCTTTTTTAAATCCTTGTTTCTACATTTGGTCTTCTTAATTTGTATGTAGGATTTTTTAGTTTTATAAGAAAAAGTTCTTGTTTTTTTCTTTAAATCGTTATATTTCTTTATTATTTTAATATGTTTCGATCTATAAAAAGAACAGTTTTTTTCTGCTTTTAAACAATTTTTGCATTTCGGATCTTCTATATCAGCTCGAAACTTCGAGGATGAAGAAGGTTCCATGTCATCTAATTCTTCAAGTTGTATTTCTTTTGGAACTTGATTTTTGCTTTGGTAAGATTTACCTTCAAAGCGAACAGGTATATGGTCAAAATCTTGACTGTCGACTAATGAATCATTTTTGAATATTGAAGGTATAGCCTTTTTTTAAGTTTTTTTTTACCGATATCATTTGGGGTGAAATGGTTTGAACAAATATAAGAATTTTTTGCTCTTGGATTATGTTCTAACGAACATGCATGCATCCAAACTTCAAAAACATTCGAGTCCTCATTCGGAAACCTAAAAAACTGTAGATGGGGATTGTCACGCTTTAATTTTTGAGAAGAAATGACAACACATTGCACACCCCAAATTTTATTTCTTAGTGACATTTTGAAATGAAGTAATGCTATATATATATAAATAAAAACAAACAAAAAAAAACCTAAATAGCTCACACAAATGCGAAATGAACTATCAACCACCCTCCTCCACAATCAAATTAAGAATAAGATGAAAAATTCAAATATCTTCTTCTGTAATCAAATAAAACTGAAATGTCTCACATAAATACAGCGGAGCGCATCGTCAACCAACCTCCTCAACAAACAACAGTCAAATGAAGATGAACAATGAAGAATATGATGAAAATTATGGCTGAATCACATACACGCTTCAGCTTCGGCTTCGTCTGCGTTACGTTGGGCATGCTTCGAGGTTGCTTTGAATGACATTTCTATTATTTCATCCCTCCAAAGAGCAAATATTTTGTTTGTTTACATTTTTTACATCTGTTGAGCTGTCAGACGAAGCAAATGTTCAGAAAATTGAACTAGAGCTTCCGTTTAGAGTCACATTACGTTACAATACGTTCTTTTCCTTACGATTGCCAAACGAAACGTGAGGTCGAAGCTCCATTGTGATAGCATGCATTGAATTCCTATGGCTGAACTCGTAAACGTCAGGCGAAGCCGAAGCTGAAGCGTGTATGTGATGGCTGAATCACAAACACGCTTCAGCTTCGGCTTCGTCTGCGTTACGGTGGGCCTGCTTCGAGGTTGCTTTGAATGACATTTCTATTATTTCATCCCTCCAAAGAGCAAATATTTTATTTGTTGACATTTTTGTACAGCTGTTGAGCTGTCAGACAAAGCAAATATTCAGATAATTGAACTAGAGCTTCCGTTTGGAGTCACATTACGTTACATTACGTTCTTTTCCTTACGATTGTCAAACGAAACGTGAGGTCGAAGCTCTATTGTGATAGCATGCATTGAATTCCTATGGCTGAACTCGTAAACGTCAGGCGAAGCCGAAGCTGAAGCGTGTTTGTGATTCAGCCATGATTCAGCCATTAAAGCCTGAAATTCAAAGACAATGAGAATACACGACCACAAAAACACGATCCTCAAACTCAAACATCATCACCATAATCAAAAGCACTCTAATGAAGATATAAATCCTTCGTACGTATCACCCTCCAAAACCCATTTGTTTATATTGTTGTATTTGTAATTTTGACATTCTGTCCATGAATAAATGTGAAATTCAAATAACTGATAAACTAAATTTCCACGCACCGGACCTCATTAATTGTGTCTTAGTGTGCGTGTTTTCACGCACACTAAGAATTACTTTATGAGGTCCGTTTCCGGTTTAGTTTGTAGGCAAACCAATATAGCTACCGAGGATTTATATCTTTACTAGAGTGTTTTTGACCATAATTCAATTCAATAGATTCCCATTCCCATTTCCCAAGCTATATTTATATATACATACATATGTATTTAGCACAATGAAATAAATACAGAAAACAGAACTCGTTGCGTGTTTTTTGTTGTTGTGAAGTTGAAAGTGAATAGTATGTATCTGCGTCTGCGCTGTGTTCTTTTTATTTTGACCTGTGTGTGGTTCGATCATTCATTGCAACTTGCAACTTTTAATCATAACAACAAACAAATTATCGCTCTTCGAACAAAACATGTATGCTGTGGAGGCAATCTCGGTGGAGGCAATCTAAAATTGGTTTCTTTTTCTTTCTATGAAGTGTCCCGTCTTTATTATTAGTTAGTCTATGCTATTACGGAATCCTTGAGCGTATCATCCCAGTGCGAATCGTTCTCAAGTAAATGTAATAGTTGGCATGCCTCACGGTAAGTCGCACACAGCTGTCCATTGTTTGAACGATGTCGGACCACGAACATTCACCAACAACAATCGCAAATAATAACATTCATCGTTATTTGGATGTACTGTGTAGATGTGACCCGAGCGTCTGAAGCAAATACATTTGGATGTCCTTCAACTGATGTTCACTTTTGTTTATTTTCGGAACGCGACATTAGATCCTCCAAAGCGCACGTGAAGACTATTTTCATAGATATGATTGAATTTGAACTTTATGCAGCGGTAATAAATTGCAAATTGACTCTTTGACGTTAGGAACACACCTAAATTGCTTAGACAACAGTGAGTGACTATAATTTAATATGAACTTTATTGAATAGCAATAAAGTTCAAATTGACTCTAGAAAACGTTTGTATGGGAAATAGAAAAGGGTTGTTTTTAGGGTTTTCCCGGAAATTATTCGATTTTTTCTCGCCTTTTAAACCTTCCCTAGACCTCCACGAACATTTCAAGACTAAGATAAGACAAATCCGTTCAGCCGTTCTCGAGTTTTAATGAGACTAACGAACAGCAATTCATTTTTATATAATATACTCGTAGAAGAAGATAGATTTTGATTGACGTAAATTTGAGTTTAAAATGTTATATTTATTTTGAAGCAGCGATTCGTGCTGTTTCTACCGTGATATTAACCTAATGAGGCTTGTTGCCTTTTACACTTATACTGTTTCGCAGATCAGACTAATTAAATCTATAACCAATGAGCGATCGTTACAATGTAGATTGCTGCATGGTTGTGTGTATGTGTGTTTAGTAATTAATAAGTGATTATCTCTGGTAAGGGTTGGCTGTCTGATATAACACCTCCCCCCGAAGAGTCTTCTATGGGTTGAAGTGAAACCCTTGGAAGGTTTATTTTTTCATTATTATTATTATTTATCAAACAATGATTTAATTAATACAATGAGACATACAATATGATTCTTCATTTTATTACAATTGTTATTGTTGATGGTGTATGAAAATTATATAATTTTAATATCGTGTATATATAATTTTTTTTATTTATTTTCTTTATTCATTTTAAAAAATGTAACTATGGTTGTGATGACATTGTTGAATGTGGGTTAGTATTAAAAATGAAATCATATGGTTTTTGTGTTGTGGAGCTTTCTAATATAACAACTCCTTCACAGCCCCGTGGAGAGGGGGGAAACCCCCCCGGGCCCGGGATTTTCTAGGGGCCCGTAAAATTGAAAGCAATGAGGAGTTTTTTTTTCAATATAGGTAGATACTCTAAATTCATCATCAACATACCTATTCCCACTTATTTTTAGGGGCCCGAAAATTTAAAATCATTCATGCTTTCGCAATCGGGCCCCTGTTTGCATGTTATCTACCAATCTTTCAGTCACAAGCTTTCCGATCTGGGCCCCTGATTATTGTTGGCGTACATTTTTGTTTATATTTAATGAAAAATTGGGCAACTCTGAACTATTGAAAGAAAGTTATAATAAATTGTTTCGCTTTTCTTACATAATTTAACGTAAATTTCAAATTTATTTTATTTTTAAAATTTTTAAAATCAAAATAAGGGGCCCGGCAACTTAAAACAAAACACAAATATTTATTTCGGTTTCTGTTTTTATAGTTTCTTTTCTTCTATTTTTGTTTCTGCTGGGAACGAAATTTTTATTCGGTTTCGGGGGACCGGAAAATCCCACGCAAACGTTTTTCAATTGTGGTTTTCGTTATATTAATTAATTAATATTTTGAATAAATTGTTTACTGAAGATTTGAAGGATATCAAGTCACTTCAAAGTGTGTATATTAAACCAGCCATACAAAAATAGCAAGGAATTCTATATAAAATATTGGACACCATTTTCTTCCTTGGCGAAAGGGGACTAGGACTACGAGGCGATATCAATCTTATTGGAGAGCCAAATAATGGACATTTTTTGGGCATTTTGGAATTAATTAGTCATTATGACCCCTTACGTCAGGAGCACTTGGAAAAAGTAAGAATTTCACAACAAGAGCACAAACGTTTCCAAGTCCACTACCTTTCCGTTGAGATTCAAAATGAGTTCATTAAAATTTGTGCCCAACATGTGAATTCAGCTATTTTGAAGGAGAGAGAAAACGCCAAATAATTCGCTATAATTGTCGATGCAACACCCGATTCAAGTGATGTGGAACAAAACACATTATTTTGCGATATCTGCGCTTTGAAGAAAATGTGTTCACCATCGAAGAACGGTTTTTGGAATTTGTCGATTGCAACAAAAAAAAACTGGCACCGCAATAGCTGATTTGATCTGCGAAACATTGGCAAAGAACGGAATCCCTTTAGAAGACTGTTGTGCATAAGGCTATGACAATGGAAGTAATATGAAAGGACAGTATAATGGTGCACAGTCATATTTTAAACAAAACTCCGATTGCCGTGTATTCACCATGTGCAGCTCACAGCCTTAACTTGTGTGGAGTCGATTCAGCGGAATGTTGTACTGCGGCAGTCACATTTTTTGGTGTTGTTCAAAAGTGTTTCAACTTGTTTAGCAGCAGTGCTCAATGTTGGGAAATTCTTAAGAAAAATGTGCCCGGATCCCTTCACACACTTTCCGATACAAGATGGTCAGCTAGAATTGAGGCAGTGAAACCATTTGCAAATCATCTGAAAAACCTTAGAACATCATTAGAAGCCTTAAATGATATTAATTTAACTGCTGAAGCTCGAAGAGATGTAAATGGCGTTTTAAAATATATGCACAAATTTGAATGCGTCCTGATGTCTTCGATTTGGTGCAAGGTTCTTAGCTCTATAAATGAAAGAAGTTTCCTTCTTCGAGCCAGAAACAGTACTATTGACGTTGAAATTCAAGATCTCGACAACTTGATCTTCGATTTGAACATTATTCAAAACGGATGAGATTAATTTTTATCTGAATGCAAAGCAGTTGCTACTGGATTGGGGGATGTTCCAGAATCGTTCCCATCGAACCGAAAAAGGCAGTTAAAGAGACATTTTGAAGAAAACCGAGGAGCTGGAAAGCAAATTGAAACAGACGAAGAAATAAATTTTAAGAGAAACACCTTGTACGTCATAATTGATTCAATTATATGTAGAATTTCTCGTCGGTTCGATACGATGAAAAATTTGAATGCTACATTTTCATTTTTATGACAGTTTTCAACAATGGACGAAAGTGAATTTAAAAACTCCGCTACAAGGTTCATCCAAAAAAGTATAACTCGCATGTGTCCCAAGAGTTGAAAGAAGAAATAATTCATCTGAAACACATTTATGAAGCCAATTTTAAAGCAGAACTTCCGCCATTGAGTTTGCTCAATGCTATTTATTCCCAGAATTTGGAGACGATTTTCCCCAACATTTGTGTTGCTCTCCGTGTGTGTTCCACCATACCTGTAACCGTAGCTAGTGCCGAACGTTCATTTAGCGTCCTTGCCAGAACAAAGAAGTTTCATCGTTCGTGCTCATCACAAGATCGTGTTTCCAGACTTGCTACACTATGTATCGAAGCACCTTTGGCAAGGAAATTGAATTTCGATGCAATTATAAATTGTTTTGCTGCTCAGAAAGCTAGGAAAGCTCGTTTGCCAAAAGAAAATATTTCATTGAATGCAAACTAACTCAAATAAAACATTGTAATAATATTTTAATATTAAGAAAAACAATAAAGAGTATTTAATGTTAAACTTTTAAAATACCTACTTAGTTTTTTTATAAGACAAAATTTCAAATACTTTTACTTCGCTCTATTTCATTTTCATAGTAGGTAATAGATCTTCATTATATTTTTTTTTAATAGTTAATCGACCGTATTATCAGTTACTAACATGTCGTTGGCAATATCGAATTGAATGTATGATTCTGTTCGGATTCTGATCTAATGGCATTTAGAATTATTTTCTATCCATCCTCCATTTCAACTAAACTGGACGATACCCGTAAGATTGATTTGATGATTAACACTTTTTACGATTCACTTTGCAAACAAAAAATGATTATTTCCGTTAATTCCAACCAATTTCGCTATTCGTAATTGAAATTAGAACGTACCATATCAGTAGGCATGAAATATAAAAAAATGGTAAATATGGGGGGGCCCGAGATTTTTCCGTCCCGGGCCCGGAATTCCTCTCGACGGCCCTGCTCCTTCATTAGAATCTTCTGAGGATTTAAAAGAAACCGTCGCGTCGGAAGATTTACATTGGTTATTACTTTTTTGTTTTACATTTAATAAGTACTATTGTTAACATTAATATTACAACGATTATTAATAAAGAATATGGGGAGTAGACAATTTGATTGTGTTTTGAATGAATTTCTATAATTGTTTCAGTATTTTTGGTATGTTCATAATATAATTTTTTTAATTTTGTATCCTTAGTTTCTTTAGGTATAAGGTTTTTACTTATATTTGGGATAATTAATTCATTTGAATATTCTTTTTTATTGAATGTTATATTATTTAAATAAATTTTACAATTCTCAATTTTTATTAAGGAATTCCCCTCGATTGTTATGTCAACAAATTATTACAAGTTTGATTTAAAGTTACTCTATTTGTGTTTAAAAGAGCTTAATAATAATTGTTTCCAATTTCAATTATTGTTTTCGTTTGTATCATTTTCGTAATTACAAATCATTTTATCCTTAAAAATATTTCGAATACATTGATCTGTTATTTTAGTAAGTTTTTGTATGTATTTTGTAGGTAAATAAAGATCGTTTTCGTATTTTAATACATTATTACTTACAAATTTAATTGATTGACTGAAAGTGTTTGGAAAAGCTTGTAAATAATATTTAGTAAATTCCTTAGTTGAATAATTTGGTACTTCTATAACAAATATGATATTATTTTTATAGGTTGCTAAGTTTAGTTTAATTTCTTTTAAGACTTCGAAATCTATTTTAAATTGTGTAATTTCTTCGTCTGAAAGAATATCTCTACTTAAGGTGTTAAGTCAGGGACGAACGCAGGAACATTTGCTACGGTGATAGAAATTGTGCACAAAACACAAACACGCTAAATGAGAACAATATATGTATTTCTGTATTTTTTTGGTAAAGAAAGAAAAATATTTTTCTTGTTTTCATTCATACTAACAATTAATATGTTTAGTATTTTTATTTTCCAACACTGAGGTAGAACATGAAGGGTTTTTAACTTTTTGTATGAAACTAAGTATTATTATTAACACAGAGATGCTCTCTTTCGCCATGTTTTGTATGGCTAAAAATGAAAAATTAAAAACAGAAAATGACCTTGTTGTACTCGTTTTTGAAACGATCTCACAGCCACTTATGAAACATTTAAAAAAAATATTAATATATCAAAACACCGAAAAATTGTTCGGTTCATTTATGTTAGTATTAACTGTAAATTAAAACAAAATCTTTTAACTTAACTCTTTTCACTTCTTAAATTGTGACACAAGAATATTTTAAAACAAAAACAGCAACCCTGTTTGCCTTTAACGCGTTTTTTCCATATTTTTCAAGAACAAGAATCAAATTAATAAAGAAAGTTAGGTACGTGATGTTTCTTAAATTCAATATTTTTAAACATTTGAATGCGTTTCTGCATTTAAACATACCTTAATGTAAGACACAAAACAAATTCATAGTTATGTATATTTTAAACCCGAGTCTATTTGAACTGGAGTCTAAATTTAGACACAGCTGCTTTTCATAAAGAATTTGCCAAGTCTCTTTAGTTAGAAACAGGTTTAAGGCATATTCTACTACAATTCTGAAAAATTTCACTTAAACCTTTACAAAATGGCTTGTAGAGGGCAACAAAATAAATTGCGTTAGCTGGAGAGCCAAAATCTTTGAAACCCTTTAAACTGTTTTGTTTGCTGTTAGTTGAGAAATTTTATGAAGTCGGGCTGGAGGTTTTAGACTTGGAAGCACGCAGATATTAGCAAACATTTCATTGAATTTCGATCTATAATATTTAGAAGGTCAATCATAAACTTGAAATTTTTTTTTCTCGAATCGATATCTTTCATGAAAATCGTCTTCATCTATTTCAAAGGGGTCCGATCGGGTTAAGTAGAGCTTTCGTTTTCTGTTAGTTGGTAGCATTCCAACATCCAGCAAAATATCAAAATATTGATATATGCTTAAGTCTTTTGACATTTTAATTTTCGTTTTTAAATTTTTAAATAAAATGTCTCGTAACTTAATTTTCTCAATCAGTTTGTTTATTTTTGACGATTAATAGATTTAGAAACAGCTTAAACATAGGTTCCGTCAAGTTTATTTTTAGACTCCAGATTATCGTTTTAAAATGGGTTTAAATTGTCTATGAATAACATAAACTGAAGTTTAATTTAGCAAAGACAAAATCTGAACTTATCAAGGAACTATGAATATGACCCTATGTCTTCGGTCTAAAGGTTCGGAAATCGAAACGCATTCAAAATCATTACTTCTAGTATTTTCATGGTGAGTTTAAGAAAAACGTTTTTGACAATTTCAAAATTCAATCTAGCAATCTACGGTAAATTTGAATATGCGAAAACAAACAAAAGAGAACTGTGAAAATAGAAAAATCTCACCTCATCTCTTTGTTTCTGTAACTCACATTTATTCATGTGTGAGTTCAGACTAAGAATGATGGGATCGACAACGGGAACTCATACACGTTTCTTAGTACTTATATAAAATAGTGCCAAAAAAGAAAAAAAAAAACACTTGACATTTAAAATAAAAAATAATATAATATTAATTTTTTGCAACTCCCCCCGAAATTTTTTTCTGCGTTCGCCCCTGCGTTAAGTCTACTAGTTAATATGACATCTTTTATTTTGTCTATATTAAGCAATACTTGGTGGATGCTATCTTTCATTTCCATTTCTAATTTTATTTTGTTTATTGCTTCATCATAATTCAATCGTCAGTTGTGAGAACGGAATAAGTCCACTGTTTTTCGAAATTCACTTTTTGATGCAGATGTTATCTTTAACGTAGACACATCTTCAAAGTCGAAAAAAAACAAAAAAATTACTTTGGTTATCGAAGTTACAAAGGGTGAAAACTTTTATAAGTTTGAATAACAGAATAAGTCCACGACTTATTCTGTTCTCAAAACTTATGGAATTTCGTGTACATTTTTGAGTTGTAGATTTCTTCAAGATTTTCTCGGAATCATTTCTTGTAAGGGAAAACTAATTTTTTTTAATTCAGCTTTGATAGGTCACTAGGAAAACGTTTTGGAATTTCCCAAGTTCTGTTAATGAAATGTAAGATTTTACCTCTTTTAAGGCGAAGTTGCGTTATTTATACCTGGCCCTATTAGAAGGGTAATAAAACCCTTCTATTGGATACCTATTTTTTTTTTTTTCAGAGAAATGTTTATTTTTACCAAACAGTAAATATTTGGCAAACAGCTAATCATAAAGATATTGGGGTTATTAGGAAAACCCACGAACTTTATGAAAGAAAATAAAAAAGGTATGTTTTTTCAAACTGTGTGAAAAAGTGTCCGGATCGCGAAAAACTTGTGCTATAAATGTGGCGTTATTTTTTCATCAATATCTTGTTTGGTTTTTAATATTAGAGAGTAAACTATTTTGAGTTTTACAGTTTTTGAAAAACAGTAATATTTGCTTCATAAATATATGTTTAAAGGTTTTAAAGGTATGTAAGTGTAACATTTAAGCGGTGACGTGGATTTTTTCCAACAAAATTTTCTTTTAGGAACAAAAATTTTAATTTCTCCCATAAATGTCTAGTGACTCCAGCAACAGTGATGTACCATCTACAAGTAAGAGGAAGCGAGGAATAACTAGAAAACATTTATATAAGCAAGAAGCCCAAAGGTTACACCGCTTACGCGGTGAGCCCTACAAAAGCGTTAGAACTGGAAGGGTAATGGATGGAAAATCTAATACGGGCCATCATTGTTCTTGCAAGCTAAGTTGTACGAGAAACATAGATACAGAACAAAGAAAAGAAATACTGCAGAACATTTACAATGGTCGGCCAAAGATTGAGCAGGACACATATCTTATGGGACTTATAGAATGCATGCCAGTGGATCGAAGACGGCCTCGGTCAGGCACCGAAAACCCAGCAACACGACAACATACCTTTGGTTACAACATAATGGTGTCAAATATTGTTAAAATAAGAATATGCAGACAAGCGTTCTCCATTTTGTTTTGCGTATCTAGCAGTGCAATTTATCGGTTCTCATCACTTGTGGCGGCGCGGCGGGCAGAACACCTGTAGATCAGCGTGGGAAACATGATGTACGTTAGACCTGTGTCAATCGTGATTGATTCGGTCTTTATGACCCGTTCATCAAAAAGATTGAGTGATTGCAATCGTAGTAAACCAAATCAATCGTTCTCAATGTCAATCGTTTCATCCAGCTGTCTTTCGTTTTAAAGGAAAAGAAAAGAAATATGTTTCGTTCATTCAAATTATTCTCATTCAAATGAAATGATATAAAATGAGAATTAAACATAGTTTTGAAACAATCAATCAATTATTTAAATACTAATCGTTCTAAAGACCGAAAATGAATGAAAATGAAGTACCTTAACCTTACCTACTCTACTGCTAAAAGTTCCATATGGTTCCACTCATTTCGTTCAAAACCAAAATGAAACAGAAACCTAAATGATTGAAAGAGTGAACGATTGGAATAGAATGAAATTTCCCCATTTTATTCGCAGCCAAAATGAAACAGACCAAAATGATTGAAAAAATGAACGATTGAAAAGAACGAATCATTGAACTGGACGACATATGAACGATTGAATCTTTTAAAATGAACGATTGACACACCTCTAATGTACGTGCAAATAGGTTACCTAACAGTGTGCTTGTTGCTATGTGTACGATCCTTCCCCTTAAAAGAATCACACTACAGCAGCAAGCATATTCAGTATTTGGAGGCATCACTGAATATTAAGATAATGTATGAACTTTTCTGCCCCAAGTATCCTGAACACACCGATGTCGTGAAGTACGATTTTTATCGGAAGCACTTCCATACTAATTTTTCGTACAGATTTGGGCGGCTACAGATTGACGTCTGTTCAACATGCGAGGGACTAAGTATAAAAATAAATAGTGCAGGACTAAGAGTGATACTGCTAAACGTGAGGCGGCCGCAAAAAAAATGATTCATCTGAGACGGGCAATAAAGTTTTACAATAAACAACAAGAAGTGCTGGCTTTATGTGGTGAAAGAGAAGATGTTGGAGCTATTGTTTTTGACTACATGCAGAACCTGCCTTTGCCGAAGATTCCAGTGCAAGAAATGTTTTATTTGCGAAAACTGTGGCTCTATGTATTTTGCGTCCATGATATGAAGACTGGATTTCAACAACCCTGGCCAAATTTTTACAAGAAAACCAGCAAATCATTAAACAAGGATTCCATGTTTATGATTTCTAAATACAGACATCTGACCTACTATATTAACATGGCCAACCACAGCTTCTGGAGGTGATGAAGAAGAAGAAGGATACATTTTTTTTTATTAAACTTTTGTTTTTACTATATTTTTGTACTAGCTGACCCGGCGGACTTCGTACTGCCCCAATCGATAATTAAAAGACCTAAACTTTTGTATAAATTAATTTCAAAACAAACAAAACGTATTGAATTAAAAAAGCAATTTTAAAATGAAGCATGAAGTTTTATTATTATTTTCGACACATCATGTTGCTTACTTAAAAAAAAAACAGAGTTTTCCTGAAATACTGGCTATTTATAAGGTTTAAATTTTTATTAACAGGCACACACTGTTATGATACAGTTTGTTAATCAATTTAAAGCTTTCTCATAAACTATATTTTTTGTTTTTTTTTGTGGTGCGTAAATAAACAAAGAAGACGGTTTTCCGACGCGCGAACACGCGTATAATAATTGTCAATGCGCGAAACAGGAAAACTCCAAGTTGATTCCGCAAACTTCTAAAGACTGTCCTTGCGATTTATTTATTGTCATCGCATCGCAAAGGCCAGACGTACTGGAAATTGTAAGCGTTTAAAATCGAATGGTAAATCCGTTGGAATCATCGCATCGGTATTTGAGGGATCAAGACATCCTCTCCTTTGTATTTTCCCTTTATGATTGTTGCCTCAATGACGTTATTCATCAGCTTTTTTACAGCCAGTGTTGTTCCATTGCATAGTCGAGGTTGATTAATGTTATGCAGCATGATGACAACTGATCCTACTTTTAACTGCAAATTGTGAGGTGGTAATGCAGGCAATTCCAGTGAATTTAAAAACTCCGTGGGATAGTTCGATTTTTAGTGAGACTAACGAACAGCAATTCATTTTTATATACATATTATGTCGTATCCAATGTAAAACATTCCAAAATCAACAACTACTAATAAATTCAAAATTAATTAAAAAAACATTGTCCAGCGGACAAAATTGTAATTCTAAACCATTCTCAGATCTCCTTGAACACACATAAAAAATTTCATCAAAATCGGTCCAGTCGTTTAAGAGAAGTTCAGTGACATACACACTCACAGAAGAATTATATATATTAAGACTAGCTGACCCGGCGGACTTCGTACTGCCCCAATCGATAATTAAAAGACCTAAACTTTTGTATAAATTAATTTCAAAACAAACAAAACGTATTGAATTAAAAAAGCAATTTTGAAATGAAGCATGAAGTTTTATTATTATTTTCGACACATCATGTTGCTTACTTAAAAAAAAACAGAGTTTTCCTGAAATACTGGCTATTTATAAGGTTTAAATTTTTATTAACAGGCACACACTGTTATGATACAGTTTGTTAATCAATTTAAAGCTTTCTCATAAACTATATTTTTTGTTTTTTTTTTGTGGTATAATTGTCCATGCGCGAAACAGGGAAACTCCAAGTTGATTCCGCAAACCTCTAAAGACTGTCCTTGCGATTTATTTATCTATCGCAAAGGCCAGACGTATTGGAAATTGTAAGCGTTTAAAATCGAATGGTAAATCCGTTGGAATCATCGGTATTCGCGGGATCAACACATCCTCTCCTTTGTATCTTCCTTTTATTTATGATTGTTGCTTCAATGACGTTATTCATTAGCTTTTTCACAGCCAGTCTTGTTCCATTGCATAGTCGAGGTTGATTAATGTTATGCAGCATGATGACAACTGATCCTACTTTTAACTGCAAATTGTGAGGTGGTAATGCAGGCAATTCCAGTGAAATTAAAAACTCCGTGGGATAGTTCGATTTTTAGTGAGACTAACGAACAGCAATTCATTTTTATATACATATTATGTCGTATCCAATGTAAAACATTCCAAAATCAACAACTACTAATAAATTCAAAATTAATTAAAAAAACATTGTCCAGCGGACAAAATTGTAATTCTAAACCATTCTCAGATCCCCTTGAACACACACAAAAAATTTCATCAAAATCGGTCCAGTCGTTTAAGAGAAGTTCAGTGACATACACACTCACAGAAGAATTATATATATTAAGATGTGATCTTGCTTATGTATACCACTTTTTTTTTAATTACATAATCTCTACTACTACTTAAATATTTTGTTATCATTTAAAGCTTTATTTTTAATAAATAATGCATTTATTTCATTAAAATTTGAGTTTTATTTGAAATTTCAAACCATAAGTTGCAAGAACGGAATAAGTCCAACGTTTTCAAACCGTTATACCTGGCAACCAGAACCGGCTACAAACAAAATTTTTATCTCATTCCACTCAAATCCACGTGATCTTCATTTTATCTATAGGTCTTGCATCTCAAAAAAGTAAAATATTGACGCTATTCAGTTTTTTGCGTTTTCCTAACACTTTTGCAAAATGAACTTATTCCGTTCTCACAACTGACGTTTCATATTATGTTTTATATCTGTCCAAATATAAGCCAAATTTATATTCTTTTTCATTAAAATGTTCAGTGAGATGGTTTATTTGATCGTCAAAATGTGTATTTATGCTTATTTGATTGTTTGAATTTTCTATAATATTATGTGCATTAGATTCTACTAAATTTAATCTGTCTTCTATACTTGATCGATCATCATCGTCCATAGCTCCGAAAAGGAAATGTATAGACTGTTGCCAGCCCCGGATCTTCATTTTTTTTTCAGGGGGGGGCAAAAACTGCAAAATGCCGCCCCTAACCACTTTAACTTATTTTAACCTACAAAGGCATTCCGGAAATAATGCACCCAGCGCTGTTTTTTCTTTACTAAGCCTATTTATTTATGTATGTACATATATCATCACAGGATATGATTCAAAATAAAAATACATATGTATATTAAAAATTAAAATCATATTTTTAATTGCAATTGTTTATTGATTGAAATTACAATTTAACTCTTCGAGCTTTTTGCTCTGCAAATAAATCTATGGCCTTGTCATAATCCAACTCGTTCGCAATTCGATTTTCTATTGCTAAAATTGCAAGACTAGATAAGCGTTCCTGGCTCATAGATGATCGCAAATAATTTGTAATCAGTTTTAATTTGCTAAAACTTCGCTCGCAACTTGCGGATGTAGTTGGAAGAGTTGAATAAATACGCAAGACAATACAAATATTCGGAAAAGCATCCTGCAAATCATGTGTATAGATGTGTTGCAATAGGTGGAAACCGTTAGCCTTTTCTATATCACCAAATAAAAGTGCAGCTTGCTCTTTAAAAACGTAAAGTTCCTGGCAGAATTCAACAGCTCTTAAATCTCGCTCGTATTTTCGAGCCAGATCTGCTCCATACTTTTGCAGTTCTTCATTTGACATTTTCATAATATTAGTTCCATTAAGAAAAGCAAAATTTAAATTTAGCATGGTTACACAATTAAACCTCTTTGTAAATTCTGATATGATTCGATCAAAAACCATCATTATTTCTTTAGAAAAAAGTTGAATAGGTTGGAGTGTTTGTAGTTCGTCTTCACACATCTCATCGAAATGTTTTTTACGTTTTGGAATCCGTTTATTTTGCAAAATAGGGCCAACACCACTTCTTTCAGCAACTTCTTCAGCCTGCTTTATCCAATAATCCATTGGGTTTTGTCTCATTTTTTGCAAAGTCTTGAGCAGACCATCCATTAAAGAGACGGAACGGGCAAGGATAATATCTTCTTTCTGAATTTTAATATTCACTCGGTTGATTTCGCGGAGAATATTGGCGCAAACAGTTAGATTAAGAATGAATTTAAAATCCTTTATAGCAGTTAAAAGATGACCTGCCTCGTACTTAGCTTCTGGAGCACGAGAAGTTTGCTTTACTTCTTCTAAGGATTCCGCTACTTCTGGTAAATTATTTAAAGGGGCGTTCACAGCAACATGTTTCGCTGACCATCTCGTCTGACTACTTCCTTTTAAATTTGTTTTTAGGTGTTTTTTCATAATGTCCCACCTCATAGTAGAGCCAACAAAAAAGCAATAAACTTTTTGAATTAATCCAAATAGGTTGATAGCTTCCTGGCATGATGAGGCAGAGTGAACACCTACAAGATTTAAGGAGTGAGCCAAGCACGGAACGAACTCGGCCAGCTCATTTCTTTCTGAAATTCTGGCTTGTACTCCTTTATGGATGCTGGCCATATTGGACCCATTATCATAAGATTGGCCACGACATTGTCCAATGTCTAAGCCATCAACTGCCAATTTTTCTAAAATCTGTTGACAAATGTCCTCTCCTGTTTTTTCAGCGACTTTTATGAAATCGATGAAACTTTCTTTTATTTCACACACTTCGCCAGTTCTTTTTACATATCGAATTACCTGGCTCATTTGTTCTGTATGAGATACATCTGGTGTACAGTCGAACATTATTGTAAAGTATTTGGCTTCTTTGATGTCATTTAAAATGCTGTTTCTAACTGTTTTTGCCATTATATCAATTATTTCATTTTGTATTGTTTTTGATAAATAAGATATTTGTCCTTTCTTAATGTGTTCTAATTGAAACTTCAGAGTTGAATTATGCTTAGCGAGCAGGGAAATTAAGTTCAAGAAGTTACCTTGACTAGGCTGATGATTCGTGATCAGATCGCTAGGGGTTTCGTTGGACCCGCGAAAAAAAAGGCAGTTTGTGGATAGGTACAATACAGCATCTATAACAATACGCAGTATCTGTCTCCATTTTTCTTTCTCTGACTGAATCACTCTCTCAATGTCTTGATCAATACCCTTGCATGATTTCATTTGTTGTACGTGTGTTTTCCAGTTGATCATACACTCTTTGTGCATTTGACTTGCCTCATGTTCGGTTAGCCTCTCTGAAACTTTTTTCCAGTTAATAAACCCTATAGAACACAGATGTAGAAGCAGAGGACGGTTTCTGGTAAATCTTGCAGCACGCACAAAAAATTGCATTTTTTGTCTTAGAAAAAATAAGCCAAGATCTCTTAACCCTTTCGCTATTAGCCAACGTTCTATACCACATAGAAGATGTTAAATGTCTGCCATTGCGTTCGGTAGATCGGAATTCAATGTTTTCGGTGCGATTGTCTGCTAATAAGACAGCCTGATTGGCAAAGAAAGTCCGTTGTTGGTCAGTCATTTTTTCCACACCTGGCCAATTGCCTGGGTCCGTCAAATCGAATTCATTTGTTTGCAGTTCTTCCGCATCCGAGTGCGAGGATTTAGATTCTTCGCATCCTGGCTTTGTTTTTTCAAGTTGCTCAGGTTGCTCGCACAGCGATAAAGATGGTAAACTTTCTTGCACTGATTGTGAAAAATCTTGATCCATTTGAACGGGCAATGTATCAGGAGCATCTTCTAGATCAATTTCAACTTCGGAAGTTGTAGCAGATACTGACGAGTCATCCTCTTTTCGAAGCCAATTTTTCAAACGATCTGCACATTGTTTTCCCTGCAGTTCCTTATATTTAGCCTTTTTTCTATATTCCGCTCCTGAAAGCTTTTTTCTTGGTGCGCTCATTATTACAACCTGTATAAACAAAAATAATCAATTTCCTTGTTGAAAGCATTTCAATCTAATAAAAATTTGCAGTTAATAAAACGACGAAGGTTGCTGCTGCTCATTTGTTTTAAACTCCTACATTGCATTATGTTGTATTAATGGCTTTAATAAGTAAAACAGCCTAGAGTAAAATAAGTCATCCGATATGGGTACCGAACGACAGACGGCGGCGCGGCGCGGCGTTAAAATTTTAAGATAGTTTGAATAATGACAAATCAAAGAAGACATAAGTGTTAGTGAAAGCACGTATCAAATTGAACTTAATTTATAACTATAGTTACTAAAAAGCACAAGATAGTAATGATAAGTGACTTACCTAGAAAAGCGATGGAAGTGTTGTGAAATATTTTATCGTTTCGACACCGTACAAACAGTATTTTACCTTCGGTTGATTACTAAAAGTTGGACTTATGAGATGACTGTAACCGAATCCAAACTAAGAATACAAACTTACACTTTTACACTTTTTAATCCGAACACTTTTGTTGCAACGACAGTCGAAGAAAAATTAAATAACTAATTGCCATGTATTGCATAAAATCGCAAAGCTTCACTCTCAGTTTGAAATTTCGACGCAGATTTCAAATGTTTTCATGGATGACTATGATTGACTTGTTGGAAAGAATACGGTGGTAGAAAATTCTTAGAAATTGTAAGAATCGACGCAGATTTCAAATTTTTTCGTGGATGACTATGATGTATATGAATATTTGCCATGCATCATACTTTGAAATTTCGACGCAAATTTCAAATTTTTTCGTGGATGACTATGATATCTATGACTATGACTATTTGCCATGCATATTACCTATATGATGTATATCTGAAGAGTATGAATTTTGCCGCCCTTTGAACTAGCCGCCCGGGGCATAGGCCCCGGTCTGCCCCCCCCCCCTAGATCCGGGGCTGACTGTTACCTATGATATTTACTAAACCTCTTTTTGATCTTTTATGTGGGACTAAAGTTTCGAATTATTTTCTAGTATGAGTCATTTAATTTTGTATATCTAAATTATGTTCGGGTAAAGTTCTGACTTGGTTTTCCATGGAGTGAATTAAATTCTCCAGTTTTGTTAAATTTATTAAGGATATATTTTTTATTTGCATTATTTATTACCTTCACTTCACTATGCCTTGGAGTCATTTTGTTTTTTTATTTTTTTGTGGTGCGGTGATTTACTCAAACTTTTCGTCAATATCTTCGCCTTTTCTGTTTTTGTTTATCCTTTTTAAAGTTTTTAATTTTGTATCTTATATACATGTACGTTTAAAAATTACCTGGATATCGGCTTTCCCTAAGTGGATGTCGGTTGGCCTTTCTTTCGTTGTTAGGTGTATGGTTTTGTTGTAAACCTCTATTGCTTTGATTACTAGATCGACCGAACTTCTAGTATCAGCGAGCATCCGTAAATGTTCGTTGAGGGTACTGTGGACACTTTCTATGGCTGAGTTCCCTGTATGTCTATTTGCTGTGCAATAGTGTAGTTGTATACCTAAATTCTCTAAATGGGTTTTCAGAGTTTCTGAGACAAAGGAATTCTCGTTATCAAGTGCCATTTTTTCAGGGATGTTCATGTATGAAAATATTTTCGTTAATGCGTTTATTGCGTCTATATGAGTTTTGTTTCTAATCATTTCTACTGCTGTACCTATATATTTACTGAATTTATCTATACAGAAAATGTACTTTTGGTTGTTGTTTATAAACCAGATGTCTATGTGATAATGTTTATGAGGACCTATTGGTGTGTCAGTTTTTTCATATGGTAGTTTTATGGGGTTTCTTTCGATTTTTTGGTTGCAAGTCATGCAGTTGTTAATCAATTTGTTTATGATTACTTTAAGGTTGGGTATATAATATGTTTTTGATAAGTCAATATATAATTTCTCGATACCTACGTGATTGAGTTCTTTGTGTTGTTTCAAAATGATTTCTGTTGCTTCGTCGTTGTTAATGTCTATTAATAACTTCATACTTCTTGGAATTTTTGGAATTTAGCATCATTTTCAGTGTATATTCCGTTTAGGGTTCTTATATCAACTTCAGAAATAATATTCATTAAATCTTCTTTTGTATAAGCGTTTTTGCAAAAAAACTATTCTTCTTTTTCCTGTGTGTGGAAATATTATCTTAGTTTCTTCATCATTTTCGTTGACTACTAGAACTATTTGGCGATTAAATAAGTTTATTGCTTTTTCACTGATCGGAATTAAATGCAAGTTGTCTGACTTAGCGCTATGTATTGTTTTATCATCATCTTCATCTTCGTTATTTAACATATTAATGTTGTTTTCTATTTTTTTTCTTGATAAGGCATCTGCGACGTAGTTTTCTCTACCCTTTATATATTCTACTTTAAACTCAAATTCTTCTAATTTAATTTTCCATCTTTGTAATTTTATGTTGGGTTCTTTTAAAGTTGGTAGTACCCGTAGCGTGATGGTTAGTGCGTTGGACTGTCATGCAAGGGGTCTTGGGTTCAATCCCTGCCTGTGCCACCTAACTTTTTTCACGGGTACTGCCTCTTGCGAGGAATTGACAAATCCTCCAAGAGTAATTCTTGTCATGAAAAGTGCTTTCTCAAATTAGCCGTTCAGATTCGGCATATAAACTGTAGGTCCCTTCCATCTCTGACAACATTACTCGCACTTTTTTTTTTTTTTATTCTTTCAAAGTTGAAAGCCAAACCAGCGGTCGATGGTCTGTTTTAATTATGAATCTTCGTCTATATAAGTAATGGCGATATTGAGCTGTTGCCCATACAATCGCGAGGAATTCTGTCTCTATCGGACCGAGGAACATTCGTGTTTATTAAATGTACGAGAAGCAAACGACAAAGGACCATGTGATTGTGATAAGATGGCTCCTATAGCAAAGTTGCTTGCGTCTAGTCTGTAGTTAACGTAAATTCTTTGTTAGGGGCCGGTTATAGCTATCAGTAAAATCCATCAGTAAAATTTGAAACAGGAGGAATCTGAAATGTTTTACTGATGAGAGTTTATAGCAATCAGTAAATTTGCGTCATTAAATTAAATGTCACTTTGAGGCTTCGCTCCTCAGACAATTTTTTTACTGTTCCTTTCATCAGTAAAATTTTTAATGATGTCTTCGGAACAGTAAAAAATTGGAACACCAACAGTAAAACGAAATGGATTTTTTTTTGGCTTTTGGCAGTCAGCTGTTCACTAAAATGAAATTTCATCATTAAAAAAATTAAAATGGATTTATAAATTAAATAAAACTTTAAATGCATTGTTTCTTTTAGAAAAAAATACTTGAATATAGGATTCATCTTATTGCATCAATTTTTTGCTAGAAATAAATCTGTAACATGTTCAAAAACTAAAAACAAAAATTTTACTGATGGATTTTACTGATAGCTATAACCGGCCCCTTATAGTCTGGGTGGCGATTGAGTAGATCGTCTGACATATGTAATTGTCTTTATTTTATGAAATGCTTCCTGGTATTCTGTGTTATTTTTATCAATTTGCGCATTTTTCTTTAAACAAATGGTAAAGGGTTTTATTATACCTGCGTAGTCAGGAATGAACTTCCTGTAATAGCCGGTTAAACCTAAGAAACTTTGTATTTCCTTTACCGTATTTGGTATGGGAAATTTTTCTATTATTTTTATTTTGTTAGGGTTAGTTTTAATACCATCTGGTGTAATAATGTGGCCTAGAAACTCTGTTTCCTTCTTTAGAAATTCTGATTTTTTTAAAGATACCTTCAGATTTGCTTTCTTAAGAGTACTTGTTTGTGATTTAAATCGCTTTATTTTATTTTATTGATAGCTTAAATCTTTTTTACTTAATTAATTATATTGAATTAATTTATATTGAATTTAAACATCTTACTCTAATTATCAAACATTGTAAACTTTACCCTATGAAGTGTTTCTTATTGTTTTTTTTTTTGCTACTCGGATTAAGAGATAATCCCTTTCTACAATTGATTGTAACTAACATTTGAAATCAATGCTAAATGATATTATAAAACGGTTATACCATCTGCAATGCACCAAAATTGTATATACATATGTACAATGTATGTATATAATGAAAGCTTTTGTTTCTGGCATTTATGTAAATCGATAATAATTGTAAGAAAACTTGAATTGTTCCTTTTTTGAATTCGATCGCCAAGCTGGTAAGATCTCTAGAGATCTTGGTAAGAACAATAAAATTTGTAATATTGATTGATTGTGTTCTTCACTATTTAGTGATGTATTTTATTATAATCAAAATCATTGGTCCTTCGATCCCGATATTTTATATATTTTTTGAACTGGTGACTAATCGAAAAATCGAGTGTTTAATTCACAAATAAGAAAAAGTTTTCAATAGCTAATTAAACTTAGTGATTTTAATCGCTAAAAAGACAATCGCTTTTATCTGATTGCTAATTCAAGTCAGTAATTTTAATCGCTAAAAAGACAATAGCTTAAAGTACCGGTTTATAGAAGTCTTTAAGAAATTATTCAAGGTGTGGTGGATTAAATTTCGATTTCTTGATTAAGAACAATAATTGTATTTGATCAAAATGACGTCACTGCAACTTCGCGGACATGCTAAGGGAGCCATTACGCGTGCTACGATTTTTTGTGAATCTCTTACGGGCGATGAAGATTTACCGATGTTAGAAATCAGATTAGAAAAATTAGAAATCGCGTGGAAAGACTTTTCGTTTCACCATATTTCGTCTTTGGAAGTTTAGACGAGCAAGCAGTTTTTACGCTTGAAGCAGAATTTGAAGAATACGAAATGAAATATTTTGGTGCACATACGAAATTTACGAAACTTATTCGGGAAAAACAGAGTGTTGATAAACAAATTAATCTTGTCGAGGAGCTTGCCCAAAATCAATACTCATTTCTAAGCAAACTTAATTCGTCTAGTAAATCTTCGAATGTAAGCCTTCCTAAAATTCACATTCCTCCATTTTCCGGCAATTACAAAGATTGGCCTTCATTCCGACTTCAATTCGCTCACACGTAGCTGAGGCAGCAGGACAAAACCCTAAGTGCTTCAAATGCAAAGGTGATCACAAACTATCAGAGTGTCCTTCGTTTATTTCGCTAAGTATTGATACTCGTCGGAAATTTCTTAAAGACAATTCATTGTGTTTTAATTGCCTTCGTTCAGGCCACGCATCTTACAAATGCTTTAGCCATTTTCGTTGTCGAGTCTGTAAATCGCGGCATCACTCACTTGTTCACTTCAATCAATCTAGTGGTCCTGAATATTCTTCGAAAGGGAAATCTTCTTCCGATTTTCCTATAGACAACTCAAATGCTGACGTTACCTACGGTGTTCCTATTGCTAGTTCTGATTCTCCCTTGTTGACCAACCATTCTCTCAATTTTGGTTTTCCAAATCAAAAATTTTTGCCTACCATTCTCTCCTATGTTCGTAATCGTCAAAAATGTAGAGTGTTACTGGACACAGGTTCACAGTCTTCATTCATTACAGAAGCATTAGCTCAACGTATTGGTCTTCGTCGAAAACATTATCGGATTCCTATTTTAGGACTTTCTTCTGCAATTGCTGGTCACACTAACGGATATATGTCAATTTCATTGGATTCGAGGGTTAGCAACACCGTTCTACAGTGTGATGCACATATTTTGAGCAAACTTACTTCTAACTTACCGACTCACTCTGTTGATAGTTCGTCGTGGGCCTATATTCAAGGGTTGGAACTAGCTGATCCAGTATTTAATATTTCGAGTTCGGTAGATGTTTTACTAGGTGCAGACAGATTTTGGTCGATTCTAAAACCAGAACAAATAATAGGCCCAGAAGGAAGACCGTTGGCGCAGAATACTTCCTTTGGATGGGTCATTACAGGCGAATTCGTTTTTAATCAAATTTCTTACGTTGGCATATGCAATGCCGAATCATCTATTGATACTGATTATCTCTTGCAACGCTTTTGGGAACTAGAGGAAGTTTCCACAGTCAGGATCCAAACAGATAATGATCCTGCTGAATTACTATTTCGTAAATTTGTTTCTCGCTCTGAAGACGGTAGATATATTGTTCCTTTACTTTTGAAAACTCCATATCGCCTTCTTTTGGTAACACACTAGCTGCCGCCATGTCTCGGCTAAATTCTATGGAGCGTCGATTTCAAAAAAACCTTGACTTAGAGCGACAATATAGAAAGTTTATGGAAGATTACTTAAGTCTTGGTCATATGAAACGCATACCTGATGATGAGGCAAAATCTTCCCATGGTCGACATTTTTATCTTCCACATCATGCGGTGTTTAAGCCCGACAGTTCTACGACTAAGCTTCAGGTCGTTTTTGATGGCTCTGTCAGTGACTGAACTGGGCAGTGTATCAATAGCCATTTATACATAGGACCTCCTATACAAAGAGATCTTTTCGGAGTTTGTCTTCGTTTTTGCGAGCATCGATTCGTATTTACAGCCGATATAGTAAAAGCAGACTATCAGCGTATTGTCTGGCGAAATTCTCCTAGCGAAAATGTGAAACACTTTCGACTCAAAACTGTAACTTATGGAACTACTTCAGCTCCATTTTTTCCCTTCTGAACTCGTAAATCATAGTCTATGGTGGCTGGTCCATCTTGGCTATCCGAATCGGAAGAACGTTGGCCAATTCATTCTAAGCGTTGCACATATAATGAAGTTGCTAATGAGGATCCAGTTCAACTCGAGGCCAGGCCATCGCCTACTAATAAATTTGTTTCGTGGTTTTATGCAAGCGTTATTCAAGACATAATTGACAATATATCCTCGTGGCATCGATTAATTAGAGTGCTTGCATAAATTCGTCGTTATATATCAAACTTACGCGTGAAATCAACTGGCGTTCGCGTTTCCGGTGGCTTGAAATTCCATGAAATTCATTCTGCAAAAATGTCTGTCTTAAAACATGTGCAGCTGACTCTTATCCCAGGGAAATAGACGACTTGCTTAAAACTAAGACTTTATCGAGGAAGTCAAAATTACTAAGATACTCGGCGTTTTTGGACAGCGATGGACTCTTACGCGTCGGCGGTCGCATAAAACATGCAGCAGTTTCATATAATATTAAACATCCTATAATACTTCCAAAAACTAATAAAATTTCTTTCCTTATAGTAAAGGACATTCATAACAGATATATGCATGCTGGAGTGTCGGAAACATTTACATTTTTGCGGCAGCAGTTTTGGATAATGGGTAGCCGAAACATTGTAAGAAATATGATACATCACTGCAAACCATGCTTCATGCAGCGCAAAGCAACTTGTGAGCAACTCATGGGAAACCTTCCACTTCAACGGATTCAGCCGAATCGAGCGTTTACAAACACAGGTTGTGATTACGCTGGCCCGCTCACAATCAAACTTAATCGAGGTAGAAAACCAAAATTGCTGAAGGCCTATATTGCACTCTTCATATGCTTTTCGACCAAAGCAATACACTTAGAGGTTGTGAGTGATCTCACTACTGATGCGTTCCTTGCTGCTCTGCGTCGATTTGTTTCCAGACGTGGACTGTGTCGGAACATTTACAGTGACAACGGAATAAACTTATGAGGAGCAAAGTGTTGCCTCTCTGAAATGCATCAACTGGTACTGTCCCAAAAGCATAACGATACAATAATCTCATCGCTTGCAAATGATGGAATTGCCTGGCATTTCATTCCACCCTCCGCACCTCACTTCCGTGGGTTTTTGGAGTCAGGTATACGATCCGTAAAGCTTCACCTTCGCCGTGTCATTGGGTCTACAATATTGACCTTTGAAGAGTTAACGACAGTAACTTGTCAAATCGAAGCTATCTAAAACTCTACACCTTTATGTTGTCTCTCTGATGTGGATTTAAACCCTTTAACACCATCTCATTTTCTCATAGGTGAACCAACAACAGCTGTGCCTGAGCCGAGTCAACTCTTCACTATTTAGTGATTTATTTTATTATAATCAAAATCAGTACTTAAAACTTTGTTTATAGAATCTATGTGTTCTTGGAGGCTAGTGGAAAAGATGATTATATCGTCATAAGGTATACATAACAAATTGTCCCTATGAATTCTTGAAGGACTTCGTTCATGAGCCTTTGGAATGTGGCTGGTGCGTTTTTTAAACCGAAAGGCATATGCACAAATTCGTAATGGCCTGACTGTGTAGAAAATGCAGTTTTTTCCCTTTTGTGAGGTCTAATGTTGTAAAGTAATTACAATGTCCTAGTTTATCTAATGTGCTATCTATGTTTGGAATGGGGTATTTATCTTCTTTAGTTTTTTCATTGAGCTTTCTATAGTCAATGACTATTCTCCATTCTTTATTTCCCGTATTGTCCTTTTTTTTGAGAACTACCCAAATAGGAGGATTATAGGGTGAAGTTGAATGTTGGATGATTCCTTGGTCAAGCATGTCTTGAATTTGTCTTTTAACCTCGTTATTATGAATTTGTTCCTATCTTCAAATTTGTGTGTATATGGGTGAGTCATCAGTAGTGGGGATCACATGTTTTATGTGGCTATAGTGAATGATAGGTCATCTCCTTTAGGGCCCTTTCATACCAAACGAATCCGAATCAATGAGAATCACTTCGAATCAAGTTGAATCTGATTCGTCATCTCCACTCTTTCACACCAGCTGAATCAACCTGAATCTATAAAAATCCTTTCATCTTCTTTTAGTTGCTTTTGAGCATTTGAGCTATCATCATGGAAGCAGTTGTTTTAAATGCAATAGTGTTTCGTAGGAGGCAACGGCGGAAACAGAAAACAAGAAAAGTGTGGATACATGACATAAATAGGAAAAGGCCGGATTTTGGTATGTTTCATCATTTACATCCTGACCTACAAAATGATGAGAAGAAATTCTATGACTTCTTCCGAATGAGTGAGGAATTGTTCTTAATACTGCTGGATTTGGTGGGACCTGAAATCTCGAAACTGGATACAAATTATAGAAAGTCTATCACAGCCGAGGAACGACTCGCAATTTGTCGCAGGTAATAAACTGTCAATTAATTAAATCTGTATATATTTTTTATTTTAAAGAACAACATACACTCGTATTACAATAATTTGAAAGTTGCATTAAATATTTGTATAATTATTGAAATGCTCTGGCGCGAAGGGTCTCCCATTTTCAGGTTCAATGTAATGCATTGAGGTGGCAATAGAAGTTGATGAAGCAAGAGAAGGTAAATCGCTATGAGACTCAGACCATGCAATTTGAGTCGGCTGAGACTGCGAGGTGACATTGTGGCCAGATGACGTTGGATTCAGTTTGTCTTTCAAAAACTGTAATGAGTAAAGTTTGAAGTCCATGTTATCTGCAGGAGTCAGGTTTTTCAATAATGGTAGCAAACTTAATAAAAACATTCGGTCGGGGTCGTTGTCGTCCAGCCGAAATGAATTAATTTTTTTTCAATTCAGTCAAATACTGGGAATCGATGTCATCTATTGCAGCTTGCCTTTTCCTCGTAAATTTCTTCTTCTTATTGACTCTAGGATTTGAAGTGTCTGGTTGTTCTGTATTTGCAGCCAAACTATTTTCAAAATTCTCCTCCGCTGTAAGTATGTCTTCGTGGGTTGGGGTTTCATCCTGAAGTTCACTAACAAATTCGGGCTGGCTGAGTGATTCTTGTTTTACATTCCCAGAAGTGTCTCTTGATTCTGAAAATTGGTCCAAAAATGACATCAAATCATAGTAAGGCCATTTTGTTTTTGATTTTGCCGCAGATCTAGAGGGTTTGTGTTTTTCGTTTCTCTTGACACGCATGTAGTTGGAACGTAGTTGATGCCATTTTTCCTTCAGTTGGTCTCCTGCAAAGAAAATTATAAGGAAAATGTAACTTTATAAATTTACTGATTATTACATTTTATTTGTATAAATAGTTTAACAGATTAACCAGGTTTTAATTAACATAAATTGTATTGTTTTTCTTTGTTTGCAGGTATGTAATTACTGGCCATTCGTACTCTTCTCTCAGTTTCTACTTCCGTGTTGGGTTGTCGACCATCCACGAAATAGGAAAGGAAACAAGGAAAGCTTTATGGGATGCTCTCCATCCCCGTTATATGTGAGTTCCTCTTCCTAGTCGTGATGAATGGATGAAAATAGCAAAAGACTATCACGAGAAATGGAATATGCCGAACTATATAGGAAGAATTGATGGCAAACATTGCCGTATACAACGCCCACCAAATGCTGGGTCACTTTTTTATTGCTACGAGGATTTTCATTCTGTTGTTTTGCTTGCTGTTGCTGATGCTAACGCTTGCTTTACAATGATCGAAGTTGGTGCTTATGGAAAAGAAAATGATAGTACGGTATTCACACAATCTGCAATGGGGAAACGTTACAACGCTCGCCAATTGAACGTACCAGAAGGCCAGTTCTCATTGCCAGGTTCTCAGTACGAAACAGAGATGTACCTAGTTGGCGATGAAGCTTTCCCTCTCCAAAAAAATTTAATGAGACTTTTTCCACGACGCCGCCAGCCCAAATTCCACACTAAACGGTAACTTTTTGAGGATGCATTATCACCTGGTGAACATCGTGTGGGTTGGTGTCGTCCCATATACGGCAATTTTGCTTGTTAACACAGCCATTCATCCAAAAATGCGCCTCCTCACTAAAGATGATTTTTCTGCCAAAATTGAGGTCCTCTTCTAAACGATTCGAAGCCCAGTCAGCGAACAAACGGCGTTTTCTTCTTTCTTCAAGGCAGTCATTTCTATAAAAGAAAGTGCCATACATTGATTTTCTTTTCAGGAGCTCATTCTAGTTGTTTATTGTGTTAGACGTATCGGTTTTGTTATCATATTCGCCTTAGATGAGGTTCGTTATTTCATGACTCGTTAGGCTGGAGAACATTTTTTTTTCATTTTTGATAAAGAATTAATCAGAGGACTTAATAACATCAATAACTTCTTTAATGGTATTTATTATAATCAGACAAAATAATACTCAAAATGATTTTTGTAACTTTTTTTCATAAATTTTGACTTTGAAGTCAATTATTTTAAAAACTGTTAAAGTGTTAATACAAAACAATTTAATTTGAAATGTATTATAAAGTGTGGACTTCTAGCTTTCGAAAAAGGTATAATTTATATCTATAAGCGTTAAGTCAATTTGTGTACAAGTGCCCATCCGCCTAAATAATTGCAGATCCCTTCGGTAATAAAAAATGCTTGTATTAAGGTCATCTACCAAAAATCGTTATTATATCTTGTCGCCAAAGTTATCGTACTTATGCCGAGTGTATACTTAGATTCAATAATATCACAAAGTGTAGTGCTAACTCTCTGTCAGCCTATCACTACATACTTATTTTTTTTAGATCTTTGAGCTATGTTTAACTATGTTATTTACAATAAAAATAGCTAGAATTAATTACTTTTAATTACTAATTAATTTTCTTTTTAAATTTCGGAAAGTGTTTTGTTAACTTGAAAACATTTTTCCACTGACGAAAAAAAAACTTGTAATTACCATAATTTTTCTCGAAAAACACATAAGAGTAATATCATACCTACAACAGATTTTTGTGTGATATACCCAGTAAGTTGATGTAAAAAATTATTAATGGTTCAGTCACTGATAAACATACGTAATTAATATAGTTAACTAGGATGGGTTGTGTTTTTACGTTTACAAGGTTGAAAACTAATAAAAATGATTTTCATTGTTTAAAATAATAACTTATTATATAAAAGAAATAAAGTGAACGACTAGATCGTGCGAACTTTTTCATTTATCCAAAGAGTCTGTTTTAAAATATTTACTTTATTATAAGATTTAAAAATAAACCTGCAAGAAAAGTTTGTTTTAAAAAATTTAAACGCCATTTGATTTCTCAAAAAAACCTTAATATTTCAATATACAATTTGAAAATCGTTAGAACGGCTTTTTTTTAATTAATTTTATTTGTAGATATACATTTTTTTAATTTTTGTTTAAAAATATTTTTGGTATGCAGTTGTTTAGAGATTATTAATACAAATCATGTTAATTTTGAATTTCCTAAAAAAATAATTAACCATATTCAAGATATCGAATTTTGAAAAAAAATATTTAATACTAGCTGACCTGGCAGACTTCGTACTTCCTCAATCGATAAATAAAAGACCTAAACTTTTGTATAAATTAATTTCAAAAAAAGAGGCTGGGATGCGACCCACACTGATAACTTCCCATCCCGTCTATCGATTTGTCTTGCTTAAAAGTTTGTCTAAATGTTACAATTCTTGCCAAATTTGCGTTCTATTTTTTGTAGATTTTATTTTTTTATGAAAAAACGGACTGTTGGATTTTTATAAAAAAACACTAAATATCGAAAACAATATTTTCTGTGAAATAAAATAAGTTTGAAGCCAATATTTTTAATTTTTGAAAAGCTATTTGAGCCGAAAATCAATTTTTACCAACTTTTATTAATTTTTTTGTTTAGGTTTTTATTTTTTGTAAAAAAACTGTCAATTCAATTTTTCTCAAAATTTTTCCTAATGTTGAAAACAATATTTCTTATAAGTTAAAATTAGTTAGAAGCCATAATCTCAAATTTTTGAAAAGATATTTAAGTCGAAAATCAATTTTTACCAACTTTTGTTAAATTTTTTTTTCGGTTTTTAATTTTTTGTAAAAAAACTGTCAATTCCATTTTTTTCAAAATTTTACTGAATGTTGAAAACAACATTTTTTGAAAGATAAAAGTAGTTTAAAGCCAATATCTCAAAGTCTTGAAAAGATATTTGAGTCAAAACTCAATTTTTACCACCTTTTTTTTTATTTTTTTTTAGGTTAATCTTTTTTGTAAAAAAAACTGTCAATTCGATTTTTCTCAAAATTTTATCAGATGTCAAAAAAATTATTCTTCATTGCACAAAATTGTTTTGGAAATGAAATCATATTTTAGTCGTAAAATTTTCGAAGTGACAAATTTTTTTTTTCAGTTTTTTTGATTTATAAAAAAAACCGTTAATTGAATTTTTTTCCAAAAATATAATTGTTTTGTATCACGTTACAATATATAATATAAAATTTAATTCAAGTCTCTAGCGTCATTGGTTCATGAGATATTTAGGGTTAACCAACATTTTCACCTTTTATTTAAACTGCTATGGTAAAAAAACCACCCACGCAATTTTCTTGAGAGCCCTTTCTGCATCTTTCTGCCTTATTATCTGTATAACAAAATTTATTTGAAGTCGATATCTCTTCTGGTTCTTGAGCTATGGACGACGAAAAAAACGTCGCGAACGTACGGACGTACGTACGTACGTACACACGCACGCACAGACATCTTTCTAAAAATCTTTTATTTCGACTCTAGGGACCTTGAAACGTCGAGAAATGTCAAAATTTTCAATTTGACAAATCGGACCCATTACAATAACTTCCTATGGGAAGTTAACAAACAAAACGTATTGAATAAAAAAGCATTTTTTAATGAAGCATTATTATTTTCGACACATCATGTTGCTTACTTAAAATAAACAGAGTTTTCCTGAAATACTGGCTATTTATAAGGTTTAAATTTTTATTAACAGACAGACACTGTTATGATACAGTTTGTTAATCAATTTAAAGCTTTCTCATAAACTATATTTTTTGTTTTGTTTTGTGGTGCGTAAATAAACAAAGAAGACGGTTTTCCGACGCGCGAACACGCGACGTCCATGCGCGAAACAGGGAAACTCCAAGTTGATTCCGTAAACTTCTAAAGACTGTCCTTGCGATTTATTTATTGTCATCGCAAAGGCCAGACGTACTGGAAATTGTAAGTGTTTAAAATCGAATGGTAAATCCGTTGGAATCATCGGTATTCGCGGGATCAAGACATCCTCTCCTTTGTAATTTTCACATATACATGTCAACTGCAAACTGATGAAAAAGTCGTTGACACATCAAAGTATGATTTATTTCACCTTGACGGATCATGAGTCTGTATGAATAGAAATTCATAGCACTAACTTTTTTGTTGGTTTCAGCACCTGCAATCAAAAATGATAATGTTACTTAGATGAATTGAATTTAAAAATATTATTTAATCCTGCTCAATTTATTTACCTGTTACTTCATTTACCATTTTGATATATAATTGGTATCCATCTTCCCCCTGCAGAAGATCAAAGGTCATCATATTTCCATCATAGCTCCTGTGTGTTTCAGATACACGTTTTAAATCACTATTCCGACGATGAAGCACAATATCTCTAGATTGTAAATTTTCTCCCACAATGACAACAGCCACTTCATCAATGGTAGGTGAATTAAACCTCCTTGTGTGTTCACCGGCAGGTGTTTTGTCAGCTCGAATGATAATATTATGGCTATCAGATGGCATCCGATCCAATGCTATTTTGAACATGTTTACTAAATTGTTCTTCTGATGAAGAAACATTTGTAATTCTTGGACAATGGTTCTCTTCACTGTTGGATTGTGAGCACAACGATTATCAACTTCCGCATCTGAATTGCCCATAAAATAAATTTGTAAAAATTGATGATCTACATCAGGTAGTGGTAACAGTGCCCCAGTAAGTGATAAATTTGTCCTTGTATCTGTAATGTTTTAAATTTTGTCCATTAATTATTTCATATATAAAGCGTGTAACGGAAGGGGGGTATCAACCCTGAAGGAGGTGAATGTGCTCATGAAACTCAACAACTTTCCTCAAAGAACATAGGTCGAAATATGAAAAAAAATTTGGCCCTCCCTTACAAAACTGACTACCACCTGATTGATTTACTATGGGAGGGCCAAATTTTTGTTTCATATTTCGACCTATGTTCTTTGGGGAAAGTTGTTGAGTTTCATGAGCACATTCACCTCCTTCAAGGTTGATACCCCCTTCCGTTACACGCTGTATATAATGGGTGATTTTTTTGAGGTTAGGATTTTCATGCATTAGTATTTGACAGATCACGCGGGATTTCAGACATGGTGTCAAAGAGAAAGATGCTCAGTATGCTTTGACATTTCATCATGAATAGACTTACTAACGAGCAACGCTTGCAAATCATTGAATTTTATTACCAAAATCAGTGTTCGGTTCGAAATGTGTTTCGCGCTTTACGTCCGATTTATGGTCCACAGCGATGAGGCTCATTTCTGGTTGAATGGCTACGTAAATAAGCAAAATTGCCGCATTTGGAGTGAAGAGCAACCAGAAGCTGTTCAAGAACTGCCCATGCATCCCAAAAATGCACTGTTTGGTGTGGTTTGTACGCTGGTGGAATCATTGGACCGTATTTTTTCAAAGATGCTGTTGGACGCAACGTTACGGTGAATGGCGATCGCTATCGTTCAATGCTAACAAACTTTTTGTTGCCAAAAATGGAAGAACTGAACTTGGTTGACTTGTGGTTTCAACAAGATGGCGCTACATGCCACACAGCTCGAGATTCTATGGCCATTTTGAGGGAAAACTTCGGAGAACAATTCATCTCAAGGAATGGACCGGTAAGTTGGCCACCAAGATCATGCGATTTGACGCCTTTAGACTATTTTTTGTGGGGCTACGTCAAGTCTAAAGTCTACACAAATAAGCCAGCAACTATTCCAGCTTTGGAAGACAACATTTCCGAAGAAATTCGGGCTATTCCGGCCGAAATGCTCGAAAAAGTTACCCAAAATTGGACTTTCCGAATGGACCACCTAAGACGCAGCCGCGGTCAACATTTAAATGAAATTATCTTCAAAATGTAAATGTCATGGACCAGTCTAACGTTTCAAATAAAGAATCGATGAGATTTTGCAAATTTTATGCGTTTTTTTTTTTTTAAAAAGTTCTCAAGCTCTTAAAAAATCACCCGATATATATATTTTAGTACAAACTTGAATATTATAAAAAAATATTCTGGTATAATACCTTGAAAGTGGGCATGAAATTGTCCTGTATAATATGTGTAGCGCCAAATGATGTCATCTGGAAACAGTTGTTATATTTCTGAATGTTGGCCAAGAAGTGCTTAGAATCATTTCCAATCCCAGAAACTAAAGAGCGTAATGGCTAAATCACATACACGCTTCAGCTTCGGATTCGCCTGACGTTTACGAGTTCAGCCATAGGAATTCAATGCATGCTATCACAATGAAGCTTCGACCTCACGTTTCGTTTGACAATCGTAAGGAAAAGAACGTAATGTAACGTAATGTGACTCCAAACGGAAGCTCTAGTTCAATTATCTGAACATTTGCTTTGTCTGACAGCTCAACATCTGTAAAAAATGTCAACAAACAAAATATTTCCTCTTTGGAGGGATGAAATAATAGAAATGTCATTCAAAGAAACCTCGAAGCATGCCCAACGTAACGCAGACGAAGCCGAAGCTGAAGCGTGTATGTGATTCAGCCATAAAGGATTTGGTGGTGGGACCAATTGTGGCAATTTTACTTTGCCTCCAGCACAACATAATCCAGTAGATTCACCAGTGTATTTTAACGCCTTACAATATTTACAAATTATTTTCATTTCCCCAATTGTAACCGATTTTTCGGCATAATAATCAATTGCCGGATCATAGTGGAATGCAGCTCGTTCAAGAATCACAGGAGCACTGCGTCTGCGGATTCACTCAATTTCATTATGTCGTGCTCGCTGTTGTTGTGTTTGATGTGCACGAACTCGTTGCATTCTAAGCCTATCCTCTTCATTGTCACTCACTAAATAACGCAATTCTGACATAGAAATACGACTATTTTCTTGATCTGTCTCTCTCTGGTCATAAGTGCGGTTAGCACGTGAGGTAGCTCTTCGCACATTTGATTGACTGCGACGACCTAAGTCAGGTCGTCTTCTCCTCGGCATCGTAACGTAATTAATCAAAGTGAGAAAAATTCTCGCTCACTTAACAGTAACTTAACAGTAAAGTGTCACTATCACAAAATATCAACAAAAAAAGAGCACACTACTTGGAATGTCACTATCACAAAGAATCACAAAAGTAAAGAAAGTTCTCGCGCACGTAGCGGTAATCGTCACTCACAAAGATAGAAGGATGCACTCATAGAATATCGTAACCATGATCGTAACACAATATCGTCAATCGTAATACTTTTTTCCGTGTTCTGATTTTTTTATTTATTTTTTTGGAGTTTACCTTTAAGCCATAAATCTCCGTGTTCTGAAGTGCGACAGAATGATTGACATATTAGTTGGTTGTCAAATCTAATGTCAAATATTATGGTTGTGTTCTGAAACTTAATTTGTGACAAAACTTAAGATTTATCAAACTTAAAAAAATAATCTCATACAGTTACAACTGAAGTTAGCTAAAATTAAGTTTCGCGAAGCCGACCAAATTAATTGGAAATCAGTACTACTAATAGTTTATTACATTTTTTGTCGCGTTCGCGATTCACCTTTGTTTATTTTCGGAACGCGACATTAGATCCTCCAAAGCGCACTCGAAGACTATTTTCATAGATATGATTGAATTTGAACTTTATGCAGCGGTAATAAATTGCAAATTGACTATTTGACGTTAGGAACACACCTAAATTGCTTAGACAACAGTGAGTGATTATAATTTAATATGAACTTTATTGAATAGCAATAAAGTTCAAATTGACTGTAGAAAACGTTTGTATGGGAAATAGAAAAGGGCTGTTTTTAGGGTTTTCCCGGAAATAATTCGATTTTTTCTCGCCTTTTAAACCTTCCCTAGACCTCCACGAACATTTCAAGACTAAGATAAGATAAATCCGTTCAGCCGTTCTCGAGTTATAGTGAGACTAACGAACAGCAATTCATTTTTATATATGTATACTAGCTGACCCGGCAGACTTCGTACTACCTCAATCGATAAATAAAAGACCTAAACTTTTGTATAAATTAATTTCAAAAAAGAGGCTGGGATGCGACCCACACTGATAACTTCCCATCCCGTCTATCGATTTGTCTTGCTTAAAAGTTTGTCTAAATGTATCAATTCTTACCAAATTTGCGTTCTATTTTTTGTAGATTTTATTTTTTTTATGAAAAAACGGACTGTTGGATTTTTATAAAAAAATTATTGAATATAAAAAACAATATTTTCTGTGAAATAAAATAAGTTTAAAGCCAATATTTTTAATTTTTGAAAAGCTATTTGAGCCGAAAATCAATTTTTACCAACTTTTATTAATTTTTTTGTTTAGGTTTTTATTTTTTGTAAAAAAACTGTCAATTCGATTTTTCTCAAAATGTTTCCTAATGTTGAAAACAATATTTCTTATAAGTTAAAATTAGTTAGAAGCCATAATCTCAAATTTTTGAAAAGATATTTAAGTCGAAATTCAATTTTTACCAACTTTTGTTAAATTTTTTTTTCGGTTTTTAATTTTTTGTAAAAAAACTGTCAATTCTATTTTTTTCAAAATTTTACTGAATGTTGAAAACAATATTTTTTGAAAGATAAAAGTAGTTTTAAGCCAATATCTCAAAGTCTTGAAAAGATATTTGAGTCAAAACTCAATTTTTACCAACTTTTTTTTAATTTTTTTTTTTTAGGTTATTATTTTTTGTAAAAAAACTGTCAATTCGATTTTTCTCAAAATTTTATCAGATGTCAAAAACATTATTCTTCGTTGCACAAAATTGTTTTGGAGATGAAATCATATTTTAGTCGTAAAATTTTCGAAGTGACACATTTTTTTTTCAGTTTTTTTGATTTATAAAAAAAACCGTTAATTGAATTTTTTTTCCAAAAATATATTTGTTTTGTATCACGTTACAATATATAACATAAAATTTAATTCAAGTCTCTAGCGTCATTGGTTCATGAGATATTTAGGGTTAACCAAAATGTTCACCTTTTTTTTAAACTGCTATGGTAAAAAGACCACCCACGCAATTTTCTTGAGAGCCCTTTCTGCATCTTTCTGCCTTATTATCTGTATAACAAAATTTATTTGAAGTCGATACCTCTTCTGGTTCTTGAGCTATGGACGACGAAAAAAACGTCGCGAACGTACGGACGTACGGACGTACAGACGTACGTACACACGCACGCACAGACATCTTTCTAAAAATCTTTTATTTCGACTGTAGGGACCTTGAAACGTCGAGAAATGTCAAAATTTTCAATTTGACAAATCGGACCCATTACAATAACTTCCTATGGGAAGTTAAAAAACAAAACGTATTGAATAAAAAAGCATTTTTTTAATGAAGCATGAAGTTTTATTATTATTTTCGACACATCTGACTTAAAAAAACAGAGTTTTCCTGAAGTACTGGCTATTTTTAAGGTTTAAATTTGTATTAACAGACACACACTGTTATGATACAGTTTGTTAATCAATTTAAAGCTTTCTTATAAACTATATAGTTATTGTAATGGGTCCGATTTGTCAAATTGAAAATTTTGACATTTCTCGACGTTTCAAGGTCCCTAGAGTCGAAATAAAAGATTTTTAGAAAGATGTCTGTGCGTGCGTGTGTACGTACGTCTGTACGTCCGTATGTCCGTACGTTCGCGACGTTTTTTTCGTTGTCCATAGCTCAAGAACCAGATGAGGTATCGACTTCAAATAAATTTTGTTATACAGATAATAAGGCAGAAAGATGCAGAAAGGGCTCTCAAGAAAATTGCGTGGGTGGTTTTTTTACCATAGCAGTTTAAAAAAAAGGTGAAAATTTTGGTTAACCCTTAATATCTTACGAACCAAAAGTGCTAGAGACTTGAATTAAATTTTATATAATACTAGCTTTTACCCGCGACTTCGTCCGCATCAGATAGTCTTTTTTGGATAGTAGTATGAAAAAACCTGAGCTGTACTTTTTTGTACTTATATTTGAATTGTGCCGAGATGGGATGAGGCCATACTAAGTGTGATTGTCATAGGTTAGCTTAAATTAGGTTAATACATTTTAAGAAGAAGATAGGTTTTTTGTTTTTCCTTCCTTGGCAAGAACCTAAAGATTTTGTGGGTTTGAGACTCGTGAGCACGCTACATATAATTGTACATGGGAAAAACAGTTTTAATCCAAATTTACACCTGCAACTTTCAGCGTTTGGCCCTGAGCTTTATTTATTGTTATTGCAAATGCTGGTTGATAAGTTTAATATGTTCGACAACTTTTTTCATAAGGGGTTGGGAATGCGTTGTTTTCTCGTAATACCAATTTTATCCAAATATAATTCAAATCTTTGGTAATTTATGAGTAAAAGCGATCAGATTCCCCGGAAAGTAATTTTTCCCATGGGAATGCGTTGTTTTCCCGAGGTCAAAAGTAACTCATGTCCTTTTTTAAGTCTCAAACTATCTCCTTACCAAATAACATTTAAATCTGTTCAGTAGTTTAGGCGTAAAAGCGATCGGCCCACCTGAATTTTCCCATGGGAATGCATCATTTTCCCGGGGTAAAAAGTAGCCTATGTCCTTTCTCGGGTATCAAAATATCTCTATACCAAATTTCATGCAAATTGATTCAGAGGTTTAGGCGTGATTGAGTAACAGACAGACAGACAGAGTTACTTTCACATTTATAATATTAGTATAGATATTGTAACGTGATACCAAACAAGTATATTTTTTGAAAAAAATCCAGTTAACAGTTTTTTTTTATAAATCAAAAAAACTGAAAAAAAAATTTGTCACCTCGAAAACTTTACGAATACAAAATGATTTTATCTCCAAAACAATTTTGTGCAACGAAGAATAATGTTTTTGACATCTGGTAAAATTTTGAGAAAAATTGAATTGATAGTTTTTTTATAAAAAATAAAAACCTAAAAAAAAACATTACTCAAAGTTGGTAAAAATTGAATTTCGACTCAAATATCTTTTCAAAACTTTGAGATATTGGCTTAAAACTACTTTATCTTTCAAAAATATTGTTGTCCACATTCAGTACAATTTTGAAAAAAATCGAATTGATAGTTTTCTTACAAAAAATAAAATCTTAAAAGAAAATTTAACAAAAGTTGGTAAAAATTGATTTTCGACTCAAATATCTTTTCAAAAATTTTGAGATAATGGCTTCCAACGAATTTTAACTTATAAGAATTATTGTTTTCAACATTCGGAAAAATTTTGAGAAAAATCGAATTGACAGTTTTTTTACAAAAAATAAAAACCTAAACAAAAAAATTAATAAAAGTTGGTAAAAATTGATTTTCGACTCAAATATCTTTTTAAAAATTTGAGATATTGGGTTTTAACTACTTTTATCTTTTGAAAAATAATGTTGTCAACATGCAGTAAAATTTTGAGAAAAATCGAATTGACAGTTTTTTTTACAAAAAATAAAAACTTAAAAGAAAATTTAACAAAAGTTGGTAAAAATTGATTTTCGACGCAAATATCTTTTCAAAACTTTGAGATATTGGCTTTTATCTTTTAAAAAAAATTGTTTTCAACATTCCGTAAAATTTTGATAAAAATCTAATTGACAGTTTTTTTACAAAAAATAAAAACCTAACAAAAAAACAATACTAAAACTTGGTAAAAATTTACTTTTGACTCAAATAGCTTTTAAAAATTAAAAATATTGTCTTCAAACTTTTTTTATTTCACAGAAAATATTGTTTTCGATATTCAGTGTTTTTTTATAAAAATCCAACAGTTCATTTTTTCATAAAAAAATAAAATCTACAAGAAATAGTACGCAAATTTGGTAAAAATTGATGTTCGGTTCTTGATATCTCTCAAATTAATTTAATTCATCTAATTAGTAAAAATTTAAGAAATGCTACTAAAATTGGTAAAAATTTGTTTTTCACTAAAAATCTATTTAACAAAACTAGATTTTCAAACTAAACTATTTCTTTATATGAAAAATATTGTTGGTAATTTTAAAATTTTTAAGAATAATTCAACTGACAACTTTTTTAACCCAACACGAAAACCTACAAACTTTGAAGCAAGACAAATCGACAGACGGGATGGGAAGTTTTCAGTGTGGGTCGCATTCCAGCCTCTTTTTTTGTTTTGTGGTGCGTAAATAAACAAAGAAGACGGTTTTCCGACGCGCGAACACGCGACGTATAATTTTCCATGCGCGAAACAGGGAAACTCCAAGTTATTTCCGCAAACTTCTAAAAACTGTCCTTGCAATTTATTTATTGTCATCGCAAAGGCCAGACGTACTGGAAATTGTAAGCGTTTAAAATCGAATGGTAAATCCGTTGGAATCATCGGTATTCGCGGGATCAAGACATCCTCTATTTTGTATTTTCCTTTTATGATTGTTGCCTCAATGACGTTATTCATCAGCTTTTACACAGCCAGTCTTGTTCCATTGCATAGTCGAGGTTGATTAAAGTTACGCAGCATGATGACAACTGATCCTACTTTTAACTGCAAATTGTGAGGTGGTAATCCATTATGAAATTTCTTACACAACAAAATACAAACGAATTGGTAGAAAGAGAAAATAGCGCACGAAATAAAAACAATGCAGTTCAAGCTACAACGAACTAACCTATAACAAATAGCAATCTAGACTTACCAACCATCAACCTTACAATAAACTGCCAAGACAAGAAGTGAACACCGAACAAGACTCAGAAATCAATACAAATATATCAACACAAAAATCCTTCCCAACCCGGCTGATCACCGTGGGAAGAGTAGATCAAACCCCCCCCATATAAAAATAAGCGAACAGAGAACATAACACTCAAAAAACAATAAAATACATTAAAAATCTGTACTTTCAACGTCAGGACACTCTCTTCGGACGAAAAACAGGAGGAATTAAGACTAGCATTGAAAGACATAAATTGGGATATAATAGGACTAGCTGAAGTAAGATTGCTTGGACAAAGAATAATTAATAATGATAATGATATCTTCTGCTACATTGGTGAAACAAAAGGACTATATGGAGTTGGATTTCTAATTAAAAAAGAATTAAAAGACAAAATAATTAATATCCGATTCCATAATGAGAGGATATGTAGCATACAACTTAAAATTCAAAACACAAAAATGACTATAATACAAGTATATGCACCTACAGAAAAAGCTGAGGAAGAAGAAATGATAAAATTCTATGATAATCTTGAAGAAACATTCAACAACCAAAAAACAGAACTAATGTACGTGATAGGAGATTTTAACGCAAGTCTTGGAAAAAGATTAAATGAAGAAGAAAACTCAGTTTTAGGACCTCATGGATATGGACTTAGAAATGAAAGAGGGGAGAAACTCATCAAGTGGCTGGAAGAAATGAACTTAAAATTTGGGAACTCATTCTTCAAAAAGAAAGATAGCAGAAAATGGACGTGGATCTCACCAAATAGAAACACAAAAAATGAAATAGACCTCATACTCACAAACAAAATTGAAACTATCCAAGACATTACTGCCCTTAATAATGTAAATTTTGACAGCGATCACAGACTAGTAAGAATGAAGATAAAAATAAACCATAAAACATTAAGAAGAAATCGACAAATCTATTACATCCCTAAAATAATACCAGAACAAAAATTTATCAACTACAACGAAACAATAAAGACAAAGATCAACCAACTTTTAGAACCGTCAAATAACGACCTTCAAAATACATATGACAAGTTAGAAAATATCATAAAGACTACAGCAAAAATCTCAATAACGAACATTAAGACTTCCAAAGAAAAAATATCAGACGAAACCAAAGCCCTTATATCAAGAAGAGAACATTTAAGAACAAAAACACAACTACTCAACCAAGAAAAAACAAAACTAAGTGAACTCAGGAAAACAATAAAATCTAAAATAACGAATGATATTCGTGCATATAATGAAAAAATTATAAAAGATACACTAAGACAAACAAAATCAATAAACAAAGCAAAACGATATTTGAATAATAAACAAGAATGGATAGTAAATATGAAGGATCAAAATGCAGTTAATATAACAAACCGAAGAGACATAAATGAAAACACTACATAATTTTTTGAAAAACTGTTCACCTCGACTAAAATCAACACAGAAGAAGAAACAATAGAGAACAATGATTCAATATCGACACAAACCCATATATTCAGCAAAGAAACTATCGAAAGGACCATAGACGATCTGAAAAGAGATAAATGCACTGGAAATGACGGAACACATAAGAGCGTACTTGAAATCAAGCCAACTTGTGTTTAATTTCTGCTCCTGAGTTCTTTACATTTATTTCTAGTTAAAGTCTCTTTTAAATTCAGATTTTTAACATAATTTTTGCATAAATGCCTGATCTATTCAAAAACATTGTGTCATTAAATGTGTTTTACCTAATTTCTTTTAAATTGAATAAATTAAATTGTCATTTATTTCTATTCTGATTTAATTCTATCAAAAATTGAGTGCTTGAGTGATTTTTTTCCGGTTTTCTCAATTCTCATCGTCATCGTCGTTGCCGTTAAAATATTCTTTCTCCTTTTCTATTGTCTCTCTGGGTGAGTTGCAACATTCTTAGTGTATGTTCTGCCAATGAAGCAAATTTGATGCTACACAACCTGTATCGGTTTCTTTTCATGCCGCAACAAGTTGCACTCTACACCTCCTGGACTCACTTCTCATCAAACAACCTAAATCTCAGCATTTCACTAGACGCTGGCTCCAATCTTGTGCATCGCAATTCATTGCTCATCAGTCATCACTTGAATAAACAAATTCTACGAAAACGACTTCATCCATCGGACTTTGCTTAGACCGTGAAGCGCACACCCAACTACGTTCATCAACATCTGACTGTCATACTCGTCTCCGAATCATCTCACCTACATGAGTGCAAGTGCTTTTACTGTTCATGTATTTTACTCCTAAAGCTTTATTTAAATTTAATTTCGATCAGTTGGTTCGTGTATATGATATTGCTCATACTTTACTAATCACAGACACCAACCATATTTTTGAAGTACACTTATAACGAAATTTTCTTCTACGAATTTTATTTTATTTTCTGAGTAAAACATAAAAATGTCTGAATGTGGAAAATGTTTAAAAATATGCGACTTTATGATTGATTCGATCATGTGCTATGGTAGCTGTCATAGAACCTTCCATGTGGAGTGCATCAATGCTAACTATAGCTCTATAAAAACGTTGAGCAAGAACCAAGGCTTTTATTACTTTTGTAATGAATGTGATCCCTTTGTTCAGAAAAATATTACACGGGACCTTCTCTCCATAACGACAATGATTGAAAATC
>OV049924.1:261582737-261630237 GCA_920104205.1 Eupeodes latifasciatus | reverse complement strand
CATCATCATCATCATCATCATCATCATCATCATCATCATCATCATCATCATCATCATCATCATCATCATCATCATCATCATCATCATCATCATCATCATCATCATCATCATCATCATCATCATCATCATCATCATCATCATCATCATCATCATCATCATCATCATCATCATCATCATCATCATCATCATCATCATCATCATCATCATCATCATCATCATCATCATCATCATCATCATCATCATCATCATCATCATCATCATCATCATCATCATCATCATCATCATCATCATCATCATCATCATCATCATCATCATCATCATCATCATCATCATCATCATCATCATCATCATCATCATCATCATCATCATCATCATCATCATCATCATCATCATCATCATCATCATCATCATCATCATCATCATCATCATCATCATCATCATCATCATCATCATCATCATCATCATCATCATCATCATCATCATCATCATCATCATCATCATCATCATCATCATCATCATCATCATCATCATCATCATCATCATCATCATCATCATCATCATCATCATCATCATCATCATCATCATCATCATCATCATCACCCCTTCGGGTAGGGGTTAAGAATTTACCCGAAGTAAGGTATGCTTGTCGTAAAAGGCGACTAAAATCCAATCTCCGTATACTGAGAACTACATAAGTATACAAAATATGCAATGGAAAAAACAAATAGATTAATTACCCCAGGTGGAAAGCCAGTTTCTCTGGCAAATCCATCCTCTTCGGAGGCAGGCTCTACGGATTCTGGGGAGAGCCATTTATTGCATTTGATAAATCCTTTCGCGAAAGCGCATAAGGTCCCTCGATCACCTCCATCTGTACCGAGAGTTACCGGCAGAAAGAGTCCACCGGTTGTGCCAAAAGGCACTAAAAGCGACTCACCGAAAACAAACAGTTTTGAGCAGGACAATTGTGAACTGCAAAAGAAGCTGAACGAAATGATAAGACTCTACGAAGAGCTTAAAAAAGAAGTCGAAAGTCTTCGTGAAGAGAACAAGATGTTAAAAACTTCTGAAAACATGAAAGTAAATACTCTAAGTCCACAACATCGAGATCGGCACGAATATGAAACTGATGAAGATGAACTTGCTCGGGAAACTGAAAAAAGTAGACCTAGTAAAAAACGGAAGGCTGAAAATTCGCCTAAGTTTCAAAATCAGCTAAAACCAAATAAAATTACACGGAAAGATCAGTTTTCTGCGAATAAGAAACTTCCTCCACCGATAAACATCGTTGGTCAAGCGGATTATAACAAAATTCTTCCTATTCTAAAAGAAACGGCGCAAAAGAATTTCAAAGCTACATCCACTCACAATAATACGTGGAAAATTAACGTAAATGATTCAGATTCTTATAGAAAACTGTCGAAAAAACTCGGCGATGAAAAAATTGAATGGTATAGTTATTCAATTAAAGAAGAAAGACCTCTACGTGTAGTTGCTAGAGGACTTCATCCCTCTTGTTCAAAAGAAGACATCCTTTCGGACTTAAAAACCAAAGGATTTAAGATTCTTGACGCAACAAATCTGTTGAAGCGAGAAAAAGGAATCGAAACCGCTTATATAAAACGCGCTCTTCCGCTTTTTATTCTAAGTTTCGATAAAAATGAAAATGTAGACAATGTTTATAATATTAAAACTATAATGAATATTGTTGTAAAAATCGAACCACTAAGAAAGAACAAACGCCTTATTCCTCAGTGCAAGCGATGTCAAGGTTTTAACCATACAGCAGCTTATTGTCAGAAGGACCCCGTTTGCGTTAAATGCGCGGGAAAGCACATGACTGATGTATGCCGTCTTAAAAAAGAAACTCCGGCTACATGCGCGAATTGCAAAGGTAATCATCCAGCAAATTACCGTGGCTGTGAGGTCGCAAAGGAAATGTTAAAGAGGCGCGAAGAATTTAGTAAGAAAACTAAAAAAAATACCTCAAAGCAAAACAAAGAATTAAAATTAAAAACCAAGACTAATACTCAAGCGTCGAGTAAAACGGACGGGAAAAATAATGAAAACGTTTTACCCTCAGAAAAAATAAAAACAAAAAAGACGAACACGTACGCTCAAGTCACGGCGCCCGAAAAACCTAAAACTATTAAACCTGACTCCGTTCAAAATGTATTTTCCCTTATACTTGAACGATTAGAAGAACAAGGGAGAATTAACACAATTATTCTTGAGAAATTGGACAAATTTGAGTCGGCGGCTCTTAAAACACCAAATTTACCGTAAACATGGATCAGTTGTCCCAACAACTCAAAATAATAACATGGAACGCGAACGGACTTACCGCAAAAATCGAAGAACTAGAAACGGTTCTACTTAACGAAAGAATAGATATTTGTTTGATCTCTGAAACTCATTTGAAAAAAGACTCAAATTTAAGTATTAAAGGTTATTCGGCTTACCACGCATGCCATCCATCCGAAAGAGCAAGGGGTGGTTCTTCCGTATTTATCAGAGAAAATATCAATCATTCGTTTGAGATAAATATCGAGCTCGATACAATGCAAGTTACTTCCGTTAGCATAAACGTTAGACACGTATTTTTTAATATTGCGTCTATTTACTGTCCTCCTCGGTCCAAGATAGACAAAAACGATTTTAAAGTTCTTTTCAACGCTTTAGGTCCAAAATTTATTATTGGCGGCGACTTCAATTCGAAACATTCATTTTGGGGATCACGTTGCATTTCGACGAAGGGTAGACAACTCTACAAAGCGGGTATTGAATGTAACGTTGAATTTTTCTCATCAGGAAAACCAACGTATTGGCCAACCGACACAGCGAAAACACCCGATCTTGTTGACTTTTTCATCGCAAGAGGAATGAACAGAAAATATATGACAGTAGATGATAACTTCGATTTTTCTACGGATCACTCGGCCGTTATCTTAACAATAAACAGTAACGTAATCGAAAAAGAAAAGCCCCTAATTTTAACAAATAATAACACAAATTGGGATAAATTCAAAGAAGATTGCGAAAATAGAATTATGCTGAACGTCTCTTTGCAAACTCCGTTTGAGTTAGAAGATGAAACAGAAAAATTTATAAATATTGTTCAAGAAGCAGCTTGGAATAATACTCCGATCTGTAGTAAAAAGTCAAGGCAATACGAAGAAAAAATTCCAGAAGATATAAAAGAATTGATACGCGAAAAACGAAAAGCTCGAAAAGTATGGCAGCAATCACGTGCTCCTCAGCATAAAAGTGTCGTCAACTTTTTATCAAACAAGATTAAAAATTTGTTACGAGATTTTAAAAACAGCGAGAATTCTGCCTATCTTGAAAGCCTAACAGCAGACAAAAAAACGAATTATTCTCTTTGGAAGACGATAAAAGGTATTAAAAAGCCTCAAATAATGTCGGCACCTATTCGAAAAAATAATTCTGAATGGGCAAAAACTGATAAGGAAAAGACGGATTTATTTGCTAAGCACCTTGAGGAAACGTTCAAACCTTTCGATGGTCAAGAGCTTCTGACTAATGACGGAGAGCTCCAACCAGCGCCGGACAATTTTTCTATCAGGAATATTACTTTGACTGAACTTGTCCAGGAAATAAAACGGCAGAAAAATAATAAAGCTCCTGGCTACGACCTGATTAACGGTCGTGTCCTCAAAGAGTTGCCTAAAAAAGCAATGGTTAAGCTCTTACAGCTCACTAACGCTGCTTTAAGACTTGCTTACGTACCCACGCAATGGAAAGTCGCCGAAGTAATAATGATCCCCAAACCGGGTAAGCCACCGAATGAGAAAAAATCGTATAGACCAATTTCTCTCTTACCAATTATATCTAAAATATTTGAAAAATTGCTTCTTAAACGAATGCTACCAATTATTGAAGAAAAACGTTTAATTCCCGACCACCAATTCGGTTTCCGGAATAATCACTCGACAATTGATCAGGTTTACCGAATAACTAACGAAATTGAAAAAGCATTTGAAGAAAAAAAGATTTGCTCAACTGCATTTCTTGACGTTTCTCAAGCTTTTGACAAAGTTTGGCATGACGGGCTAAAATATAAATTAAAAGTCTTTCCAGAGCAAATATATAACATTCTTGAATCGTACCTAGAAAATAGATTCTTTCGAGTTAAGCAAGGAACGGAGTATTCGGAGTTTAAAGAAATAAACGCTGGGGTTCCCCAGGGTAGCGTCCTTGGACCGATTTTGTTTGTTCTTTATACCCGAGATATACCCCAAACAGAAGGCACAACTTTAGGCACTTTTGCCGATGATACAGCTGTACTCGCAATATCGGATTCAATAGAAACGGCAACCTCTAAGCTTCAAAAGGCATTAAATAGCATTTCAGATTGGACAAAGAAATGGCGAATTGCTCTTAATGAAACGAAATCGACGCACACAAATTTTACGTATAAAAAAGTATATAACTTACCTATTTATATAAATTCTGTGCAAATTCCATACGCTAATGAAGCGAAGTATCTAGGCATGACTCTAGACGCGAAACTTAAATGGAAAGTTCATGTAAAAAAGAAACGCGATGAACTCGAAAATAAATTCCGCGAATTGACATGGCTTATTGGAAGATATTCCAATCTAAGCGTTTATAACAAGCTTCTTATTTATAAGCAAGTACTGAAACCAGTTTGGACGTACGGTATACAACTTTGGGGTTGTACCAACGAAAGAAATATACAAATTTTGCAAACATACCAAAACAAAGTACTTAAAATAATAGTAAATGCTCCATGGTATGTAAGAAATAGCGACTTACATAGAGATTTAAATATAAAATATGTAGAAAACGAAATTAAAAAATTTGCTACAGAGCTAAGATCACGACTTAGAAATCATAGTAATAACTTAATCCAACAATCTGTTAGCGAGGCGTTCGTTTTTCGGCGTCTGCACCGAACAAGACCTTCTGATCTAGCGCAAACAAATTAATCTCTCCACTCGAATTTTGTGGAATCTTCAGGTCCTCTCGTTGGGGAGCTTCCTGACAAAACGCGAACAAAATGACGCTAAAACTACTTGTTAAGCTGGACTTAGTTGTAGTAATAATATAGAAGATAAGGGAGGTGAGTTTTAGTCAGTAAAAATCTGACACTACTATAAGCATCGGGCTTATAGTGTCTCTGAAGATTTCTCACCTTCCTGCGAAAAAAAAAAAAAAAAAAAAAAAAAAAAAAAAAAAAAAAAAAAAATCATCATCATCATCATCATCATCATCATCATCATCATCATCATCATCATCATCATCATCATCATCATCATCATCATCATCATCATCATCATCATCATCATCATCATCATCATCATCATCATCATCATCATCATCATCATCATCATCATCATCATCATCATCATCATCATCATCATCATCATCATCATCATCATCATCATCATCATCATCATCATCATCATCATCATCATCATCATCATCATCATCATCATCATCATCTCATCATCATCATCATCATCATCATCATCATCATCATCATCATCATCATCATCATCATCATCATCATCATCATCATCATCATCATCATCATCATCATCATCATCATCATCATCATCATCATCATCATCATCATCATATCATCATCATCATCATCATCATCATCATCATCATCATCATCATCATCATCATCATCATCATCATCATCATCATCAATCATCATCATCATCATCATCATCATCATCATCATCATCATCATCATCATCATCATCATCATCATATCATCATCATCATCATCATCATCATCATCATCATCATCATCACATATCATCATCATCATCATCATCATCATCATCATCATCATCATCATCATCATCATCATCATCATCATCATCATCATCATCATCATCACATCATCATCATCATCATCATCATCATCATCATCATCATCATCATCATCATCATCATCATCATCATCATCATCATCATCATCATCATCATCATCATCATCATCATCATCATCATCATCATCATCATCATCATCATCATCATCATCATCATCATCATCATCATCATCATCATCATCATCATCATCATCATCATCATCATCATCATCATCATCATCACATCAGCATCATCATCATCATCATCATCATCATCATCATCATCATCATCATCATCATCATCATCATCATCATCATCATCATCATCATCATCATCATCATCATCATCATCATCATCATCATCATCATCATCATCATCATCATCATCATCATCATCATCATCATCATCATCATCATCATCATCATCATCATCATCATCATCATCATCATCATCATCATCATCATCATCATCATCATCATCATCATCATCATCATCATCATCATCATCATCATCATCATCATCATCATCATCATCATCATCATCATCATCATCATCATCATCATCATCATCATCATCATCATCATCATCATCATCATCATCATCATCATCATCATCATCATCATCATCATCATCATCATCATCATCATCATCATCATCATCATCATCATCATCATCATCATCATCATCATCATCATCATCATCATCATCATCATCATCATCATCATCATCATCATCATCATCATCATCATCATCATCATCATCATCATCATCATCATCATCATCATCATCATCATCATCATCATCATCATCATCATCATCATCATCATCATCATCATCATCATCATCATCATCATCATCATCATCATCATCATCATCATCATCATCATCATCATCATCATCATCATCATCATCATCATCATCATCATCATCATCATCATCATCATCATCATCATCATCATCATCATCATCATCATCATCATCATCATCATCATCATCATCATCATCATCATCATCATCATCATCATCATCATCATCATCATCATCATCATCATCATCATCATCATCATCATCATCATCATCATCATCATCATCATCATCATCATCATCATCATCATCATCATCATCATCATCATCATCATCATCATCATCATCATCATCATCATCATCATCATCATCATCATCATCATCATCATCATCATCATCATCATCATCATCATCATCATCATCATCATCATCATCATCATCATCATCATCATCATCATCATCATCATCATCATCATCATCATCATCATCATCATCATCATCATCATCATCATCATCATCATCATCATCATCATCATCATCATCATCATCATCATCATCATCATCATCATCATCATCATCATCATCATCATCATCATCATCATCATCATCATCATCATCATCATCATCATCATCATCATCATCATCATCATCATCATCATCATCATCATCATCATCATCATCATCATCATCATCATCATCATCATCATCATCATCATCATCATCATCATCATCATCATCATCATCATCATCATCATCATCATCATCATCATCATCATCATCATCATCATCATCATCATCATCATCATCATCATCATCATCATCATCATCATCATCATCATCATCATCATCATCATCATCATCATCATCATCATCATCATCATCATCATCATCATCATCATCATCATCATCATCATCATCATCATCATCATCATCATCATCATCATCATCATCATCATCATCATCATCATCATCATCATCATCATCATCATCATCATCATCATCATCATCATCATCATCATCATCATCATCATCATCATCATCATCATCATCATCATCATCATCATCATCATCATCATCATCATCATCATCATCATCATCATCATCATCATCATCATCATCATCATCATCATCATCATCATCATCATCATCATCATCATCATCATCATCATCATCATCATCATCATCATCATCATCATCATCATCATCATCATCATCATCATCATCATCATCATCATCATCATCATCATCATCATCATCATCATCATCATCATCATCATCATCATCATCATCATCATCATCATCATCATCATCATCATCATCATCATCATCATCATCATCATCATCATCATCATCATCATCATCATCATCATCATCATCATCATCATCATCATCATCATCATCATCATCATCATCATCATCATCATCATCATCATCATCATCATCATCATCATCATCATCATCATCATCATCATCATCATCATCATCATCATCATCATCATCATCATCATCATCATCATCATCATCATCATCATCATCATCATCATCATCATCATCATCATCATCATCATCATCATCATCATCATCATCATCATCATCATCATCATCATCATCATCATCATCATCATCATCATCATCATCATCATCATCATCATCATCATCATCATCATCATCATCATCATCATCATCATCATCATCATCATCATCATCATCATCATCATCATCATCATCATCATCATCATCATCATCATCATCATCATCATCATCATCATCATCATCATCATCATCATCATCATCATCATCATCATCATCATCATCATCATCATCATCATCATCATCATCATCATCATCATCATCATCATCATCATCATCATCATCATCATCATCATCATCATCATCATCATCATCATCATCATCATCATCATCATCATCATCATCATCATCATCATCATCATCATCATCATCATCATCATCATCATCATCATCATCATCATCATCATCATCATCATCATCATCATCATCATCATCATCATCATCATCATCATCATCATCATCATCATCATCATCATCATCATCATCATCATCATCATCATCATCATCATCATCATCATCATCATCATCATCATCATCATCATCATCATCATCATCATCATCATCATCATCATCATCATCATCATCATCATCATCATCATCATCATCATCATCATCATCATCATCATCATCATCATCATCATCATCATCATCATCATCATCATCATCATCATCATCATCATCATCATCATCATCATCATCATCATCATCATCATCATCATCATCATCATCATCATCATCATCATCATCATCATCATCATCATCATCATCATCATCATCATCATCATCATCATCATCATCATCATCATCATCATCATCATCATCATCATCATCATCATCATCATCATCATCATCATCATCATCATCATCATCATCATCATCATCATCATCATCATCATCATCATCATCATCATCATCATCATCATCATCATCATCATCATCATCATCATCATCATCATCATCATCATCATCATCATCATCATCATCATCATCATCATCATCATCATCATCATCATCATCATCATCATCATCATCATCATCATCATCATCATCATCATCATCATCATCATCATCATCATCATCATCATCATCATCATCATCATCATCATCATCATCATCATCATCATCATCATCATCATCATCATCATCATCATCATCATCATCATCATCATCATCATCATCATCATCATCATCATCATCATCATCATCATCATCATCATCATCATCATCATCATCATCATCATCATCATCATCATCATCATCATCATCATCATCATCATCATCATCATCATCATCATCATCATCATCATCATCATCATCATCATCATCATCATCATCATCATCATCATCATCATCATCATCATCATCATCATCATCATCATCATCATCATCATCATCATCATCATCATCATCATCATCATCATCATCATCATCATCATCATCATCATCATCATCATCATCATCATCATCATCATCATCATCATCATCATCATCATCATCATCATCATCATCATCATCATCATCATCATCATCATCATCATCATCATCATCATCATCATCATCATCATCATCATCATCATCATCATCATCATCATCATCATCATCATCATCATCATCATCATCATCATCATCATCATCATCATCATCATCATCATCATCATCATCATCATCATCATCATCATCATCATCATCATCATCATCATCATCATCATCATCATCATCATCATCATCATCATCATCATCATCATCATCATCATCATCATCATCATCATCATCATCATCATCATCATCATCATCATCATCATCATCATCATCATCATCATCATCATCATCATCATCATCATCATCATCATCATCATCATCATCATCATCATCATCATCATCATCATCATCATCATCATCATCATCATCATCATCATCATCATCATCATCATCATCATCATCATCATCATCATCATCATCATCATCATCATCATCATCATCATCATCATCATCATCATCATCATCATCATCATCATCATCATCATCATCATCATCATCATCATCATCATCATCATCATCATCATCATCATCATCATCATCATCATCATCATCATCATCATCATCATCATCATCATCATCATCATCATCATCATCATCATCATCATCATCATCATCATCATCATCATCATCATCATCATCATCATCATCATCATCATCATCATCATCATCATCATCATCATCATCATCATCATCATCATCATCATCATCATCATCATCATCATCATCATCATCATCATCATCATCATCATCATCATCATCATCATCATCATCATCATCATCATCATCATCATCATCATCATCATCATCATCATCATCATCATCATCATCATCATCATCATCATCATCATCATCATCATCATCATCATCATCATCATCATCATCATCATCATCATCATCATCATCATCATCATCATCATCATCATCATCATCATCATCATCATCATCATCATCATCATCATCATCATCATCATCATCATCATCATCATCATCATCATCATCATCATCATCATCATCATCATCATCATCATCATCATCATCATCATCATCATCATCATCATCATCATCATCATCATCATCATCATCATCATCATCATCATCATCATCATCATCATCATCATCATCATCATCATCATCATCATCATCATCATCATCATCATCATCATCATCATCATCATCATCATCATCATCATCATCATCATCATCATCATCATCATCATCATCATCATCATCATCATCATCATCATCATCATCATCATCATCATCATCATCATCATCATCATCATCATCATCATCATCATCATCATCATCATCATCATCATCATCATCATCATCATCATCATCATCATCATCATCATCATCATCATCATCATCATCATCATCATCATCATCATCATCATCATCATCATCATCATCATCATCATCATCATCATCATCATCATCATCATCATCATCATCATCATCATCATCATCATCATCATCATCATCATCATCATCATCATCATCATCATCATCATCATCATCATCATCATCATCATCATCATCATCATCATCATCATCATCATCATCATCATCATCATCATCATGAAACAACTAAATTAAATTCTATAAATTAAACTTGTACTTTAATCAAGAAGTTAAATGAGAATGAAGAAGAAGGCAAAAAAAATAATAGAGTTGATGATGTAAATCGTTTTCTTTCTGATGAGCTTGAGTTGATGATAGAAATGGTTTGCTTCCTGATGAGCTTAAGTGTATAATAAAAACCTTAAGGGTATTGTATGCTTTTTAATATTAAATTAAGTACTTAACATACTCCCCCCCTTTGAGCGTATGAGCTCAAAATATATTTTCTTCAATAGGTAGCAGCGCTAATTGAGTAATTCCACGCTTGAATTCTCCATTCTTGGTTTTGACTACAACAACTCTTACTACACCTTCAGGATCTGGTGAAATCTGAATAATTTTTCCAAGTGGCCATTTCAATGTATCAACGTTATCAACTTTCATTAAAACCATGTCACCTACTTTAACATTATTTTGTTTAAAACGCCATTTAGATCTAGGTTGAAGGATTTGTAAATATTCCTCGTAAAAACGACTCCATAGATGCTGTGAAGTATACTTCATCCTTTGAGCCAACTGCACAATATTTGGATTTTTAACTATTATAGGAACTTTTGGAACTGCTATTTGAGGGCCGCCAAACAAAAAATGAGCGGGAGTTAGTGGTTCCAAATCATTGGGATCCGACGACATTGGGGTGATGGGCCTTGAGTTCATTATAGCTCCAGCTTGTTTCGCAACTGTCCGAAGTTCATCCTCAGTGAGCTCAATTTTTCCGACAATGTTACGAATCAAACGTTTTAACATTTTTATGGATGACTCCCACAAACCTCCTTGGTGAGGTGTTCGAGGAGGTATGAACGACCACTCAATGAATTCTCTGTCACATGCTTCTTTTATCTGACTGTTGTCCTTTTGCATGCTCTCTTTCAGCTCACGAAAATAGTTTGAAGCTCCCACAAAATATGTAGCGTTATCTGAATACAATTTAGAAACAGAGCCACGATCTGCAATAAATCTTTTTAATGCTCGTATAAATGCCTCTGTAGTTCGATCAGGAACCAACTCCACATGAACAGCCTTCGTAATAAAACAAACAAACAGTGCCAGGTGAACTTCTTTGTTTTGTCTACAACGAATGTGATGTCGTACAGTGATAGGTCCTGCATAATCAATGCCCGTAACTGCAAACGCTTTGAATTGCTTTGGAACTACGCGATCTTCTGGCAAATCGCCCATCAACTGAGACATAAGCCTTGGATGTACTCTGAAGCACCAAATACATTTTCGTGTAACACTTCTTGTTAGCTGAAGACCTCCAATTCGCCAATAACGATTACGTACTGCTGATAAAACCATCTGCGGTCCTGCGTGACAGAATTTAAAATGGTGATAGTAATTTATTACGAGGGCAGTGAAAGGATGTTTTTTCGGCAAAAGTATCTGATGTTTGGCGTCATAACCAATTTGAGCCTTTTTAATTCGACCACCCACTCTGATTATACCTTTTTCATCAATAAACGGGGCTAAAACGCTCAAAGGGCTATCTTTTGTTACACATAGTTTTCTGTCAAGTAGATCGTATTCTTTTGAGAAATGAGTACGCTGAATTAATTTTATAAATACTTCCTCAGCAGAAATTTCCTCCTCTAACGTTGGTAATTTGACGTCAGAATATTTTTTAATTACTTTGGCCCTTTTTTTATCGGGATGAATCTTATGAAATTCTGCTAAGGTGCGGCACTGATGAACAAATCTCAATACATATGCGAAGGCACGACGAATACCCCTAAAGCTGCATGAGTATCGCATCGAATCAGTGATATCTGATTTTTTTAATATTACCAATACGCATTTATTTGGACGATACTCGTCAATTTCAGAAGCCTTTGCGAAAAGGCTGTACTCTTTTGGCCAATCTGATTTATCTTGCTTTAGAAATGAAGGCCCGTTCCACCACATGAACGAATTACAAAAATTTCACCCGGTAACATCCCACGAGTTATAAAATCTGCAGGGTTTAACTCCCCAGGAATGTGGTTCCACTGACTACTATCAGTAAAGTTTTGGATGTGTGAAACTCGATGTGCAACGAACGTATTCCATCTACAAGGGTCATTATGTAGCCAATTAAGAACTATTGTGGAATCAGTCCAATAAGTTGTTCTTTCAATTATACTTTCACTCAACACCGCGCGCTGCAAACGGTCAGCCATATCGACAAGAAGTTTTGCTGCGCATAATTCGAGACGGGCAATCGTAATAGTTTTCTTGGGTGCAACTCTTGATTTCGCCTCAACAAATGTGACTGTTATTTCGTTATTGGAGTGGAGACACCACATATAAATACAAGCTCCGTAAGCCTTTTCACTGGCATCACAGAAACCATGTAATTCGGTTAATTTGATATTGCTGCCTGCAAAAACATGTCGAGGAACGTTGATGTCTTTTAACGCTGTCAGACTTTTTCGAAACTTAATCCATTTATCAGAAAGATCCTCTGACAGCGGGCTGTCACAATTTAATTCTTGTGTCCACAAACCTTGGAAGAATATTTTAGCTAACGTAACTACAGGGCAGATAAAACCAACAGGGTCAAATAACTTCGCAACTTCTGATAAAACAACCCGCTTTGTTATGATGGATGCTCCTTCCTCATCTTGAAATGAAAAACGAAATATGTCTAACTCTGGCTGCCATAACAAACCCAACGCTTTAATTGTATTATGCTCATCAATCTGTACGAATTTTTCTCTTGCCTCGGGAAGAACATCCTTAATTACATCCGGCAAATTGGAGCAAAACTTGCATAGTTTAAAGCCACCCCTATCAAGAATGTCAACTAACTCCTGACGATAAATTTTTAGCTCTTCGATAGAATTTGCCCCAAACATCGCATCATCAACGTAAAAATTTTGCCTCAGCAATCTAGAACCATTGGGAAAATTCAGAGATTCATCATCAGCTAATTGATTTAAAGTCTTTATGGCCAAATATGAGCCTGGAGCAGTTCCACAAGTAACTGTTAGGAGCCTCAAAAGCTTTAGTGAAGACATCTTATCGCTTCGCCATAAAATCAACTGGAAATTAGCGTCACTGGAATCAATGCGTACTTGCCGATACATCCGTTGTATATCTGCGGTGACGACGTATTTGAATAAACGAAATCTCTGAAGTATGAAGATTAAATCGTCTTGCAACTTCGGACCTGAATAAAGGATATCATTCAAAGACAATCCACTTGAGGTTTTACAAGATCCATCGAACACTACTCTAAGTTTTGTACTCGAACTAGACATTTTCAAAACGCAGTGATGTGGTAAAAAGAAATGGGGATAAGATGCTTTAAAATCGGAAACGACCTCCAGATGACCATGGTATTCATACTCTTCGATAAATTCTTTGTGCATCCGTTTTAATTCTGGTTCTTTATCAAGCCTTCGCTCTAAATTGAGAAAACGACGTGTTGCAATGCCTACGGAATCACCTAATTTTGATGGGTCATCACAAAACGGTAAACGCACAGTATATCTTCCAGAATTGTCACGTTTTGTATTAGCAGAATAATGCTCCTCTATAAATTTATCTTTTGGATTAGACTTGGATAAACATTTTTCATCTTTAAATGAATCTAATTCCCAGAATCGTTGCACAAGTTCATTCAGTGATCTTAAATCTGGCGATGTAGGTTGATTAGCGTGAAGCGTTCTTTGAAATGAAGTTTCAGATGATTGACAGGGTCCAACTACAATATGACCTATCTTGGTGTTGCACAAATAAGGGAGGTCGGGCCTAATGAGCATCGCTCACCTAATAAAAGTTGCCAAAACAATCCTCCACCAATTAAAAGATCAACGCGTTTTGGTTGGTTAAATTTGGGGTCTACGAGCTGAATATGAGAAGGAATTTTCCAATCTGTAACATCGAATGGTACGGGAGGATATGAATCAGTAATTTTTTGAAGAATTGAAGCATGCATTTCAAAATTTATGGAGTTGTCGAAAGTAGAGCCAAATACTATTTTGCATATGTCTTTTGTTTTCACACCGATATTTCCTATACCTCCAACTAATGATTCGTTCTTTATTCTGGTTGCATTAATAATTTTTGCAAATCTTTCCGAAATATAATTGTCTGTCGACCCGCAATCTAGAATCGCATGGCATGGAATGGATATACCGTCCTGATCCTTTACTTGTACAATGACCGATGCTAATAACACCTGCTCTTGATCAGAGTTTTGAGACGCTAGAAGAGCTTGATGTGGAATACTACTTGCGGGTTGGTAATTTACTTGAAAATCTTCAAAATGGAGCAAGGTGTGATGCTTCCTTGAGCACTTTTCACAACGAGCCTTGCAAAATCTTTATGAATGTGAGGACTTCAAACACCCCATGCATAGTCGAAGTCTTTTAGCTTCATCACATCGTAGCTTCGGGTTTAGGGCCAAAAATAATGGACAATCGGTCAATGAATGCGCAGACTGACATTTGGGACACTTAGCATCATTTGAAGTAGTTATAAGAGAAGTTTGAGGCTTCTTACCTGGTTGTATCCATCGATTTGTTGTGGTATTCTTTTTTGATTCTTGTCTCGTTTGATCCACACGTTCGAGTGTTGATCTATACTTTTCAAAGAACTTCGTAAATTTATCCCATGTTGCGATTTCGTCATCCGTATATTCTTCCTATTTAGCCTGTGCGTTGACATCCAGTTTCCTCAACATCAAGCAAATCAATAAATTTTCAGCGACCTTCACAACAGACCCCAACGATAGAAGCGAGCGATAATGTGACTGCATCTTATCAACCAAATCCCTGTATGCTTGCGGATTGGACCCCGACACTCCCTGTAAGGAACGTATTTCATTAATGTGCGATCTAAAAATCAAAGCATTGTGATCATATCGATCCTTGAGAGCATCCCATGCTTTTTGGAAATTCTTAGAGGTTACTTCCATGTTCGAGATTACGCGCTTAGGCGAATCAGCCAATGCAGATTTAAGAAATCTAAACCGATCCACATCGTTTAAACTGGTATCCTTTATGATCATAGAACCAAACTCGTTTTTAAAATCAAGCCAATCATAATATTTGCCTGAAAAACGAGGGAGTTCTAATTTAGGCAGCCGGACAGATCGTACTGATGCAAGTGAAGGTGAAGGACTGTTGACTGCAGGCATTGTGGAATTATTGGGATCAAATTTTTTTTCATCCATAAGCTCCAACACGTCAGTTTTTAAATCCGTATACGCGTTGGTGAACGTGGACTCCTTATCCGCGGCATCCTCGTCTTCAGATGGCTCAGTGCTGAGTTCCAAAATAAGTTGGGTTATAGTGTTATGCCGCTGTTGATAATCATCGATAAGTTGCAGCATAACACTTAATGCCGAATATGTAATGTTAGATTTTTTATCATTAAAAATCTTCCGTTGCTTGGTAAGTAAACCCAGTATAGAGGCTCTAACCTTTTTTGCCTTTTTTAATTCTTCCATTTCTCCTGAGTAACAGAACACAAGATGATATACTATAATCAGATAATCTCAAACAGGTTCCGATTCACCAGCGGTCTTAAAATGGTCTAGTGGAAATCCAAAAAATTACACTGCCAATAAATGTTCGCCAGGTGCAATATCCGTAAATCGATGTTATTTCCAAGCGACACGAACAAGGGAACATGAAATGAATAATTTGGCGGCAGTGTTTATTCGAATATTGGTTTTTAATTTCCCTTACCTCTTCAAAAGAAAGGGGATTTCTTGCACAACTCAAATTATAATCCAACAAATGGATAAGTGTAGCACAAGATAACCTCAAATAGAGTTCTGACTCACTCTCAGTCCCAAGATCACTGGAGGCGCTGGATACAAAAAAATACCACTGCCGATAAATGTGCGCCAAGTGCAATATCCGTAAATCAATGATATTTCCAAGCGACACGAACAAGGGAAGATGAAAAGAATAATTTGGCGGCAGTGTTTATTCGAATTTTAGTTTTTAATTTCCCTTACCTCTTCAAAAAGATGGGAGATTCCTAAGAAAAAACCAGATTAACAACTGGACACTGGATAACCTCTAACAGGTTATGAATCACCAAAAGTCCAATTTCAGCAAAAGCCGTTGCACAAAAAATTCAGAACGACTGATAACAATTAAGCAAAGGGAATTATCTTATATGATTCTCAAGAATTTTAATACAAAAATTTAGTTGTTATAATCGAGCAATTACAACCATGTTCTGCTACCAATTATGATAAAAAATGAAACAACTAAATTAAATTCTATAAATTAAACTTGTACTTTATTCAAGAAGTTAAATGAGAATGAAGAAGAAGGCAAAAAAAATAATAGAGTTGATGATGTAAATCGTTTTCTTTCTGATGAGCTTGAGTTGATGATAGAAATGGTTTGCTTCCTGATGAGCTTAAGTGTATAATAAAAACCTTAAGGGTATTGTATGCTTTTTAATATTAAATTAAGTACTTAACATACTCCCCCCCTTTGAGCGTATGAGCTCAAAATATATTTTCTTCAATAGGTAGCAGCGCTAATTGAGTAATTCCACGCTTGAATTCTCCATTCTTGGTTTTGACTACAACAACTCTTACTACACCTTCAGGATCTGGTGAAATCTGAATAATTTTTCCAAGTGGCCATTTCAATGTATCAACGTTATCAACTTTCATTAAAACCATGTCACCTACTTTATCATTATTTTGTTTAAAACGCCATTTAGATCTAGGTTGAAGGATTTGTAAATATTCCTCGTAAAAACGACTCCATAGATGCTGTGAAGTATACTTCATCCTTTGAGCCAACTGCACAATATTTGGATTTTTAACTATTATAGGAACTTTTGGAACTGCTATTTGAGGGCCGCCAAACAAAAAATGAGCGGGAGTTAGTGGTTCCAAATCATTGGGATCCGACGACATTGGGGTGATGGGCCTTGAGTTCATTATAACTCCAGCTTGTTTCGCAACTGTCCGAAGTTCATCCTCAGTGAGCTCAATTTTTCCGACAATGTTACGAATCAAACGTTTTAACATTTTTATGGATGACTCCCACAAACCTCCTTGGTGAGGTGTTCGAGGAGGTATGAACGACCACTCAATGAATTCTCTGTCACATGCTTCTTTTATCTGACTGTTGTCCTTTTGCATGCTCTCTTTCAGCTCACGAAAATAGTTTGAAGCTCCCACAAAATATGTAGCGTTATCTGAATACAATTTAGAAACAGAGCCACGATCTGCAATAAATCTTTTTAATGCTCGTATAAATGCCTCTGTAGTTCGATCAGGAACCAACTCCACATGAACAGCCTTCGTAATAAAACAAACAAACAGTGCCAGGTGAACTTCTTTGTTTTGTCGGCAACGAATGTGATGTCGTACAGTGATAGGTCCTGCATAATCAATGCCCGTAACTGCAAACGCTTTGAATTGCTTTGGAACTACGCGATCTTCTGGCAAATCGCCCATCAACTGAGACATAAGCCTTGGATGTACTCTGAAGCACCAAATACATTTTCGTGTAACACTTCTTGTTAGCTGAAGACCTCCAATTCGCCAATAACGATTACGTACTGCTGATAAAACCATCTGCGGTCCTGCGTGACAGAATTTAAAATGGTGATAGTAATTTATTACGAGGGCAGTGAAAGGATGTTTTTTCGGCAAAAGTATCTGATGTTTGGCGTCATAACCAATTTGAGCCTTTTTAATTCGACCACCCACTCTGATTATACCTTTTTCATCAATAAACGGGGCTAAAACGCTCAAAGGGCTATCTTTTGTTACACATAGTTTTCTGTCAAGTAGATCGTATTCTTTTGAGAAATGAGTACGCTGAATTAATTTTATAAATACTTCCTCAGCAGAAATTTCCTCCTCTAACGTTGGTAATTTGACGTCAGAATATTTTTTAATTACTTTGGCCCTTTTTTTATCGGGATGAATCTTATGAAATTCTGCTAAGGTGCGGCACTGATGAACAAATCTCAATACATATGCGAAGGCACGACGAATACCCCTAAAGCTGCATGAGTATCGCATCGAATCAGTGATATCTGATTTTTTTAATATTACCAATACGCATTTATTTGGACGATACTCGTCAATTTCAGAAGCCTTTGCGAAAAGGCTGTACTCTTTTGGCCAATCTGATTTATCTTGCTTTAGAAATGAAGGCCCGTTCCACCACATGAACGAATTACAAAAATTTCACCCGGTAACATCCCACGAGTTATAAAATCTGCAGGGTTTAACTCCCCAGGAATGTGGTTCCACTGACTACTATCAGTAAAGTTTTGGATGTGTGAAACTCGATGTGCAACGAACGTATTCCATCTACAAGGGTCATTATGTAGCCAATTAAGAACTATTGTGGAATCAGTCCAATAAGTTGTTCTTTCAATTATACTTTCACTCAACACCGCGCGCTGCAAACGGTCAGCCATATCGACAAGAAGTTTTGCTGCGCATAATTCGAGACGGGCAATCGTAATAGTTTTCTTGGGTGCAACTCTTGATTTCGCCTCAACAAATGTGACTGTTATTTCGTTATTGGAGTGGAGACACCACATATAAATACAAGCTCCGTAAGCCTTTTCACTGGCATCACAGAAACCATGTAATTCGGTTAATTTGATATTGCTGCCTGCAAAAACATGTCGAGGAACGTTGATGTCTTTTAACGCTGTCAGACTTTTTCGAAACTTAATCCATTTATCAGAAAGATCCTCTGACAGCGGGCTGTCCCAATTTAATTCTTGTGTCCACAAACCTTGGAAGAATATTTTAGCTAACGTAACTACAGGGCAGATAAAACCAACAGGGTCAAATAACTTCGCAACTTCTGATAAAACAACCCGCTTTGTTATGATGGATGCTCCTTCCTCATCTTGAAATGAAAAACGAAATATGTCTAACTCTGGCTGCCATAACAAACCCAACGCTTTAATTGTATTATGCTCATCAATCTGTACGAATTTTTCTCTTGCCTCGGGAAGAACATCCTTAATTACATCCGGCAAATTGGAGCAAAACTTGCATAGTTTAAAGCCACCCCTATCAAGAATGTCAACTAACTCCTGACGATAAATTTTTAGCTCTTCGATAGAATTTGCCCCAAACATCGCATCATCAACGTAAAAATTTTGCCTCAGCAATCTAGAACCATTGGGAAAATTCAGAGATTCATCATCAGCTAATTGATTTAAAGTCTTTATGGCCAAATATGAGCCTGGAGCAGTTCCATAAGTAACTGTTAGGAGCCTCAAAAGCTTTAGTGAAGACATCTTATCGCTTCGCCATAAAATCAACTGGAAATTAGCGTCACTGGAATCAATGCGTACTTGCCGATACATCCGTTGTATATCTGCGGTGACGACGTATTTGAATAAACGAAATCTCTGAAGTATGAAGATTAAATCGTCTTGCAACTTCGGACCTGAATAAAGGATATCATTCAAAGACAATCCACTTGAGGTTTTACAAGATCCATCGAACACTACTCTAAGTTTTGTACTCGAACTAGACATTTTCAAAACGCAGTGATGTGGTAAAAAGAAATGGGGATAAGATGCTTTAAAATCGGAAACGACCTCCAGATGACCATGGTATTCATACTCTTCGATAAATTCTTTGTACATCCGTTTTAATTCTGGTTCTTTATCAAGCCTTCGCTCTAAATTGAGAAAACGACGTGTTGCAATGCCTACGGAATCACCTAATTTTGATGGGTCATCACAAAACGGTAAACGCACAGTATATCTTCCAGAATTGTCACGTTTTGTATTAGCAGAATAATGCTCCTCTATAAATTTATCTTTTGGATTAGACTTGGATAAACATTTTTCATCTTTAAATGAATCTAATTCCCAGAATCGTTGCACAAGTTCATTCAGTGATCTTAAATCTGGCGATGTAGGTTGATTAGCGTGAAGCGTTCTTTGAAATGAAGTTTCAGATGATTGACAGGGTCCAACTACAATATGACCTATCTTGGTGTTGCACAAATAAGGGAGGTCGGGGCCTAATGAGCATCGCTCACCTAATAAAAGTTGCCAAAACAATCCTCCACCAATTAAAAGATCAACGCGTTTTGGTTGGTTAAATTTGGGGTCTGCGAGCTGAATATGAGAAGGAATTTTCCAATCTGTAACATCGAATGGTACGGGAGGATATGAATCAGTAATTTTTTGAAGAATTGAAGCATGCATTTCAAAATTTATGGAGTTGTCGAAAGTAGAGCCAAATACTATTTTGCATATGTCTTTTGTTTTCACACCGATATTTCCTATACCTCCAACTAATGATTCGTTCTTTATTCTGGTTGCATTAATAATTTTTGCAAATCTTTCCGAAATATAATTGTCTGTCGACCCGCAATCTAGAATCGCATGGCATGGAATGGATATACCGTCCTGATCCTTTACTTGTACAATGACCGATGCTAATAACACCTGCTCTTGATCAGAGTTTTGAGACGCTAGAAGAGCTTGATGTGGAATACTACTTGCGGGTTGGTAATTTACTTGAAAATCTTCAAAATGGAGCAAGGTGTGATGCTTCCTTGAGCACTTTTCACAACGAGCCTTGCAAAATCTTTATGAATGTGAGGACTTCAAACACCCCATGCATAGTCGAAGTCTTTTAGCTTCATCACATCGTAGCTTCGGGTTTAGGGCCAAAAATAATGGACAATCGGTCAATGAATGCGCAGACTGACATTTGGGACACTTAGCATCATTTGAAGTTGTTATAAGAGAAGTTTGAGGCTTCTTACCTGGTTGTATCCATCGATTTGTTGTGGTATTCTTTTTTGATTCTTGTCTCGTTTGATCCACACGTTCGAGTGTTGATCTATACTTTTCAAAGAACTTCGTAAATTTATCCCATGTTGCGATTTCGTCATCCGTATATTCTTCCTATTTAGCCTGTGCGTTGACATCCAGTTTCCTCAACATCAAGCAAATCAATAAATTTTCAGCGACCTTCACAACAGACCCCAACGATAGAAGCGAGCGATAATGTGACTGCATCTTATCAACCAAATCCCTGTATGCTTGCGGATTGGACCCCGACACTCCCTGTAAGGAACGTATTTCATTAATGTGCGATCTAAAAATCAAAGCATTGTGATCATATCGATCCTTGAGAGCATCCCATGCTTTTTGGAAATTCTTAGAGGTTACTTCCATGTTCGAGATTACGCGCTTAGGCGAATCAGCCAATGCAGATTTAAGAAATCTAAACCGATCCACATCGTTTAAACTGGTATCCTTTATGATCATAGAACCAAACTCGTTTTTAAAATCAAGCCAATCATAATATTTGCCTGAAAAACGAGGGAGTTCTAATTTAGGCAGCCGGACAGATCGTACTGATGCAAGTGAAGGTGAAGGACTGTTGACTGCAGGCATTGTGGAATTATTGGGATCAAATTTTTTTTCATCCATAAGCTCCAACACGTCAGTTTTTAAATCCGTATACGCGTTGGTGAACGTGGACTCCTTATCCGCGGCATCCTCGTCTTCAGATGGCTCAGTGCTGAGTTCCAAAATAAGTTGGGTTATAGTGTTATGCCGCTGTTGATAATCATCGATAAGTTGCAGCATAACACTTAATGCCGAATATGTAATGTTAGATTTTTTATCATTAAAAATCTTCCGTTGCTTGGTAAGTAAACCCAGTATAGAGGCTCTAACCTTTTTTGCCTTTTTTAATTCTTCCATTTCTCCTGAGTAACAGAACACAAGATGATATACTATAATCAGATAATCTCAAACAGGTTCCGATTCACCAGCGGTCTTAAAATGGTCTAGTGGAAATCCAAAAAATTACACTGCCAATAAATGTTCGCCAGGTGCAATATCCGTAAATCGATGTTATTTCCAAGCGACACGAACAAGGGAACATGAAATGAATAATTTGGCGGCAGTGTTTATTCGAATATTGGTTTTTAATTTCCCTTACCTCTTCAAAAGAAAGGGGATTTCTTGCACAACTCAAATTATAATCCAACAAATGGATAAGTGTAGCACAAGATAACCTCAAATAGAGTTCTGACTCACTCTCAGTCCCAAGATCACTGGAGGCGCTGGATACAAAAAAATACCACTGCCGATAAATGTGCGCCAAGTGCAATATCCGTAAATCAATGATATTTCCAAGCGACACGAACAAGGGAAGATGAAAAGAATAATTTGGCGGCAGTGTTTATTCGAATTTTAGTTTTTAATTTCCCTTACCTCTTCAAAAAGATGGGAGATTCCTAAGAAAAAACCAGATTAACAACTGGACACTGGATAACCTCTAACAGGTTATGAATCACCAAAAGTCCAATTTCAGCAAAAGCCGTTGCACAAAAAATTCAGAACGACTGATAACAATTAAGCAAAGGGAATTATCTTATATGATTCTCAAGAATTTTAATACAAAAATTTAGTTGTTATAATCGAGCAATTACAACCATGTTCTGCTACCAATTATGATAAAAAATGAAACAACTAAATTAAATTCTATAAATTAAACTTGTACTTTATTCAAGAAGTTAAATGAGAATGAAGAAGAAGGCAAAAAAAATAATAGAGTTGATGATGTAAATCGTTTTCTTTCTGATGAGCTTGAGTTGATGATAGAAATGGTTTGCTTCCTGATGAGCTTAAGTGTATAATAAAAACCTTAAGGGTATTGTATGCTTTTTAATATTAAATTAAGTACTTAACATACTCCCCCCCTTTGAGCGTATGAGCTCAAAATATATTTTCTTCAATAGGTAGCAGCGCTAATTGAGTAATTCCACGCTTGAATTCTCCATTCTTGGTTTTGACTACAACAACTCTTACTACACCTTCAGGATCTGGTGAAATCTGAATAATTTTTCCAAGTGGCCATTTCAATGTATCAACGTTATCAACTTTCATTAAAACCATGTCACCTACTTTATCATTATTTTGTTTAAAACGCCATTTAGATCTAGGTTGAAGGATTTGTAAATATTCCTCGTAAAAACGACTCCATAGATGCTGTGAAGTATACTTCATCCTTTGAGCCAACTGCACAATATTTGGATTTTTAACTATTATAGGAACTTTTGGAACTGCTATTTGAGGGCCGCCAAACAAAAAATGAGCGGGAGTTAGTGGTTTCAAATCATTGGGATCCGACGACATTGGGGTGATGGGCCTTGAGTTCATTATAACTCCAGCTTGTTTCGCAACTGTCCGAAGTTCATCCTCAGTGAGCTCAATTTTTCCGACAATGTTACGAATCAAACGTTTTAACATTTTTATGGATGACTCCCACAAACCTCCTTGGTGAGGTGTTCGAGGAGGTATGAACGACCACTCAATGAATTCTCTGTCACATGCTTCTTTTATCTGACTGTTGTCCTTTTGCATGCTCTCTTTCAGCTCACGAAAATAGTTTGAAGCTCCCACAAAATATGTAGCGTTATCTGAATACAATTTAGAAACAGAGCCACGATCTGCAATAAATCTTTTTAATGCTCGTATAAATGCCTCTGTAGTTCGATCAGGAACCAACTCCACATGAACAGCCTTCGTAATAAAACAAACAAACAGTGCCAGGTGAACTTCTTTGTTTTGTCTACAACGAATGTGATGTCGTACAGTGATAGGTCCTGCATAATCAATGCCCGTAACTGCAAACGCTTTGAATTGCTTTGGAACTACGCGATCTTCTGGCAAATCGCCCATCAACTGAGACATAAGCCTTGGATGTACTCTGAAGCACCAAATACATTTTCGTGTAACACTTCTTGTTAGCTGAAGACCTCCAATAACGATTACGTATTGTTGATAAAACCATCTGCGGTCCTGCGTGACAGAATTTAAAATGGTGATAGTAATTTATTACGAGGGCAGTGAAAGGATGTTTTTTCGGCAAAAGTATCTGATGTTTGGCGTCATAACCAATTTGAGCCTTTTTAATTCGACCACCCACTCTGATTATACCTTTTTCATCAATAAACGGGGCTAAAACGCTCAAAGGACTATCTTTTGTTACACATAGTTTTCTGTCAAGTAGATCGTATTCTTTTGAGAAATGAGTACGCTGAATTAATTTTATAAATACTTCCTCAGCAGAAATTTCCTCCTCTAACGTTGGTAATTTGACGTCAGAATATTTTTTAATTACTTTGGCCCTTTTTTTATCGGGATGAATCTTATGAAATTCTGCTAAGGTGCGGCACTGATGAACAAATCTCAATACATATGCGAAGGCACGACGAATACCCCTAAAGCTGCATGAGTATCGCATCGAATCAGTGATATCTGATTTTTTTAATATTACCAATACGCATTTATTTGGACGATACTCGTCAATTTCAGAAGCCTTTGCGAAAAGGCTGTACTCTTTTGGCCAATCTGATTTATCTTGCTTTAGAAATGAAGGCCCGTTCCACCACATGAACGAATTACAAAAATTTCACCCGGTAACATCCCACGAGTTATAAAATCTGCAGGGTTTAACTCCCCAGGAATGTGGTTCCACTGACTACTATCAGTAAAGTTTTGGATGTGTGAAACTCGATGTGCAACGAACGTATTCCATCTACAAGGGTCATTATGTAGCCAATTAAGAACTATTGTGGAATCAGTCCAATAAGTTGTTCTTTCAATTATACTTTCATTCAACACCGCGCGAATTTTGTATTTTAAATCCTCCGGGATTTTTTTAAAAAGATTTTAAAATAAAACGCTAGATTAAAATTTTAAACAAGTATTTTATTTATTAATTTGAGCATCGGATCCCTTACCACTGGTGGGGGGAAATCTTCTGCTATACGTAGGAGTGTCAAGATGGAACTGAACTTCTTGTCAGGAAAAATCCTGCTTATTTATACTATTTTGATAATCTTGATTTCTTCTTACAGACTATAAATATGTGTGTATTGGTACACATGCATTATCATCATATTGTATGATGATTCAATTTTATTGTTTTTGATCGTTGACGATTTTTGTTTACATTAGTTTGATTTTTGATCGTTGACGATTTTTGTTTACATTAGTTTGATTTTATATTTATGTTTGGATATTCTGTATCTGTGGGAGATTCTTTGTTAGACATTCTTTGTTTACAATACTTTTAATATTTTATGTCTATTCACATAAATTATGTTCAATGAAATATGCTTGGTGGGCATTTAATATTTAATGGTATTTTTATTAAGCGATATGGAATACGCTTGGTATAGTTTGGTTGTTATGATTGGGAAGCAATTCTATAACTCCTCCCCCCTTTAATTTTTGTTTCTCCTGGAACAATTTTTTGTATAGAATTATAAGTATAATACAAATTATAACAATTACAAATATATTTACACCAAAGTGAATAAAGGATTGGTCAGAAACTTTTTCTACTATTTCTTTAATATTTTCAATGTTTGTTATATTATAATCTTCAATTTTTACGTTAATGTCTGTTAAATTATAATTATCTTCCACATAAATATTTATTGGGTGTTTTAAAATTGAATGTTTGTTAACATATTCTTTTTCGTTTATCTTGATTTTACAGTTTTCAAAATTTATTAATACATTTCTTTTTATTGGAATAACTTTTCTTTCATCACAAGAACTTTGTATTTTAGAGTTGCTATTTTTAACAATTAATATTCCATTTTGAAGTTCTGTTACAATATTTTTTTTTCATTCTTTCTTTTAAGACAATTATTTTTATTTATACAATTAATATAGGTTTTAAGATGTTTTAATTCTTTATTTTCAAGATATTTATAAAAAGTATCATTTATTTTTATAATATTTTCATCATCTATTTCTAATTCAATATTTTCCTCGTTGGGGACAGACGTTATAAGATATTTATCAAAACTATAAATTTGATCTGGTATTTGAATTATAAAAATTAAAAGATCATTATCATATTCATTTATAGAGAGTTTAATGTTTTTAAGTTTGAACAAATCAATATCATAATTTTCTATTTCTTCCGCCGTTAATAAACTATTTGTCATTATCTGTAATCTACTTGCTAAAATGATATTTTGTATTTTTTCAACGATTTCTTTTAACTTATCAACTCTTCTAGTATACTCTAGAATTATAATTCTTTTTTCTAATTGTTTAAATTTCTCTTCAGAACCGGAATATTTTTTTATTTTAGTATCAATTAAATTTTTTAATGTTTTTATTTCCTGTTGAAGTTGATTATTTATATCTACCTGTTTATTATTATTAATTATTAACTCGTGATTATTTATGGTTAGTGTTTTTAATCTGTTTTCTATTTCTATTTTGTCCTCATCATCCATAGTTCCGAATAAAAAGTTTAAGACTCTCCCTCCTATGTTAATAAGACTTCTTGTTTTTCGTTTATGACCTTTAATGCTTTTTAGTTCTTCTTCAATTAAATTTTGATGTTCAAATGGTAGACATGTGCATTCAAGAGGACACAAGCGTCCACAGGTTTTTTCTCAAAACCCACCTCTGTCTATCAACTCCTACTCTCACCTCCCCGTGGTGAACATCGGGTGCCTAGTACCTCAACTGGAGATTGGGTTCTAACCCCAGTGGAAAGTTGTTGGGGGCAGCAAACGAGAGGGGGGGAGAGGTGTTTCCACTAAGGCACCTCTCCTTATCCAGACGGCAGCGGACGAATTCTCGAGATGGAATCAACGGTGGCGTCTACAGTTCCAGTAAGGCTGAACTACTTAGTGAACACCTTATAGGGCTTCTACGACTTATTCGGAGCCCAGGCCTATAAGGAGCGGTTTATCCGGCTCCCTGTCCTTGGAGTTATACTAAGGATCTGGCCCTCCAGGTTGGGGGTTGTGCCGTCAGGGTGACTTCCTGACCACGTAAAAATTTTCTAGTTGCGAAGCACCAACAAGCCTCGGATACGGACGGATTCACTGTTTTCCATCCAATTACTCGGATACGCAGATGATATTGACATAATTGGAAGATCAAAGCGTGATGTCAGTGGAGCGTTTTTGAGCATTGCGATGGAAGCGAAGAAGATGGGTTTAGTGGTCAATGAGGGCAAGACCAAGTATATGCTGTCATCAAAAAAGGACATTGAACAACGACGTCTTGGACAAAACGTCACCATGGACAGCTATAACTTCGAGGTAGTTAAGGACTTTGTCTACCTAGGCACCGCTATAAACACAGGCAACGACACCAGCGCTGAAATCAAACGAAGAATAACTCTTGCAAATCGCTGCTTCTTTGGACTTAGAAGGCAATTGAGAAGTAAAGACACTCATCATCCCGGTTCTCATTTATGGCGCTGAGGCCTGGACCCTGTCAAAGAAAGATGAGAACGTCTTAGGATGCTTCGAGAGAAAAATTCTTCGGGTGATTTTTGGTCCCGTACGTATAGATGGAGAATGGAGGAGAAGATATAACGACGAACTGTACGGGCTGTACAGCGACACTGACCTAGTTAGCAGAATAAAAGTCCAACGGCTTAGATGGCTGGGTCATGTAGAGCGAATGGACATCAACGCTCCAGCCCGGAAGGTCTTCGAATCCAATCCCGAGGGACGGCGCTTTAGAGGAAGACCGCGACTCAGGTGGCGCACTCAGGTGGGTGAGGACCTCAACCAACTTGGCGTGCGAAACTGGAGACAGCTAGCTAGGGACCGAGCTGGCTGGAGACGCATGTTGGTTGAGGCCCAGGTCCGCCCCGGACTGTAGCGCCACCTTAAGTAAGTAAGTAAGTCAATTAAATTTAGTTCACTGTCTATGTGTGTTGTAATTATAATATCTTCTGGAGATTTCACTATAAAATTCTTTTGTTCTAACCACTGTTTGTTTGTTTTTGTTAATAACACTTTTATTTCCGTTAAATTAATTATATGCATTATAAAATTAAATTCGTTTACTATGTTTACTTCGTCATATTTGATTACCGCGTAACCATTATTGTTTATTACTTCTTCAATAATTAATTTGCTGCTTATTAAGCCAACATAACATGAACTAACATGAACTGAGATGACTTTTTTATTATTTATTATTTATCTTCTTCTTTTGCGACTTTGCTTTAAATTTTATTAAATTCATTTAAAAACTTTATTAAGCTTAAATTTACTTTTGTAAAATTAACTTGTAATATTTTGTTATAATTGTTATTTAATTTTGCTATAATTGCTATTCGATATAATACATTCTTGCATATCCTTGTTAATCTTTTGTAATACATCCTGTACTATTTATAAGTTATTCTTAATGTACAGCTGTTTTCTTATCAATAAATCAATCAATAAATCAATCAATCAATCAATCAATATTGAATAATAACACGAGACTTTTCATTTTCGTACGTCTTCCTCTATCTGTATTTGACACTAAACTAAAACTCTTCTCTGGGTTTTTCTGTTCATTTGGCTAGCTTTGATTAAATTGTCTTGATTTATTTGCTTACTCTTTCTTTCCTTTTGGATATTTTTCGTGTGTTGATCTTCGAGTTTATTGTATTTGTATCTTGGTGCTGTTTTATGACGTTCTGTTCTAGAATTTTTAACAAACCCTTCCGTTCTATTTTCACTATATTCCTTTCTATTAGTATTTAATCTATCGATTATTTTTGTTTTGTTTTTGATCATTAGATCATGAAGTTTATTTTTATCTACATTGCCTTTCTGTATATCATATGGTTTTTGTTTAGTAGTAGAATGTATCGAAGTATTATAAAAGAGATTAGCTTTGTGAACAGCTACTCGAATTTCATGTATACTAGGGTTCGTTTTTCCGTTTAGGATTGCTCTTATTTTTTCAGCTAATGTTCTATGAAAAACTTCAATGTCTGAATTCCCTGTAGGACTGTTTGGTTTAGTAAAATGTACTTCTATGTCAAGGTCTTCTAATAATTTAATAATTCTTGGAAAGTTAAATTCATTATCCATAATGAATCTTTTTGATTTACCATTTGTGGCTAATAGTTGTAAAATTGTTTCTTATAAGGTTTCATGAGAAACGTTTGGAACGTATGTAGCTGTAGTTAGCTTACTAAATTTGTCAATGGAAGTTAAGTATTTTGTTTTATTAATACAATAAATGTCTATATGAACTATCTCATTAATGTCTTTTGGAGTTTCTGTTAAATGAAATTTTTCTTTAATTGGTCGTCTATCATACTTAGATTGTTTGCAAATATTGCAACTATTGATTACGTCATTTATTAATTCTTTTAATTTATTGAAATAGATTTTTGTTCTAAGTCCGTTATAATTTTCTTCAATGCCTGCATGACCTGTTTCTTTTTCATGATACAATTTTATCTGTTTAATGGCTTCTTCTTCTGTCTCTAAGTCTTTAGCAAAATGTTCACATTTATAAAATTTTATTCTTGTTCCAAATAACTCTATCAATTTTTGTTGAAGTATATTATATTCACTGTCTGTTAATTCAGTATAAATTCCTGTACTAACTTGTTCTATTAATGGTATTATTAAATCATTAAAATTATCTTTATATAATTCATTTATTCCAATATGTATTCTTTTATATTTAGGACTTTTATTCAATCCATTTCCTGCTTTTAAAATAATTTGTTGCTTAAAAATATTTACTGCACTATCTTTTATTGGAAAATGATCATTCATTTCTTCATGTTGTGAATGTACTGTAGGCCTGACTGAATCCTGCTCTAACATGTGAATTTCTTGTGTGTCTTTAATTTCTCTACTCAAAAAATCTGCTACTGTATTACATGTACCTTTTAAATATTCGATTTGCATATCGTATTCTCCTAATTGGAGTATCCATCTTTGTAATCTGGGTGAAATATCTCTGCCTAAATTTTTTGTTTGTAGCCATTTTAATGGTTGGTGGTCTGTTTTAAGATCAAAGCGTCTACCATATAAATACGGTCGTAAGTATTTTACTGACCAAACTATAGCGAGTAATTCTTTTTCTGTTGTACTGTAGTTTCTTTCATGTTCATTGAGAGTTCTACTTATAAATGTTATTGGATGCCCTTTCTGTGTTAGCACTGCTCCAATGGCATAATTGGATGCATCGGTCGTTAAGACGAATTTTTCATTAAAATCAGGATATGCAAGTACTGGTCCCGTTTGAAGCGCATTTTTTAATTCTTGATGTGCTTTAATATAATTTATATCGTTTTTATCAATTTTTGTATCTTTCTTTAAATATTTGGTAATGGGTTGTGCAATTTTTGCATAGTCTTTAATAAATTTCCTGTAATATCCTGTTATTCCTAAGAATGACTTAATTTCTTTAGCTGTACAAGGAAGTTGTATTTTTTCTATAGCTTCTATTTTATCTATATTGGGTTTCACACCTTTGTCTGTAATTGTATGCCCTAAGAACTTTGTTTCTCTTTTAAGAAAATTACATTTATCTACCTGTACTTTAAGGTTATATTTATTTAAACGTTGAAAAACTAATCGAAGATTTACCATATGTTCCTGTAATGAAGTACTAAAAATTAATATATCATCAAGACATACTACACAGATTTTATTTATTAAACCTTCTAAAACCTCATTCATCATTCTTTGAAAAGTGGCTGGTGCATTTTTCAGACCAAATGGCATTCTTGACCATTCATAATGTCCGTATGGAGTTGAAAAAGCTGTTTTTTCAGAATCAAGGGGATTCATTTTTATTTGATGAAAACCTTTTGCAAGATCAAGGGTTGAAAAATATTGAGCTCGTCCTAATTTATCTAATATTTCATCGATATTAGGTATAGGATGCTTAAATTCGATTGTTTTTTCATTTAATTTTCTATAATCGACTACCATTCGCCATTTTTGTTCACCTGAATTATCTATTTTCTTTGGGACTACCCAAATAGGTGCATTATAAGGGGAAACACTTTTTCGTATTATACCTTGTTGTAATAAATCATTAACTTGCCGTTCAATTTCTCTTTCGTGGATTTTAGGGTATCTATATATTTTACTGAATATGGGACTATCATGCTCAGTCCTAATGCTATGAATAGTTTGTGTTGTTGAAGTAAGTTTATCACCTTCTTGATAAAAAAACATATTTATTTTCATCAATAAATTTTTTTAATTCCTGTGTTTCTTCATAATTTAAATTCTTATCTATTAATTGGCTCATTTGCGTTGAGTTGCAATATTCTAGAGTTTGAATTTCTTCATATTCGTATATACTTTTAATTTCTCTCTTTTCGCTGTCATAATTCTCAAAGTATGTTTTTCTGTTATTTATTTCAATATATCCTTCTTTTAAATACAATGTCGCTCCTATAGGTTTTAATAAATTTTGACCTATGATTCCTACAAATTTATTATTTTGTATTCTCATCAACTTCCATGCCATGGTAGCTTCATCTTAATTGAATTCTACCGGTACTTCAGTTATGATCTCAAATTTTATAATATTTTCATGATTGAGCGATTTAATTTTGATTGGAACTTTCATTAAAGTTCTCGGAATTTCTATTAGTTGTGACTCATCAAGTATACTTGTTGTTGAGCCAGTATCTATAAGAATATTAAATTTTTTATTATTTATTGTAACTTTTATTATGGGAAGTGATTCTTCTTCCCGGCTATGGTAAAATTTACCTCTTCATTTTTTATTTCCGTATTATTTACATCCATAGGTTCTGGGCTGGGATTCCTATTAGTATTATTATAGTTATTATTCCTATACTGTCCTGAATTGAATGATCTTTGATTATTATTATTAAAATTTGCCTGATGGTTATTTCTTAAGTCCGAATCTAAAATTATTTGGATTTGCGTTTCCAAATATTCTATGATTATTTTGTCTAACTTGTTCTGAAGAGATTCTATCATGTTGCGGCCTAAAATTGTTATTGAAATTATTTTGTCTAAATAAGTTGTTGGGATGCAAATTATTTCTAAAAGGATTCCGATTTAGATTTTGATTAAAATTATTTTGATTTGATTTTGGTATATTTTGATATTTAATTTGTTCATTGATTTGTCTTATCATATTATTACTCTCTAACAGGTCAAAACCCTCCATAATATTATTTGGTTGGCTTGCAATCACAATTGCCTTTTGACTGGGTGACAATGTATTTTTAAATGATTCTAAAGCTATACATTCATTATTTTTCTGAGTATAAACATTATCGGGTTCTAGTTGAGTTTTTGTTTGTAACTCTTGCAACAAATTGTCAATTTTATTATAATTCCTAATTGTGTCGTTCTCATTGACACTATTTATTTCTGTCACTAATTTAAGATAAGATTTTTTAATGCCAAATTGTCTTACCAGTTGTACTTTTACGTCTGCCCAAGGTGCAAGATGTTGTAGACTATTTATTGCTCTCAAAGCCTCGCCTTGAATTTTCTGATGCACCACAAAAACTGCTTGTTCCATGTAAGTTGGATCCTGGATTCTCTCAAGTAAATACTCCATCGATGATATAAAAAGAGCCAGATTGTCTGATGATCCTTTAAATGGGTTAATCATCCTTAATTCTTTTAAATAGAATTTTTGCTGTTCTGCCCAAACTGCATGTTGAACTGGATCCATCGGAGCTTGTGCTCTTGCTTGAGCTTGAATTTCGGCTAATTGCGCTTGCTGATTTGCAAGTGAAGCCTGTTGAGCTTGATGTTCTGCGGCGTTCATTTTGTTTATAGTTTCTTCTTGTATTTTAAAAATTCTTTCCCTTAGTTTCCGCAAGTTTTTCATTCACTTATATTTTCTTTAAAAGTTATTATTTTTTTTGTATGCACTTTTTAATTTATTTCTTTTTTTTTCACCTGCTTGTCTTTTGCATAGACACTTTGTCTTTTTCGTAGACACTATGTTAATGTTTTGTTTACTTATCTCTCTATGAGAATGCGTGTATTAAAAAAAATTTATGAACACTTAAGTATACAAATAATTTTGTTTTTCTGGTACGAAATTGTTTTGTCCACTAAAACACTTCAGTGTTATTAATTTTCACAAAACACAATTTAATTTCGATCGTTGAATAATGTTTTAGATAATGTACGTTGTACTTTAATCCGCACAAAATTCTACCGGTTAAAAAACTTTTTTTTTTATTTTCTTTTCGGTCCGATCACTGAATCTCATCTATTCATTAATTTTCATTTAACTTCTTAGTGAGATCCTACCGACTGCGCCAATTTTGTATTTTAAATCCGCCGGGATTTTTTTAAAAAGATTTTAAAATAAAACGCTAGATTAAAATTTTAAACAAGTATTTTATTTATTAATTTGAGCATCGGATCCCTTACCACTGGTGGGGGGAAATCTTCTGCTATACGTAGGAGTGTCAAGATGGAACTGAACTTCTTGTCAGGAAAAATCCTGCTTATTTATACTATTTTGATAATCTTGATTTCTTCTTACAGACTATAAATATGTGTGTATTGGTACACATGCATTATCATCATATTGTATGATGATTCAATTTTATTGTTTTTGATCGTTGACGATTTTTGTTTACATTAGTTTGATTTTTGATCGTTGAAATAACGAACTTTAACTATTCAAAGTTCAAAAAATAATTTCTTTGGACCACCACTGGTCCGGATATAAATCAAAGCAACTTTTTCTTATCACTTTATAATATTTATTCCAGCGCTACCGCACTGTTCAAGGTACCAAAATCGAATGCCTAACTTAAATTCTAAATTACATTGCATTGACTTAATTCTACTTTTATTCTGCTGATATGCAGTTCCCATGCATATCTTCGCCTCAGATTTCCCGGTGGCAATGTTCGACGACATCCGTCGCTCGTGTGCTGCGTATGCACTTTTTCGTATCTGGTCAATGCCCGACCGTGATAACTGCCGCCCTCTCAAATATCTGCGTCTCGCAGATCACATGTTGACCGAGGACAGCAACTTGGTTTTCCGTTGAGGTCATCGACCCTTGAGGTAGGTCTTGGCGCTGGAATTGGTTTTCGGCGGAAGGATAGGCGGAGTTCGGGAACGTTGACTCTTCCATAAATTTTCCTCCAAAATAGACAAATTATGGCCACAATTGTTAAAGTTATCGGGATCCCTGTGAATATAGAAGAATCAAGATTTCTACGCAAGGCGTTAATTAATTCAATGTTTTTTGCACTAAGACGGTGCACATATTCCAAATTGGGAATCGTCTTTTTGTTGGTGATGTTAGACAGCGCGGGGGGCAGTGCCTGCGGGATGATTGCAACTCGGCTGCGATATGTTTTACCCTTGATTTGAACCGTGTCGTTAGCCATCTGAATAAGGTAGGTACCTTCTAAGGGAATAGAAGAATTATTATTTATTACAGTTCCCCTGAAGTTCGATAAAAAGATGGTGTTCTCGCCAATCAGTTCAATAACCTCGTCCGTATTTGTCTTATAATCACAAAGAGCGTTGCCACCTTTAAGTAACCTAGGCAAGCATGAGTCTTCAGTCAATTTTTTCAGGTCACGTTCTCGGCATACAGAGTTGTTTCCAATGTTAAGACAATGTCCGTTCAAACCGTATGTTTTGTCATGAGCTATCAGAAGTTTTGAGAATTCTAAGTCGACTTGTCTGTTTTGTCTAATTGCCGCGCGGGCAGTCACGAGATGGTAAGTCTTTGGATCAATCTTTGGTAAGGACAATATATAGAGCAACGACGTCCCGTTGCAATAGATCGAAGGCTGACCATATTCGACAGCTTCTATAACATTCTGATATGGTAATGTCTCAAGCTCGTTAATTATAATATTGATTTCCTCTGAATCTAATAGATTACTATTAACGATACCATTTTTAGCCATCTGGCAAGCTCTTATTAATTCGTTTACTTCCTCCTTCAAAATAAGTACCTTATTGAGCAAGTCCTGGCTAACCTTGTCGGTTTCCCCTTTATGTATAGAGTTATTGTACCCGTCTATTAACTTATTTAATTTGTCCGCGATCTCTTGAGTCGTGGCGAAAAGTTTTGTGTTAATTGCGTATTGTTGATTATTATTATCTTCAATGTTGATTTGTCTTTCTAAGAGTTTGTCCCAGTCCGTCGCGTCAGGGGAACCCCCTATCCATTTCCAAGCGCTACCTATCCAGTTTATTGACCTAGTCTTCCTAGCCCTCGCATCCCTCAGCTCAGCAAGGCGAGTCTTGATAAGCCCTAAGTGATAGTCTATGATAGATCTACTCTCCTCGTTCTTGACGTACTTGACCATTAGTTGTTCTGTATCCCTTAGTAGTGTGTCGTACCTAGTTAAATCGATTACATGTACTAGCTTGAAGTCCCCGTCTGTAACCCAAGCGTTACCTTCTTTTACCGTAACCACCGGTGAATCGTAAGCGAAAATATGCAAAGCTCGCATGGAATTGAAATAATTTATTAATCTGTAACATAATCAAAGTTTATTAATCAGGAATTTCAAGTTTTATTTCTTAATGGCTAATATTATAATATTAATGAGTACTTTGCCCTTGTAGGCGTACAGTATTTTTATAATTTCATTCATAGATAGATGGGTGCGCTTTTGTAACCTTTTATACATTTTACTCAGTTAGAGTTTCTTTTTTTTGTATATAATAATTAATTTTTTTATATATTCTTTTTTTTTATTTTTTTCTTGTGTACATAATAGTTAATATTTTAATATTCTTTTTTTTATCTTTTCTTTTTTTTATTTTCTTTGAAACCAAATTATTTGTCCCTAGATGTCTGAATGAGTTAGCCCCATTAAATTTTCGGGGTAGTCACTTCCGATGGGAAGGTTCGTATTTATCCGCTTTGGCTTGTAAGGTTTAAAGTTCAAACAGCCTACTAAGGTACGAGGGACTTCACCTTCGAAATTATATTTTTATAATTATAAGTGAACCGGCCCCTTGTTTAGTGGGCTAATCTCCATAGACATAGTTTAGTAAGCTAATGGTTTCTTAGTTAGTTATATCTTTTATAATATTAATATTTTGCGCAATTTTTGCATACATGTAATTTTTGTTTTATATCGTATGCACATTCCCCTTTTTTTCTTTTTTTTTTTTTTTGAATAAAGAGAAGAGAAGGGTATGAATTAACTCGTTGTTACTTAATGTTTTTTAAATGGGCCTTGTGTATCTTTTTGCCACTAACTGTGGTGACAGTTACCCGATTATCCTTGGCTACAATTTCCCTTCTGAATAAAGGCTTATTTTTGCTTTTTATGCCTTTTATCGCAACGTATATACCATCGCCCTGATTGTACTTTCGTGGTATCACCCTTCTTAGATTTCTCCTTACGTTCCTAGCCTCCATGTTTCTTTTGATTACCCCCCTAAGGTCTTTATTAATTTTTGAACGAATGTTCAAGAGATTCTGATAGTTCACTCGCTGTGACCTATTAAAAAATACATCTGTGGGTTTTCTGTTAATAACCGAGTGTACAGTATTGTTGTACCTATCGACAGCCACATAGACGAGTTCCTTCACCTTCAAGTCTGAGTATTCTACTCTAAGGCATCGATATATCTCGAGAACCGTAGAGTGAACTCTTTCTATTTGGCCATTGACCTCGCTTCTGTGGGATGGCGTTAGGTACAGTTTTACTCCCAAATTTTTAAATAGGTTAAGAACTATTGGGCTTAAGAAGCCTCGTTCGTTGTCCGTAACTAAAATCAAGGGCACTGTAAAATAGTGTAAGATCTTAACCATTTTCTCCCGTAAATAGATAGATGATCTGTCCTTTATGTGGAAAAATTTTGCGAATTTCGAGAATTTGTCAACAACTGTTAGAAATTTTTCGTTTTGTATTTCCATTATGTCCATGTGGATAATTTCGCACGGATATCTGGGAACAGGTGTTGACTGCAATTCCGGGTTATGCGGGCGCCTATCGTATTTATTGGAATGACATATTTCACAAGATTTGGTGTACTTCCTAATTTTTGCCATCATTTGTGGGAAGTAGAAATTTTCGAGGATTTGCTTCTTATTTTCTATAGGCGCTCGATGAGCCCGCCTATGTTCTTTTTCTATTATCAGAATCTTTCGATCCTCACTAGCAACATCCTCAACCACCCTTTGCGTTGCCCTTACTTTGTATTTACTAAAGTTTTCTAGATAGACCCTTTGAAGCATTCCCATATATTCTTCAGGAATTTTTATGCCATTAATAACATTAGAGTTCAGATTTTCCCTTAACGCTTCCATAAGCTTGACATCGTCTAAGGTTTTGTAAGAAATATAGTGCCGATGATAGCCAGGGTGTGGCTCTTCGTGGGCATATAAATCAATGCCAATTTTAAAGACAAGTTGATTTTTAAAAACATTTAAGGGGACCTCTACGTGATGTATTAAATCTGACCCATCCTGCTCAGCGCTATGTACAGTGTTGGAATCGTTAAAAGATCGTTCACATAGTCCTTCGTCGGCTGTGCCAGTCAGTCCGTTGTCCGTCGTTCCAGTTCGTAATTCATCCGCTGTTTCTGTACTTGAACTACCAACAACAAGAGAATTTGCAGTTTCTGTACTAGAAGAAGAACTTGCACTTGAGAGGTGATTTACCTCCGTTCGAAGCCGCGAGAGAGCATCAGCCACAAAGTTTGATTTACCAGGCGTGTAAATCAGCTCGTAGTTGTACTCTTCGATTCTACTTTTCCAACGCTTAAGCTTAGCATTATAATTCCTATTACTAAGAGTAAATGTAAGCGGTTGGTGGTCGGTATATATTCTAACCTTACTGGCTCCATAGAGGTAATTTCTTAAGTTGTCCAGTGCCCAAACTATGGCACGGAGCTCTTTCTCGTTAGTTGCATAGTTTTCTTCCGTTTTGCTGAGTGAACGAGATATAAAGGAGATAGGTCGATCTTTACCAGGTTCCCCTTGAGACAGAACGGCCCCTATTGCATAATCGGAGGCATCGGTCGTCAGGTTAAATGGTTTGCTGAAGTCAGGGAAGGCCAACACATCTGCAGAGGTTAGCATCTGCTTAAGGGTTTCGAATGCCTTAAGTCCTTCATTATCAAGTTGGATATGAACTTTCCTCGACTGATTGGCTCTCACTTGTGAAAATTCGCCACGCGTCATGTTCGTTAGGGGTTTCGCAATTTTTGCGTAGTCCCTAATGAATCTTCGGTAGTATGAGGTCAGTCCAAGGAAACTTTTCAATTCCTTCAATGTGTTAGGAGGGAGTATGGCTTCGATAGCCTTTACCTTGTCAGGATTCGGGAGAATCCCAGATGAGGTGATAACGAACCCTAAAAACTCGACACTGGTTGCTAGGAAATGGGTCTTATCTAAATTAATTTTTAGGCCCGCTTCATGAATTCTTAAGAAAACCGTTTCTATGTCCCTAAGGTGATCTTCCTCAGTTTTACTGAAGATTATTATGTCGTCGATATAGACATAACATATCTTCCCGATCAATTCCTTGAGCACATCGTCTATCATCCGTTGGAAGATAGCGGGGGCGTTCTTAAGCCCAAAGGGGAGTCTTAAGAATTCATATTTTCCATTCATTGTGGAAAAGGCCGTTTTTGCAATATCCCTATCGTTCATGGGAATCTGATGAAAACCAGACGTGAGGTCAAGAGTGGTGAAAAACCTTGCGTTTCCGAGGCTTGCGAGAGTATTATTAATGTCGGGAATCGGGTATGTATCCGAGATGGTAACTGAGTTCAAGCGTTTGAAGTCAATTACCATTCGGTACTGCTTTTCCCCATTTGGTCTGTCTTTCTTGGGTACTACCCAAATAGGCGAGTTGTATGGGCTTTTCGACGGTCGGATGATATTTTCCGTCAGAAGCTCATTAACCTGTCTCTCAACCTCTTCTCGCATGCCAGCCGGGTATGGATAACTTTTTGTTTAGATTGGTTCTTCTGTGGAGGTACGTATCTCGGCCTTCACACTGGTTCTAGCTTTCTCGCTGCCCACTGGACCGAAAAGCTCCTTGAATTTAGTACATAAAGATTCAACCCCTGTCTTTGAGGATTCAGAAATGTTCTGGTCAATTTTAATAAGGTTATTTACTATACTAGAGGATTTATTTTTAAGTGGGATTACTACCTTTGAGTTAATGGTTAACTCATTCCTATCTCTGTCTATGATTGCTTTTAATTCCTTCAGAGTATCATCGCCGATTATTCCATCGAACGATGTAAGACTCGGAAGCACGAAAAAGGTTACCTCAAGATCACAGCCAACGAAGGCAAAGAATTTGCCACGTATCTTGTTTTTCACGAGGATTTTGCCTGCCGGACTAATTACATGAAAAGGAGTATGGACGGGATGGGATACTTGCGCTAAGTGGGGTTTAATGAAATTTTTGTTCGCGCCCGTATCCACGAGAAATTGTAATGTTTTCCCGTCCCGCGTACAATATTCTATATATGGTACGCTGGAATCGAGGCACCTATCATAAAATTCGCCTCATCCTGGTTTCTTTCGATATTGAGAACATTAGAACTGTTTGGCTCCCCAGTATCCTCATGTGTGTCCGTGGTAATATTGTTTTCAGGTGTGTCTGCAATCATATTGAATAGCCGCTGTTGTTTTCTCGGGTAACTGTCCGAATTTGCTTCCCTCTTAAACGGGTTGGTTGGGCGATTTATGTAATTAACGTTGCCGGTTTGGACGCTACCTAGCTCCATTTTGACCGGAGGCTTCGGGCCGGTTGGTCTCGGTGGTGGATACTGTCGGCTTCGGTTACCTGAGTTCCAAGATGAATATGGGCGTCGGGGGTTCCTGTTAGTGTTGAACCTGTCTATATTTCTTGAATGCGAAGGGATTCCAGCTTCGTTATGGAAGGGATAGTGCACAGGTGTAGATATTGCGTTCGGTGCTTGAACATGTACCGAACTATTTCTGAAGTTGAGATTTTGTATTTCAAGGTAGGCGGAATAGGCCTCAGGGAGTGTTCTAGGCTTTCGAATCATCAAAAGCTTCGAAAGTTCACCATTCAGACCCCGCACGAAAACGTCCAATGCTCGATTCCGATAGGTATCTACCAAGGCATTAATCGTTTCAGTTGAATATGTTTCTGCCCTCACCTTATTTATTATAAGTGAAAATTGGTGGTTAACTGTGGCATAAAAGTCATCCACCCTGGATGCTCCCTGCTTGAGCTGATTAAGTTGGTGTTCGAGAGTTCTTATGTCTCGTTTGTCCGCATAGTGCAGCGAAAGAACCCTTTTTATTTCTTTCCACTCGTTGTCAAATATGTTATAGGAGACAAGAGCGGAATCAGCCTTCCCCCTAATTTTCTGTCTGATGTGCTGCAGGATAGCCCTATAGATTGGCTTATTACGAACTATTTCATAGTCTTTAAGCACTGTCTCAACACTATGTATCCAGGAAACAAACTGTACTGGATTGCCTTCAAAAACCTGTAACTCCTTTAACGGGTCCGGAAGCCTAGAGATTTCTCTCAACTCGACTTCGTTGTTCGGCCCTCGAAGTGGTTCTTGAGATTCTTCAGCCAGCCCCGAAATTCCACCAAAACCATTAGTTTCGACGGATTTCAGCCTATTTTCTAAGGACCCAAGCTGTCCAATAAACGGTTGTATAAGCTGCCTATTATCGAATTGTTCGATTTGAACAATTCTGGTTTCGAAACCTCTTAGTTGGTCTAAAACACTATTAACAGCCCCAGTTAATTGGGTTACTGATGCCCTAATTTCATCCATTTCGTTCAAGGGTGATACCAGGAATTTGTGTATAAGTATATGTATGGGTATATATTTGATATTGCTATTATTTTTTCAATTTTCAATCCCTTCTCTTTTTAATACTTATTTCTTATTATTCATAGATATATATGTACATGCATAGATTAAAGGGAAATTTTTCATCAATCATAAAAATTAAAATTTTTGCAAAGATGTTTAGGAATGTACGAGAAAAGAAGGAAATTGTCAATCATTAAAGTAAAAAAAATGTTTGTAAAAGTATTTATATACGCATGTATGCTAGAAGTCAATTCACGACCATAAAATTCTTTAAGTATTCTTACATAGATATAACCAGCCACTTCATTTTATGTTTTAAAGTTGATGTCTGTTGTCTAAGGTTCTTCCTTCTATTAACGACAGGCTCCAGGATTACAGTCGCTCCTTCTTATCTCAATTGGGTAACAGCCTCCTTCCTTTGTCACTTAATGAGTTTTAGTTTCATTAATTTTCGATTTGTTCTTTCACAAGTTATTTACTGTCTTGTGGTTTGTTCACTGTTTTTAGTTATTAATAGCTTTTCTTTTGTAAGCTATTCACTGTTTTGCATTCACTGCTTTTTATTAATAACTGTTTTGCGGTTTTATTCACTTGTTTAAGCTTTTCACTTTTGTAAGCTATTCACTGTTTTGCATTCACCGTTTTTTCTTAATAACTGTTTTGTGGTTTTATTCACTTGTTTAAGATATTCACTGTTTTTTGTTAATAAGGGAAATGTCCCTGCTCGGGCGCCAATAACGAACTTTAACTATTCAAAGTTCAAAAAATAATTTCTTCGGACCACCACTGGTCCGCATATAAATCAAACGCAACTTTTTCTTATCACTTTATAATATTTATTCCAGCGCTACCGCACTGTTCAAGGTACCAAAATCGAATGCCTAACTTAAATTCTAAATTACATTGCATTGACTTAATTCTACTTTTATTCTGCTGATATGCAGTTCCCATGCATATCTTCGCCTCAGATTTCCCGGTGGCAATGTTCGACGACATCCGTCGCTCGTGTGCTGCGTATGCACTTTTTCGTATCTGGTCAATGCCCGACCGTGATAACTTTGACGATTTTTGTTTACATTAGTTTGATTTTATATTTATGTTTGGATATTCTGTATCTGTGGGAGATTCTTTGTTAGACATTCTTTGTTTACAATACTTTTAATATTTTATGTCTATTCACATAAATTATGTTCAATGAAATATGCTTGGTGGGCATTCAATATTTAATGGTATTTTTATTAAGCGATATGGAATACGCCTGGTATGGTTTGGTTGTTATGATTGGGAAGCAATTCTATAACTCGCGCTGCAAACGGTCAGCCATATCGACAAGAAGTTTTGCTGCGCATAATTCGAGACGGGCAATCGTAATAGTTTTCTTGGGTGCAACTCTTGATTTCGCCTCAACAAATGTGACTGTTATTTCGTTATTGGAGTGGAGACACCACATATAAATACAAGCTCCGTAAGCCTTTTCACTGGCATCACAGAAACCATGTAATTCGGTTAATTTGATATTGCTGCCTGCAAAAACATGTCGGGGAACGTTGATGTCTTTTAACGCTGTCAGACTTTTTCGAAACTTAATCCATTTATCAGAAAGATCCTCTGACAGCGGGCTGTCCCAATTTAATTCTTGTGTCCACAAACCTTGGAAGAATATTTTAGCTAACGTAACTACAGGGCAGATAAAACCAACAGGGTCAAATAACTTCGCAACTTCTGATAAAACAACCCGCTTTGTTATGATGGATGCTCCTTCCTCATCTTGAAATGAAAAACGAAATATGTCTAACTCTGGCTGCCATAACAAACCCAACGCTTTAATTGTATTATGCTCATCAATCTGTACGAATTTTTCTCTTGCCTCGGGAAGAACATCCTTAATTACATCCGGCAAATTGGAGCAAAACTTGCATAGTTTAAAGCCACCCCTATCAAGAATGTCAACTAACTCCTGACGATAAATTTTTAGCTCTTCGATAGAATTTGCCCCAAACATCGCATCATCAACGTAAAAATTTTGCCTCAGCAATCTAGAACCATTGGGAAAATTCAGAGATTCAGAGATTCATCATCAGCTAATTGATTTAAAGTCTTTATGGCCAAATATGAGCCTGGAGCAGTTCCATAAGTAACTGTTAGGAGCCTCAAAAGCTTTAGTGAAGACATCTTATCGCTTCGCCATAAAATCAACTGGAAATTAGCGTCACTGGAATCAATGTGTACTTGCCGATACATCCGTTGTATATCTGCGGTGACGACGTATTTGAATAAACGAAATCTTTGAAGTATGATGATTAAATCGTCTTGCAACTTTGGACCTGAATAAAGGATATCATTCAAAGACAATACACTTGAGGTTTTACAAGATCCATCAAACACTACTCTAAGTTTTGTACTCGAACTAGACATTTTCAAAACGCAGTGATGTGGTAAAAAGAAATGGGGATCAGATGCTTTAAAATCGGAAACGACCTCCAGATGACCATGGTATTCATACTCTTCGATAAATTCTTTGTACATCCGTTTTAATTCTGGTTCTTTATCAAGCCTTCGCTCTAAATTGAGAAAACGACGTGTTGCAATGCCTACGGAATCACCTAATTTTGATGGGTCATCACAAAACGGTAAACGCACAGTATATCTTCCAGAATTGTCACGTTTTGTATTAGCAGAATAATGCTCCTCTATAAATTTATCTTTTGGATTAGACTTGGATAAACATTTTTCATCTTTAAATGAATCTAATTCCCAGAATCGTTGCACAAGTTCATTCAGTGATCTTAAATCTGGCGATGTAGGTTGATTAGCGTGAAGCGGTCTTTGAAATGAAGTTTTAGATGATTGACAGGGTCCAACTACAATATGACCTATCTTGGTGTTGCACAAATAAGGGAGGTCGGGCCTAATGAGCATCGCTCACCTAATAAAAGTTGCCAAAACAATCCTCCACCAATTAAAAGATCAACGCGTTTTGGTTGGTTAAATTTGGGGTCTGCGAGCTGAATATGAGAAGGAATTTTCCAATCTGTAACATCGAATGGTACGGGAGGATATGAATCAGTAATTTTTTGAAGAATTGAAGCATGCATTTCAAAATTTATGGAGTTGTCGAAAGTAGAGCCAAATACTATTTTGCATATGTCTTTTGTTTTCACACCGATATTTCCTATACCTCCAACTAATGATTCGTTCTTTATTCTGGTTGCATTAATAATTTTTGCAAATCTTTCCGAAATATAATTGTCTGTCGACCCGCAATCTAGAATCGCATGGCATGGAATGGATATACCGTCCTGATCCTTTACTTGTACAATGACCGATGCTAATAACACCTGCTCTTGATCAGAGTTTTGAGACGCTAGAAGAGCTTGATGTGGAATACTACTTGCTGGTTGGTAATTTACTTGAAAATCTTCAAAATGGAGCAAGGTGTGATGCTTCCTTGAGCACTTTTCACAACGAGCCTTGCAAAATCTGTATGAATGTGAGGACTTCAAACACCCCATGCATAGTCGAAGTCTTTTAGCTTCATCACATCGTAGCTTCGGGTTTAGGGCCAAAAATAATGGACAATCGGTCAATGAATGCGCAGACTGACATTTGGGACACTTAGCATCATTTGAAGTTGTTATAAGAGAAGTTTGAGGCTTCTTACCTGGTTGTATCCATCGATTTGTTGTGGTATTCTTTTTTGATTCTTGTCTCGTTTGATCCACACGTTCGAGTGTTGATGTATACTTTTCAAAGAACTTCGTAAATTTATCCCATGTTGCGATTTCATCATCCGTATATTCTTCCCATTTAGCCTGTGCGTTGACATCCAGTTTCCTCAACATCAAGCAAATCAATAAATTTTCAGCGACCTTCACAACAGACCCCAACGATAGAAGCGAGCGATAATGTGACTGCATCTTATCAACCAAATCCCTGTATGCTTGCGGATTGGACCCCGACACTCCCTGTAAGGAACGTATTTCATTAATGTGCGATCTAAAAATCAAAGCATTGTGATCATATCGATCCTTTAGAGCATCCCATGCTTTTTGGAAATTCTTAGAGGTTACTTCCATGTTCGAGATTACGCGCTTAGGCGAATCAGCCAATGCAGATTTAAGAAATCTAAACCGATCCACATCGTTTAAACTGGTATCCTTTATGATCATAGAATCAAACTCGTTTTTAAAATCAAGCCAATCATAATATTTGCCTGAAAAACGAGGGAGTTCTAATTTAGGCAGCCGGACAGATCGTACTGATGCAAGTGAAGGTGAAGGACTGTTGACTGCAGGCATTGTGGAATTATTGGGATCAAATTTTTTTTCATCCATAAGCTCCAACACGTCAGTTTTTAAATCCGTATACGCGTTGGTGAACGTGGACTCCTTATCCGCGGCATCCTCGTCTTCAGATGGCTCAGTGCTGAGTTCCAAAATAAGTTGGGTTATAGTGTTATGCCGCTGGTGATAATCATCGATAAGTTGCAGCATAACACTTAATGCCGAATATGTAATGTTAGATTTTTTATCATTAAAAATCTTCCGTTGCTTGGTAAGTAAACCCAGTATAGAGGCTCTAACCTTTTTTGCCTTTTTTAATTCTTCCATTTCTCCCGAGTAACAGAACACAAGATGATATACTATAATCAGATAATCTTAAACAGGTTCCGATTCACCAGCGGTCTTAAAATGGTCTAGTGGAAATCCAAAAAATTACACTGCCAATAAATGTTCGCCAGGTGCAATATCCGTAAATCGATGTTATTTCCAAGCGACACGAACAAGGGAACATGAAATGAATAATTTGGCGGCAGTGTTTATTCGAATATTGGTTTTTAATTTCCCTTACCTCTTCAAAAGAAAGGGGATTTCTTGCACAACTCAAATTATAATCCAACAAATGGATAAGTGTAGCACTTACCTCTTCAAAAGAAAGGGGATTTCTTGCACAACTCAAATTATAATCCAACAAATGGATAAGTGTAGCACAAGATAACCTCAAATAGAGTTCTGACTCACTCTCAGTCCCAAGATCACTGGAGGCGCTGGATACAAAAAAATACCACTGCCGATAAATGTGCGCCAAGTGCAATATCCGTAAATCAATGATATTTCCAAGCGACACGAACAAGGGAAGATGAAAAGAATAATTTGGCGGCAGTGTTTATTCGAATATTAGTTTTAAATTTCCCTTACCTCTTCAAAAAGATGGGAGATTCCTAAGAAAAAACCAGATTACCAACTGGATACTGGATAACCTCTAACAGGTTATGAATCACCAAAAGTCCAATTTCAGCAAAAGCCGTTGCACAAAAAATTCAGAACGACTGATAACAATTAAGCAAAGGGAATTATCTTATATGATTCTCAAGAATTTTAATACAAAAATTTAGTTGTTATAATCGAGCAATTACAACCATGTTCTGCTACCAATTATGATAAAAAATGAAACAACTAAATTAAATTCTATAAATTAAACTTGTACTTTATTCAAGAAGTTAAATGAGAATGAAGAAGAAG
>OV049924.1:261570237-261580237 GCA_920104205.1 Eupeodes latifasciatus | reverse complement strand
ATCATCATCATCATCATCATCATCATCATCATCATCATCATCATCATCATCATCATCATCATCATCATCATCATCATCATCATCATCATCATCATCATCATCATCATCATCATCATCATCATCATCATCATCATCATCATCATCATCATCATCATCATCATCATCATCATCATCATCATCATCATCATCATCATCATCATCATCATCATCATCATCATCATCATCATCATCATCATCATCATCATCATCATCATCATCATCATCATCATCATCATCATCATCATCATCATCATCATCATCATCATCATCATCATCATCATCATCATCATCATCATCATCATCATCATCATCATCATCATCATCATCATCATCATCATCATCATCATCATCATCATCATCATCATCATCATCATCATCATCATCATCATCATCATCATCATCATCATCATCATCATCATCATCATCATCATCATCATCATCATCATCATCATCATCATCATCATCATCATCATCATCATCATCATCATCATCATCATCATCATCATCATCATCATCATCATCATCATCATCATCATCATCATCATCATCATCATCATCATCATCATCATCATCATCATCATCATCATCATCATCATCATCATCATCATCATCATCATCATCATCATCATCATCATCATCATCATCATCATCATCATCATCATCATCATCATCATCATCATCATCATCATCATCATCATCATCATCATCATCATCATCATCATCATCATCATCATCATCATCATCATCATCATCATCATCATCATCATCATCATCATCATCATCATCATCATCATCATCATCATCATCATCATCATCATCATCATCATCATCATCATCATCATCATCATCATCATCATCATCATCATCATCATCATCATCATCATCATCATCATCATCATCATCATCATCATCATCATCATCATCATCATCATCATCATCATCATCATCATCATCATCATCATCATCATCATCATCATCATCATCATCATCATCATCATCATCATCATCATCATCATCATCATCATCATCATCATCATCATCATCATCATCATCATCATCATCATCATCATCATCATCATCATCATCATCATCATCATCATCATCATCATCATCATCATCATCATCATCATCATCATCATCATCATCATCATCATCATCATCATCATCATCATCATCATCATCATCATCATCATCATCATCATCATCATCATCATCATCATCATCATCATCATCATCATCATCATCATCATCATCATCATCATCATCATCATCATCATCATCATCATCATCATCATCATCATCATCATCATCATCATCATCATCATCATCATCATCATCATCATCATCATCATCATCATCATCATCATCATCATCATCATCATCATCATCATCATCATCATCATCATCATCATCATCATCATCATCATCATCATCATCATCATCATCATCATCATCATCATCATCATCATCATCATCATCATCATCATCATCATCATCATCATCATCATCATCATCATCATCATCATCATCATCATCATCATCATCATCATCATCATCATCATCATCATCATCATCATCATCATCATCATCATCATCATCATCATCATCATCATCATCATCATCATCATCATCATCATCATCATCATCATCATCATCATCATCATCATCATCATCATCATCATCATCATCATCATCATCATCATCATCATCATCATCATCATCATCATCATCATCATCATCATCATCATCATCATCATCATCATCATCATCATCATCATCATCATCATCATCATCATCATCATCATCATCATCATCATCATCATCATCATCATCATCATCATCATCATCATCATCATCATCATCATCATCATCATCATCATCATCATCATCATCATCATCATCATCATCATCATCATCATCATCATCATCATCATCATCATCATCATCATCATCATCATCATCATCATCATCATCATCATCATCATCATCATCATCATCATCATCATCATCATCATCATCATCATCATCATCATCATCATCATCATCATCATCATCATCATCATCATCATCATCATCATCATCATCATCATCATCATCATCATCATCATCATCATCATCATCATCATCATCATCATCATCATCATCATCATCATCATCATCATCATCATCATCATCATCATCATCATCATCATCATCATCATCATCATCATCATCATCATCATCATCATCATCATCATCATCATCATCATCATCATCATCATCATCATCATCATCATCATCATCATCATCATCATCATCATCATCATCATCATCATCATCATCATCATCATCATCATCATCATCATCATCATCATCATCATCATCATCATCATCATCATCATCATCATCATCATCATCATCATCATCATCATCATCATCATCATCATCATCATCATCATCATCATCATCATCATCATCATCATCATCATCATCATCATCATCATCATCATCATCATCATCATCATCATCATCATCATCATCATCATCATCATCATCATCATCATCATCATCATCATCATCATCATCATCATCATCATCATCATCATCATCATCATCATCATCATCATCATCATCATCATCATCATCATCATCATCATCATCATCATCATCATCATCATCATCATCATCATCATCATCATCATCATCATCATCATCATCATCATCATCATCATCATCATCATCATCATCATCATCATCATCATCATCATCATCATCATCATCATCATCATCATCATCATCATCATCATCATCATCATCATCATCATCATCATCATCATCATCATCATCATCATCATCATCATCATCATCATCATCATCATCATCATCATCATCATCATCATCATCATCATCATCATCATCATCATCATCATCATCATCATCATCATCATCATCATCATCATTTTTATGTTTCAACGGAGGAGAAATGAAAACGACCACATTTGACTTAAGACTAAATTTATTTTAGTCACAATAACTTAAACTAACGTACAGTTACAGCTAATGGTTTAGAGAAAATAAAGAGAAGAGAGCCATGATGATAATATTACAGTGTAATATAAAAGTATTCATACAATCATATCACTCCTCTCAACTTAAAAAGATTTTTCCTTAATATCTATTAATAAGTTCATAACCAAAATATTATTTTATTCATTATAAGCCAATGCATTCGATAACATGATTAATTATTATTTAAATTATTAAATATTAATAATATAAATATATTCGTAATTCACATATGATAACTATTTCTTCGTTTTTACTTCATTTTTATTTTACTTATAACTAACAATCTTTTTGCCTTTTAATCTATCAGATTGCCGTCTTTCCCTATAAATAGGTAAAGAGGACGCCTTTGTTTTTTGTTGGTTTTTAAATCTTACATGCTTTGTTTTTTTCGAAACAGATTTTAGTACATTAGAAGGCGCAAAACAAATTTCTTTTAAGTTACATTTCTTGAGTTGTGATATATGTGCAGATTTATAGATTCCATCGACATTAATTAAATATACTACGTTTCCAACTCTTTTTTCAACAATTCCTGGTATCCAATTATAATTAAAATTATTTTTCATTTTGTATAATATTTTATCCCCTTTTTTTAAAAATTTCAAGGGTTTTCTTAAATTTATTTGACATGCATTTGAAGACGTTTTTGATATTTTTAACTTGTTTTCAACATCCTGTTTCGCATTTTCGATTATTTTTGTATTAATATTATCAAGAAGAGTTTTCGGTTTTCTTTTAAAAATCATTTCATTGGGACCATAGTTTGTGGCTGTCGATGGCGTGGAACGATATTTGAGAAGAAAATTGCATATTAATAATTCTGTAGGAAGAGTGACAAGTTTTGTGTCCATCATCATTTTCTTTAATGATGTCTTTACCGTTTGCACTGCTCTTTCGGCAGCCCCATTAGACTGGGGGTGATATGGTGGACTTTTCATACATTTTATATTGTTGTCATTGCAAAATTTTTCGAACAAAGTTGAATCAAAGGGGGGTCCGTTATCGGACACTAATGTGGAGGGCAACCCAAAATATGCGAATATAGTTCTTAGTTCCTTTACTAAGGTTTCAATTTTTGTATTTTTCATTATCTTAACATCCACCCATTTCGTAAAACTGTCCACGATTATTAAGTAACTATTACCTTGTAAATAAAAAAAATCTATGTGCACTCGCTCAAAAAATGAATTCGATTCTGGCCACGGTTGATGATGGCTAGACACTGGTTTGTTACTCGAGTAAACGCAAGCTTTGCAATTAAAAACGTGGCTCTCGATGTCGCCATTGATGCCAGGCCACCAAAAATATTGTCTAGCTAACATCTTCATCCTCACAACTCCAATGTGCGTGTCATGTAATAAAGTTAAAATTGAATCTCTCAATGTTCTAGGGATAATAAGATGTTCTCCATAAAATAAACAGCCTCCTTCTCGTGACAAAGAAAACTTTTTTTGAACGTATGTTTTAAGATTATGCTGAACTAAACTAGGAAAACCATTTTGAATCATACTGAGAACACTTTTTAACTCCCAGTCTCTTTCGGTTTCTTGACGAACATCTTCAAAATTTATATTCATATAATTCGTTGAATGTATGGCTTTTATGCTGTCATTTTCTAGACCTGTGGCATACTGTAATGGAAGACGGGAAAGTCCATCGGGCGGCGTTACTCATTTGAGAACCCTTTTTGTACTCAATTTTGTATTGATATGTGCTAAGAAAAACAGCCCACCTATGAATTCTAGCTGCAGCAACAGCTGGCGTAGATTTCTTAGGATTGAAAATCTCCCGCAAAGGTTGATGGTCCGAATATATAGTGAAAGTTCTTCCATAAATGTATTTATGAAATTTTTTCACTGTAAATATTATAGCTAGGGCCTCTTTGTGTAATTGTGAATAATTTTGCTCAGAAGAGCTTAAGGTGCTTGATGCGAAAAGTACGGGCCTTTCAATACCATTAATTATATGGGACAAAATTCCCCCGACCCCGTACGGACTTGCATCGCAATGCAATACTATTTCCTTACTAGGATCATAATGTGCTAAAATATTATTTTGCAAAATGAGGGTTTTACTTCTTATGAATGCCTCTTCACATTTACTGGACCACTCAAATGCTACTTCCTTTTTCGTTAATTCATATAGAGGTTCAGTAGACAAATTTGGAATATATCGGGAATAATAATTTAAGAGACCTAAATATGATTTCAATTGAGTAAGATTTTGAGGTTGGGGAGCGTTTTTTATGGCTTCTAAGTTCTTTGTACTTGGCTTAATGCCATTTTCACTTATTATGTGACCCAAATAGTCGATTTCATTTTTATAAAATCTACACTTCTCATATTTAACCCTGACTTTGAATTCATTTAACCTTTCTAAAACCTTCATTAAATTATTTTTACATTCATCGAAATTCGCTCCTCCTATAATTATGTCATCAATATAGCACTTTACTTTTGATAACCCATTCAAAATTTTATCCATAATATCTTGAAAAATTGCTGATGCACACTTAACACCAAAAATTAGCCTTCTATACCTAAACAGCCCCCAATCTGTACTGATTGTGAGAAATTCTTGGCAAGAGTCCTCAACTTCAACTTGCTGGTAAGCCCCCTCTAAATCCAAAACACTAAAAACAGCGCAACCCGCCATTGCCACGAAAATATCTTCACTTTTAGGTAAAGGATAATGATTTGTTCGTACATAAGGGTTAATGGTACCCTTACAGTCAACACATAGTCGAACTTCACCGCTTGGTTTTTCTACCGCAACGATTGGAGAAGCCCAATTGCTGTATTTGACCGGGTATATAATATTTTCTGCCACCAACCTATCTAACTCTTTCTTCACCCTATCCTTGACTCCAAATGGAAGGGAATACGGCTTACAAAAAACTGGAACTGTGTTTTCATCAAGCAATATATTTGCTTTAAACCTCTGGATGGCTACTGTTTTTTCACCCTTAAAAACATTTGGATATTTAGTAAAAAGATCTGTAACGCATTGTTGTGTGGCCTCCACCTTAGCAATCAACTTGTTCCCTGATACAATTTTATCCCTCCACAATGGAACTATCTTGTCCAACCATGACCTTCCTAGCAATGGAATAAACACCTTAGGGCCACCGATAACAACCAATTCCAACTCAAACTCATCACCTTCCACCGTTAATTTGACCTTCACCATCGCACAACCTACTATATCGACTTTTCCCCCTGAAATGACGTTAAGATTTCTATTATATTCTTTTATTTCTGTATTTGGGTACAGTGATTTCCATGTGCTTATGTGCATAACAGACGTGCATGCACCAGAATCAATTTCCATCTTCAATTGCTTGCCATTACATATTACATGTATGAATAATGCACTACTGTATCATATATCACGTTATTTAAATAACCTAAACCTGAATTTTCTTCAACATCAGAATCATTAACAGAACTGATTTTGTTCCTTTGCGCATTATATGAATTGTTTCTATTTCTACTCTTTGAACGATTTCTAAAATAACTGTTGTTACGGTTTTTCATATAACAATATTTCTGTGTGTGTCCCCACTTTTTACAAAAATGACATTGTAACTTATCAAAATTTCTCATTCTTGACCTTGAATTACCACGAACCGCATGCTCACCGAGGTGTCTTACTGTTTTACTCCTGGAATCTCTGTCACCATCACTACGTTTTGTCCTCACCGAATTTACCACCACTGCCGAACCACCACTCATATTCGCCATCTCTGTCTCTATTAGCTCCATATTCAAAGCTATTTCACATGCTTTTTCCCATGTTAATTCATCAGCGTCGATTAATTTGGACTGTATTCGTTTGTTCTTGAGTCCCATGAGTAGACGATCTTTCAAAGCTTCGTTTAAAAACTCAAGGTATTTACAACCTTCTGCCAGCTGCTTAATAGCAACAATAAAATCTGAGACACTTTCATCTAGTTCTTGATTTCTATTTAGAAATTTATAACGCTCAGCGGTAATATTTTTCTTGGGCTCAAAATGTGCTACCAATTTTTTTACAAGCTCGTCATATTTTAGATCATCTGGCTTTTTTGGAGCCACCAATGTTTTCGATATATTATATAAATCACCTCCTCCGACACCGATTAAAAACGAGACCTTATCATCGTCTGTCGTTATTTTATTGAGCTTAAGCAAATGATTAAGTCGTTCAATATAACTATTAAAATTATCACCAGTGTTAAAATATTCAATTCGTCCAATGAATCCCGACATTTTAATTTCAGGGCTTTTTATAATTTCATCCACGATATTTTTTTGTTCGACCTCTTTTGTTTCGTCAATTTCGTCGGAGCTCATTTAACCGGTACTTTTATAACTATGTACTTATAACGTCTTAAACTTCCCGTTATCCTCGTCGCCAGTTTTATGTTTCAACGGAGGAGAAATGAAAACGACCACATTTGACTTAAGACTAAATTTATTTTATTCACAATAACTTAAACTAACTTACAGCTAATGGTTTAGAGAAAATAAAGAGAAGAGAGCCATGATGATAATATTACAGTGTAATATAAAAGTATTCATACAATCATATCAATCATCATCATCATCATCATCATCATCATCATCATCATCATCATCATCATCATCATCATCATCATCATCATCATCATCATCATCATCATCATCATCATCATCATCATCATCATCATCATCATCATCATCATCATCATCATCATCATCATCATCATCATCATCATCATCATCATCATCATCATCATCATCATCATCATCATCATCATCATCATCATCATCATCATCATCATCATCATCATCATCATCATCATCATCATCATCATCATCATCATCATCATCATCATCATCATCATCATCATCATCATCATCATCATCATCATCATCATCATCATCATCATCATCATCATCATCATCATCATCATCATCATCATCATCATCATCATCATCATCATCATCATCATCATCATCATCATCATCATCATCATCATCATCATCATCATCATCATCATCATCATCATCATCATCATCATCATCATCATCATCATCATCATCATCATCATCATCATCATCATCATCATCATCATCATCATCATCATCATATCATCATCATCATCATCATCATCATCATCATCATCATCATCATCATCATCATCATCATCATCATCATCATCATCATCATCATCATCATCATCATCATCATCATCATCATCATCATCATCATCATCATCATCATCATCATCATCATCATCATCATCATCATCATCATCATCATCATCATCATCATCATCATCATCATCATCATCATCATCATCATCATCATCATCATCATCATCATCATCATCATCATCATCATCATCATCATCATCATCATCATCATCATCATCATCATCATCATCATCATCATCATCATCATCATCATCATCATCATCATCATCATCATCATCATCATCATCATCATCATCATCATCATCATCATCATCATCATCATCATCATCATCATCATCATCATCATCATCATCATCATCATCATCATCATCATCATCATCATCATCATCATCATCATCATCATCATCATCATCATCATCATCATCATCATCATCATCATCATCATCATCATCATCATCATCATCATCATCATCATCATCATCATCATCATCATCATCATCATCATCATCATCATCATCATCATCATCATCATCATCATCATCATCATCATCATCATCATCATCATCATCATCATCATCATCATCATCATCATCATCATCATCATCATCATCATCATCATCATCATCATCATCATCATCATCATCATCATCATCATCATCATCATCATCATCATCATCATCATCATCATCATCATCATCATCATCATCATCATCATCATCATCATCATCATCATCATCATCATCATCATCATCATCATCATCATCATCATCATCATCATCATCATCATCATCATCATCATCATCATCATCATCATCATCATCATCATCATCATCATCATCATCATCATCATCATCATCATCATCATCATCATCATCATCATCATCATCATCATCATCATCATCATCATCATCATCATCATCATCATCATCATCATCATCATCATCATCATCATCATCATCATCATCATCATCATCATCATCATCATCATCATCATCATCATCATCATCATCATCATCATCATCATCATCATCATCATCATCATCATCATCATCATCATCATCATCATCATCATCATCATCATCATCATCATCATCATCATCATCATCATCATCATCATCATCATCATCATCATCATCATCATCATCATCATCATCATCATCATCATCATCATCATCATCATCATCATCATCATCATCATCATCATCATCATCATCATCATCATCATCATCATCATCATCATCATCATCATCATCATCATCATCATCATCATCATCATCATCATCATCATCATCATCATCATCATCATCATCATCATCATCATCATCATCATCATCATCATCATCATCATCATCATCATCATCATCATCATCATCATCATCATCATCATCATCATCATCATCATCATCATCATCATCATCATCATCATCATCATCATCATCATCATCATCATCATCATCCATCATCATCATCATCATCATCATCATCATCATCATCATCATCATCATCATCATCATCATCATCATCATCATCATCATCATCATCATCATCATCATCATCATCATCATCATCATCATCATCATCATCATCATCATCATCATCATCATCATCATCATCATCATCATCATCATCATCATCATCATCATCATCATCATCATCATCATCATCATCATCATCATCATCATCATCATCATCATCATCATCATCATCATCATCATCATCATCATCATCATCAT
>OV049924.1:261557737-261562737 GCA_920104205.1 Eupeodes latifasciatus | reverse complement strand
ATCATTATCATTATCATTATCATTATCATTATCATTATCATTATCATTATCATTATCATTATCATTATCATTATCATTATCATTATCATTATCATTATCATTATCATTATCATTATCATTATCATTATCATTATCATTATCATTATCATTATCATTATCATTATCATTATCATTATCATTATCATTATCGTTATCATTATCATTATCATTATCATTATCATTATCATTATCATTATCATTATCATTATCATTATCATTATCATTATCATTATCATTATCATTATCATTATCATTATCATTATCATTATCATTATCATTATCATTATCATTATCATTATCATTATCATTATCATTATCATTATCATTATCATTATCATTATCATTATCATTATCATTATCATTATCATTATCATTATCATTATCATTATCATTATCATTATCATTATCATTATCATTATCATTATCATTATCATTATCATTATCATTATCATTATCATTATCATTATCATTATCATTATCATTATCATTATCATTATCATTATCATTATCATTATCATTATCATTATCATTATCATTATCATTATCATTATCATTATCATTATCATTATCATTATCATTATCATTATCATTATCATTATCATTATCATTATCATTATCATTATCATTATCATTATCATTATCATTATCATTATCATTATCATTATCATTATCATTATCATTATCATTATCATTATCATTATCATTATCATTATCATTATCATTATCATTATCATTATCATTATCATTATCATTATCATTATCATTATCATTATCATTATCATTATCATTATCATTATCATTATCATTATCATTATCATTATCATTATCATTATCATTATCATTATCATTATCATTATCATTATCATTATCATTATCATTATCATTATCATTATCATTATCATTATCATTATCATTATCATTATCATTATCATTATCATTATCATTATCATTATCATTATCATTATCATTATCATTATCATTATCATTATCATTATCATTATCATTATCATTATCATTATCATTATCATTATCATTATCATTATCATTATCATTATCATTATCATTATCATTATCATTATCATTATCATTATCATTATCATTATCATTATCATTATCATTATCATTATCATTATCATTATCATTATCATTATCATTATCATTATCATTATCATTATCATTATCATTATCATTATCATTATCATTATCATTATCATTATCATTATCATTATCATTATCATTATCATTATCATTATCATTATCATTATCATTATCATATCATTATCATTATCATTATCATTATCATTATCATTATCATTATCATTATCATTATCATTATCATTATCATTATCATTATCATTATCATTATCATTATCATTATCATTATCATTATCATTATCATTATCATTATCATTATCATTATCATTATCATTATCATTATCATTATCATTATCATTATCATTATCATTATCATTATCATTATCATTATCATTATCATTATCATTATCATTATCATTATCATTATCATTATCATTATCATTATCATTATCATTATCATTATCATTATCATTATCATTATCATTATCATTATCATTATCATTATCATTATCATTATCATTATCATTATCATTATCATTATCATTATCATTATCATTATCATTATCATTATCATTATCATTATCATTATCATTATCATTATCATTATCATTATCATTATCATTATCATTATCATTATCATTATCATTATCATTATCATTATCATTATCATTATCATTATCATTATCATTATCATTATCATTATCATTATCATTATCATTATCATTATCATTATCATTATCATTATCATTATCATTATCATTATCATTATCATTATCATTATCATTATCATTATCATTATCATTATCATTATCATTATCATTATCATTATCATTATCATTATCATTATCATTATCATTATCATTATCATTATCATTATCATTATCATTATCATTATCATTATCATTATCATTATCATTATCATTATCATTATCATTATCATTATCATTATCATTATCATTATCATTATCATTATCATTATCATTATCATTATCATTATCATTATCATTATCATTATCATTATCATTATCATTATCATTATCATTATCATTATCATTATCATTATCATTATCATTATCATTATCATTATCATTATCATTATCATTATCATTATCATTATCATTATCATTATCATTATCATTATCATTATCATTATCATTATCATTATCATATCATTATCATTATCATTATCATTATCATTATCATTATCATTATCATTATCATTATCATTATCATTATCATTATCATTATCATTATCATTATCATTATCATTATCATTATCATTATCATTTATCATTATCATTATCATTATCATTATCATTATCATTATCATTATCATTATCATTATCATTATCATTATCATTATCATTATCATTATCATTATCATTATCATTATCATTATCATTATCATTATCATTATCATTATCATTATCATTATCATTATCATTATCATTATCATTATCATTATCATTATCATTATCATTATCATTATCATTATCATTATCATTATCATTATCATTATCATTATCATTATCATTATCATTATCATTATCAATTATCATTATCATTATCATTATCATTATCATTATCATTATCATTATCATTATCATTATCATTATCATATCATTATCATTATCATTATCATTATCATTATCTTCATTATCATTATCATTCTCATATCATTATCATTATCATTATCATTATCATTATCATTATCATTATCATTATCATTAATCATTATCATTATCATATCATTATTCATTATCATTATCAGTTCATTATCATTATCATTATCATTATCATTATCATTATCATTATCATTATCATTATCATTATCATTATCATTATCATTATCATTATCATTATCATTATCATTATCATTATCATTATCATTTATCATTATCATTATCATTATCATTATCATTATCATTGATCATTATCATTATCATTATCAATATCATTATCATTATCATTATCATTATCATTATCATATATCATTTATCATTATCATTATCATTATCATTATCATTATCATTATCATTATCATATATCATTATCATTATCATTATCATTATCATTATCATTATCATTATCATTATTATCATTATCATTATCATTATCATTATCATTATCATTATCATTATCATTATCATTATCATTATCATTATCATTATCATTATCATTATCATTATCATTATCATTATCATTATCATTATCAGTATCATTATCATTATCATTATCATTATCATTATCATTATCTTTATCATTTCATTATCATTATCATTATCATTATCATTATCATTATCATTATCATTATCATTATCATTATCATTATCATTATCATTATCATTATCATTATCATTATCATTATCTTATCATTATCATTATCATTATCATTATCATTATCATTATCATTATCATTATCATTATCATTATCATTATCATTATCATTATCATTATCATTATCATTATCATTATCATTATCATTATCATTATCATTATCATTATCATTATCATTATCATTATCATTATCATTATCATTATCATTATCATTATCATTATCATTATCATTATCATTATCATTATCATTATCATTATCATTATCATTATCATTATCATTTATCATTATCATTATCATTATCATTATCATTATCATTATCATTATCTTTATCATTATCATTATCATTATCATTATCATTATCATTATCATTATCATTATCATTATCATTATCAGTATCATTATCATTATCATTATCATTATCATTATCATTATCATTATCATTATCATTATCATTATCATTATCATTATCATTATCATTATCATTATCATTATCATTTTCATTATCATTATCATTATCATTATCATTATCATTATCATTATCATTATCATTATCATTATCATTATCATTATCATTATCATTATCATTATCATTATCATTATCATTATCATTATCATATCATTATCATTATCATTATCATTATCATTATCATTATCATTATCATTATCATTATCATTATCATTATCATTATCATTATCATTATCATTATCATTATCATTATCATTTATTATCATTATCATTATCATTATCATTATCATTATCATTATCATTATCATTATCATTATCATTATCATTATCATTATCATTATCATTATCATTATCATTATCATTATCATTATCATATCATTATCATTATCATTATCATTATCATTATCATTATCATTATCATTATCATTATCTTATCATTATCATTTATCATTATATTTATCATTATCATTTATCATTATCATTATCATTATCATTATCATTATCATTATCATTATCATTATCATTATCATTATCATTATCATTATCATTATCATTATCATTATCATTATCATTATCATTATCATTATCATTATCATTATCATTATCATTATCATTATCATTATCATATCATTATCATTATCATTATCATTATCATTATCATTATCATTATCATTATCATTATCATTATCATTATCATTATCATTATCTTATCATTATCATTATCATTATCATTATCATTACATATCATATCATTATCATTATCATTATCATTATCATTATCATTATCATTATCATTTATCATTATCATTATCATTATCATTATCATTATCATTATCATTATCCATTAGCATTATCATTATCATTATCATTATCATTATCATTATCATTATCATTATCATTATCATTATCATTATCATTATCATTATCATTATCTTATCATTATCATTATCATTATCATTATCATTATCATTATCATTATCATTCATTATCATTATCATTATCATTATCATTATCATTATCATTATCATTATCATTATCATTATCATTATCATTATCATTATC